>CM031922.1:20696507-20952485 GCA_018703695.1 Prunus fruticosa
CATTTGAACATAGAATCATGTTAATTGCTTATGGCTCAAGGTTTAGCTCTCCAATTAACCCTTGATGCAAAACGAAAAACAAAAAAATTCTTCAAATCAATAATAAATCAAAACAAAACCTAATACTACGAAAAACACCAAAAATACCACGAAAAACACCAAAAATACTATGAAAATTAAAAATAAACAAAAACATTCGAAGAACACATACCTGAATAGCAACCAGCACCTCACTAGAGAACCAAAACAAGAGAACAACGCCCTAACACTGAAAAATCAAACACAAATAAGAATTTAAGATCTGATCACAGAAAGAGCAACGAAACATAAAAGAAATGGAACACCCCGAACCAAATACACAAACAAAATCAACAAGCAAAAATCGCTCAAATATAAAAACAAATTGAACAAAAATCAATAAAGTTCATACCTCAAATCACACCAAAATGCAGGAAGGATAGTAATCACGAAACGCATGAAGGATCTAGCTTGCCATAACAAAAATCAAAAACGAAGAACTAGAGCGAAATCGTAGAGAGTGCTTGAACATAAACAAACACGAGTGACCAATTGAGACGTTGAAAACAGAAAAATACGAGCTAAATAGTAAAAAGGGTAAAAACGTCCTTCTAAGTACAAATTAAACAGGCCCTAATGCTTTAATTTAGGCCCTTTGAGGAAAACAAAATTTAAAATCATTGACCAAGCCCAAAACAGAACTACTTCATTCACTATATCCTTATTATTTTCCATTTTATTGATTGTTATCAAATTAGTCTTATAAAATAACCATAAGTGTCATGACCACGAGATTTTACAATGTCATAGTAGCCATACCTCTTTCCATCATATCAAAAGTTTAGGTCAAAGGGAGTTCAAATTCCATGTTTGTCTATTAATTATGAAACTGAATCAACTTTGAAAAATCCCCATAATTTGCATACTTGTCCAAATGAGAAGATCTTTATACGTACAGAAAGCTTGGGATGTTTAGTTTCTTAATATTGAATTCAGAAGGAGAAACGATTGTTACCTTCTCGAACCCTCCTCTCTAAACTCCAGTCATCAGTTTGCCTCCAGAATTTCTTTTTCCCTTTTCTAAATTCTCTCTCCCATTTTTGGACCTTTTTTCCTTTGTAACCAGCTGAGCTAAATCCTAAAGTTCACTTTTAAATATGTAGTTTAATGGGCCAGCCCTGACCCTAGCGCTAGAACCCTAGCTGGCCTCTTAAAACATATCGGAGGGTTAGCCCGCTCACACTAGCTAACCTGCTTGGGCTTTCATAAATTAAAGTATCTTGGACCTAAAACTTAGAATAAGCTTAGGTAAGCCATTACGCTCGACATTATTCACAAACACACCATAATATAACAGAAATTATGAGGAAAAATCTTAATTAAACATGTCGGGGCTTACAAGTATAGTGTGCTAGAAACCATGGGCATCACAGTGTTCAAAATACAACGAACAAAGTGACATGCAGAAAATACACCAACTATAAACGCAAAGGCTCGAGATCCATACACAGTGATTTATGTCTTATACGACACACAAATACACGTTATAGGTAGGATATTAGTATGGTACAAGCTAGCCCGTGTCTGCATACTTGCAATACTAGTGCCCATGGAATGCACATTAATTACTTTTGTGCCATTAATGAAAGTTGATAAATGTCTTCAGTTACAGCCTTTGAATCTTCGAAAATCCCTGGCAGTCCCTTCCCTGTTAATCCAACACAATAAACACCCTTCTCGCCCTTCCAGTGGTTTGGGTACTTCCCTTTAGGCTTTCCATCATCTGTAAGAAGGAACTTGTAGTCCTGCATCCACAATTAAATAATTAATTACTATATATCATACCAAATTAGTGAACAATTACTCGGTTTAATATTCAATAAGAAATATAAAATTACCTTTAACCATTTATGTGCTACGCTTTTGTAACCAGTTGCCAACACAATAGCATCAAAACACCGTCGTTTACCATTTTTGAATTCCACAGTGTTCTGGTTTATACTCACTATATCTGGAAAAACCTGTATCAAAACAAATATTACGAAGAAATTCTGTTAAGTATATATCCTTGAATTAAAGATATAACACACGTACAATATTTACCTGAATCTTTTTGGAGCGAATTTTCTTGATGGTTCCACGATCAATTACTGGAGTCTTTCCAGTGAGTGCTTTGAAGAGAAATGGCCCTTCAACTGGGCGATGGATGCCATAGCTGGACAAATCACTGTAGCTCAACTTGGCAAGCAGTGACACAAACTTGTCCACTATTTTCAGTGGGAGGTAATTCAACAGAAGCATGCCAATGCCAACCATTTCTTTGCTCAGCACATGAATCTGTTCAATAATCAAACCGACATGCGTGCAAATGTTATTTAAAATTAAATCATTTATATGTGCAATATTTTTTAGAATTACATTTATAAGGGCCTTAATTAACTAGTTTCTTTTATTTTATTTTTTCCTTTTGTACAAATGTTATTCAGAACAATAACCAATTTTTTCCTTTTCTCTGAATCTTTTTTAGTTATTTCACCACAGAGTCCCTCCAGATCTTTAATTATTTAAAAGAAAAAAACCACAAAAAGTTAACCTAATAAAGAAATTTAACACCAAAGAGGTGAAACGCTTAAACTTGACAGTTGTGGTGCCAAGTACCTCATGCAAGCATTCAAAACTTGAGAGAGAGAGAGAGAGAGAGAGAGAGAGAGAGAGAGAGAGAGCCGTTACCTCAACGCCCGCTGCATGCAAGATAGAAAAGAAGAAGACAAACACATGATATGCACCCCTATAGCTTAATTAGCCAACTTATTTTCTATATGTATGGAAAGAAGTGAGAAATTAATTGACAAACTGAAAAGGTATGTTGCTAGAAGAGGTGATGTGTACTCTTACTTGGCTTCTAACAACAATGGACGTACGTGCTCCATTGTCTGCGAGATCTTTGCTGATTTCCATCCCAGAATTGCCACAGCCAATTACCAAAACCTCTTCATCTTTAAAAACGGCCCCGTTTTTGTAGTCACTGGAATGAACAACCTTTCCTTTGAAGGTCTCCATGCCAGGCAAGTCGCTGGGGAGAAAAGGCTGGCTATTTTCTCCAGTTGCAACCACCAAGAAATCCGATGAGATCTCATTCACCGTCCCGGAAGCGGTGTCTTTCACTGTCACCGTCCACTTACCTTCCTCTTCCTCGTAAACAGCCTCCTCCACGTCATGGCAGTAGCGAGGGTTCACGTTGAACCTGGCCACGTACTCGTCCAGGTAACGAATGAAGTCGTCTTTCGACATGAAAATGGAGGTTCGGAAGGGATGGGGCATCATCGGCAAACTGCAGAAGCTCTTTGCCAAGTGAAGATTCAGACGGTCGTAGGACCGCTTCTTCCACAGGGACCCACAACAGTCTTCCTTCTCAAGCACAAGATTTGAAACTGACAGAGAATTGAGCAAGGCGGAGGTAGCAATGCCAGAAGGACCAGCTCCTACAATCACCACCGACACACTAATATTATTATGATTACTAATACTATTATTGTTATTATTCTCATCCTCCATGATCGGAATTACCTCCTCCGCGATTTGATTGTCTCTTAGTTCTCCTCCTCACTATACTGAGACTCACTCAACTGAATATGAACCAGCTGAGCTGATATATTTATACACAATATAAATAAATAATTAATTGAGAGCAGTAGACTGGTTTCTGGAGATGAACGTACGTAACGTACCTGAATCCTGATGAGAGCAAGTTAAATTATTAATATATTAACAAAACCCACCGTTATTTGTTCTACAACCATCCAATTGTTGATGCCAGGTGTGGTTTTTAACGCTTGCCATGATGAAATCTTCATTGGCGCTTTCACTGTAAAACCAGGGTTTGTTGACAACACAGTCTGGATATTAATTCACAAGGGTTTCACTACACTTACGCACCCCCATACATGCATCTTGACAGATAATCCATCCTTCCATGGAGATGTGGAGTTTCTTTCTAGATTTCTTTCCTCATTTCTGTTTTCATTCAAACTATATGAACACTTCTGGAGACATCCAATTATGATGCTTCCCTCGATCGACATCTTAATTTCCATCTTCTCCTCAATCGACATCTTAATTTCAAGTTTCTTATACTAATTTTGTCCTAGCTAGCTCTATATGTACTTGCAAACAACCATATTTTGGTGGAGGTACGATTTTGAACTAGCTAGCTAGCTCTAAAGCTTTTCCCTTTGTTAAAGTTTTTTCTAATATTTAAATATTACATATTAAGTTATTCATATTAGATAATAAATATTTTTCCCTAAGTTCTTAGAATGCATTTTACAAAGGGTAAATTTATCTTTAAAATTTTAAAGATAAGGTGGGTGGGGAAATAGGATAGGTAGCAACACCCCTTTTTAATTAGGTCTGAATCATTAGGTAAATCATTCTAGCTACATAAAATCATCTAGGTATATAGAAAAATAGGTATATTAACCATTCGGTCTAATGAGGAGGGCTCTTTTTTTTCAGTCAAGAAACAAACATTACAAAGAAGATCATCGAGAGATCTTAACACCACATATAAATTACAATAACATATGTAAATCATTGGAAAATTTCCAACCCTAACTGGCTTTATCCTTTAAGTAAATTATGTTTTGGCTTTGATTATAAAAAATAAAACAATCATTAACTACGGGAATATGTTTTTTTTTTTGTCAAAAAACTACCAAAAAATTAGATCCTTGATTGATACCAATAAAATTAATAGAAAAGTATTTATTTGTACAAATCCCTAAAAAAATCGTAAGCAAAGTCATCAAATAAAATAATTAATTAACTGCTCAATTGACTAATATAGCCGCAAAATTACCTGCAACATACGACAAGACATGATTTTCAATATTTTTTTAAAATTGCAATGAAGGTTCTCGAATGTCTGGTCACGACAACATACATGTTTTTCAATGTTTTGTTTTTTATTTTTCTGCGGGAAAGGTTACCTAGATGTCTAGTCACGACAACAATAGTATTCCGAGCCTTTACACATTGTCAATGTCTGGTCACAACAACATGCTTTTTTATTTTTGACAATTTTTTTTCTCATGGAAGGAAACTGGAATGTATGGTCACTACAACATGCATGGTTTTCGATTTCTTTTCTCTCTTTTTAGCCACGAAGGTTACTCATGGAAGGAAACCGGAATGCATGGTCACAACAACGTATACTTAATTCTTGTTTTGTGCATATGTCAAAGAAGGAAATTACAAAAAAATTTACGTCAAGTAAAATGTATTTAGCCACTTCAATTCAAATAGCACACAATGATCTGAATTGACTCCAATATCCAAATACATAAAGGGAGAAGCCCCTTTAGTTACTGATAAGTCCATAAATTTACATATTTATGTAAATTTAAAAAGGACTTATTACTTTTCGGAGCAAGTAATTGGTTTTCAACAGAAATACGACTTTTTGATGGAATTTTTGTACAAAACCAGTTGGAGATAAAAGCTAAGATCTTGAAAATGATTGTGGAATTTTTCTAGAATTTTCAAAGCAGCCAATGAGAGCAGTCTTTAAAGTTAAGTCAGCATAAGGTGCAATCCCGTCAAAACTGTGCTCCTCTGGAAGAATGATTATTTGAAGACTTTTCTAATTTTTCCTCAAGGCGTGCAATATATATATGGCTGGAAAGATAAGACAAGGACCTACAATTTACATATTTTACCCAAATTTGCGGAGTAGCAAAGACCTCAAACGTGTGTGCAAAGTAACTGACGTGTTATCCTAGTCAAAGTAGGAAGAGGAGTCAATTACTTACCCATTTTGGAATTATTTTTTGATTAGGTTTTTCTTTATTTTTGGGCTGCTTTAAAAGCCTAGATAGGGTAGGAATAGACGTGTGATGTTTTATTTAAGGATGAGAAACAACTCCTTTGGAGTTACGCAAAGACTTGGAGAGATTGGAGACGCCGGAAGAGTACCGCAATTGGCTAAGTTTTATTTTTTCTTCCTTATGTTTTTGCTTATGTCAAATTCTATGATTATGTATAACTAATTTTCTATTGCTCGGGCATGATGTAGCCCTAGTATGATAATTTAGTTACTTATTTTACATATCTATTGATTGCCGTTTGATGTTGGATTCTTAATCACTGTGCTTAATAACTTGGTTGATTATCTTGATGCTTGATCACCATCTAGACTTTTAATTGAGTTAATCAGATGCAAATTAGAGTAAATACCATACTTAATTTGAGGCTTGCTTCTTGTGATTAGGATTTATAATTCGTCTAGGGTAAATACCATACTCCTAGGGTTTACATACTTGTTGGAGGTTTTAACTGATCTTAATGAGTTTCTATGTGTTCATATTTGACCCAAATACCAAAGGCAAATTGCATGTAGGAATATACGAGTTAGCCTAAATACCATAGGTAATTCATGAAATAGGAAAACTAAGTTGCGACATCAAATGGTTGGTTAATAGGTAGGCGAATAAGAGGCTAGATCGGATTACTAGTGGTGAATTCATTGTCCTAGTGCTTTTGTCAATTTGAATTTCTCATCTTTGAGTTTCGTGACTTTCTACTTGTTTTGTTTTTTAATTTCGTTGTTAATTAAATCATCATTTCAAAAACCCCTTTTGTGTTTACGTGAGTACGCTACATGTTTAATTTCTTGTTTATATAATTAGAGTAGTTAAAGTATTTTGTGAAGTAAATTAGGTTAGACTAATTGGAAGTTGAACTCAATCCTCATGGGAATGACCTCATATTTGCCATACTAAATTACAATTGACCTTGTGCACCTGTGAGTATAATTTGTGTTTAGACTAATCTTTATAATCTCCATTTTGCAGGTTGTCTAAAATTCACAACAAGTTTTTGGCATCGTTGCCGGGGATTGCCGTTGTCAACTACAATTTAGTTCAATCTTAATTTAGCTTTTCAGTTTTTTGTTTTGTTTTTTGTTTTATTTTTAAATTTCGTTTTTTTATAATTAATTTATGGTTTCTTAGTTTATTTTATTTATTTCATTTTTTAAAATTTACTGGAAAATTTCACTGTATTGGAATTGATTTGTGTTTCTTGTTTGTCTTGTTTATTAGGTTGGGCTCAGTGTATGACTAGTAAACGCTCTCAAGGTCAATACCTCATACTGTTTGATCATGATATTGAGAGAACAGTTAGGAAACAAAAAGACAGATTCACTCACTCACTGGAACATTAAGAAGACGGAAGTTCCGTTGAAAATATAAACGAGAAGAGTGACAAGAACGTTAGGGGGAACAACAATTAGAGCAAGAGGAAGAAATGAAGCGAGGAGGTCCCAACTCTTTCCAACACTTCATCATGTATTGTAGTACTAGAAGTCGAAGCAAATTCATTTGAACTCAAGTAAAAAATGATTCACTTGTTACCATCTTTCTATGGCAAGTCGAACGAAGATCTTAACATGCATATTCAGGAATTTTTCGACATTTGTGGCACCATCAAGATCCAAAATGTCTCTGATGAAGTGGTTAGGCTGAAATTGTTCCTGTTTTCATTCAAGGATAGAGCCAAACTTGGCTTCACTCATTGTCAGCTGAATCCATTAATTCGTAGGAGGGATTAGCACAAAAATTTCTCCATAAATTCTTCCCTACGTAGAAAACGAATTAACTTAGAAGAGATATCATGCATTTTAAGTCGAACGAAGATCTTAACATGCATATTCAGGAATTTTTCGACATTTGTGGCACCATCAAGATCCAAAATGTCTCTGATGAAGTGGTTAGGCTGAAATTGTTCCTGTTTTCATTCAAGGATAGAGCCAAACTTGGCTTCACTCATTGTCAGCTGAATCCATTAATTCATGGGAGGGATTAGCACAAAAATTTCTCCATAAATTCTTCCCTATGTAGAAAACGAATTAACTTAAAAAGAGATATCATGCATTTTACTCAAGGAGAGCAAGAGCCATTCTATGAAGTTTGGGAGAGATTTAGAGAGTTGTTGCAAAAAATGCCCTCATCATGGCATTATTGATTGGATGCAGATGCACTTCTTTTATGAAGGACTTAACGACTGCAAACAAACAAATGGTTGACTCTGCATGTGGAGGTGCATTAATTGATGGAGAAGACATCTCAAGAAGCATTTGATCAATTTGATTTGCTTGCCAATAATAATCAACAATGGGGCAGTGAGCGGACAAAGAAGGCAGGAGTTCATGAAGTAGACACCAACACTGCGGTTGCTGCTCAAATTTCAAGCCTTGAGAAAAAAACTTAAAACTCTTATGTGTGCTTTTATTCTACCTTCCCCACAACAAGTTTGCACCATTTGTTCTGACCCTAATCATCCAATGGAACTTTGTCCATCTACTACGTAAGGTTCCGAACAAGTTCTCCAAGTTAATTCATTTCAGTGACCTCGGAATGATCCATATTCGAACATCCATATTCCGGGTGGCGTAACCACCCAAATTTTTCATGGAGCAACCAGCAACAATAACCTAGTTCTTACCATCCCTTCCAGCAAATGCAGCCTTCACGTAAGCCTAAGAAACCAACGTTGGAGGAATTAATTGCTCAGTTTGTATAGACTTCTCAACAAAATCAGAATACTATGCAAGTGTCCATCACTAAGTTAGAAACTCAAGTAGGCCAGCTCATAACTATTGTGCATGAGGGAGCGCAAGGCACATTCCCAAGCCAACTCGAAATTAATCCTCGAAATGTTGAGCACGTTAAGTCAATTAGAACTCTAAGAAGTGGCAAGTCATATGATAGACGAGAAGAAGCCAAAACAAGTGCTGGAAAAGAAAAGAAGAAACTAAAGGACAACTTCCAGCACCTACCTAAGGTAAACTAGGTGATTCTGAAAAAAACCGTTAATGTTGATCAAATCACCCCTATGAAAGAAGGGATTTATGTTCCCCCACTTCCATTTCCAGCAACCCAACTAGTCCGTAAACAAAAGAAAGATCAAATGGATATTTTGGAGATGTTCAAAAAGATTCATATCAATATTCCATTGCTGGACGCCGTCAAACAATTTCCTTCTTATGCAAAATTTTTGAAGGATGCATGTACAAACAAGAGGAAATTCGCAGCGCATGAGAAAGTATTGTTAACTGAAGAGTGTAGCGCGGTGTTGCTAAAGAAATTGCCTCCAAAACTAAAGGACCTAAGGAGTTTTACAATTCCTTGTATTGTTGGTGATGTGCAATTTGATAAAGCATTTTTAGATTTAGGCTCAAGCATTAACCTTATGCCTTTGTCTATTTTTCAGGGATTAGGTATTGAAGAGCTCAAGAGTACTACCGTTTCTCTTCAACTTGTAGATAGATTAGTCACATATCCTAAAGGAATCATTGAAGACGTGTTGATCAGAGTGAAGCAATTTGTGTTGCCGGTTGATTTCTTTGTTCTTGACATGGAGAAATATCACAACATCCCACTATTGCCAGGCCAACCCTTCCTTGCTACTGTCGGTACATTGATTGATGTACAACAAGGAACTTTAACTTTGAGAGTTCAAGGTGAATCCATTGAGTTTAAGGTGTATGAGGCTGTTAAAAAATCGGGGGACTTGGAAGAGTGCAGTCGCATAGATCTCCTTGACCCAATTGTACATGTCAACTACTTGGAAAACACCTCTATGGATGTGTTGAAAGCCAAATGGCCACCCCTCCATACGTGAAACACATGCGCTATTCCCTTGGGCATACAAGATTTTATCAATGTTTTATCAAACACTTTTCCTAGATGAGCCGCCCCTTGTGGCATCTCCTTGCTAAGGATCACACCAAGACATTGCATGACAAGGCTATTGTTCGCAAGAAGTTTGGACAACAACCCAAACACTACATGGAAGAAGTAGCATTCTTTGCTACTTCTGCACCACCATAGACATTCGAAAAGTCTAGCTCATGAATATAAAGAAGCGCTAGCTTCTTGGGAGGCACCCAAGCATTCTCAACTTTTGTTTTCGCTTTTGTTTTTGGTTTATGTGTGATTTCTCGTGCATTTGTCATGTTTTTGTTTTTGTTGTTTTTGTTAAGTTTTGCGTCATCAAACAAAGGATTTTGTGTTCCAAAAAAAAAAAGAATTTTTTCTAGCCCTAGTATGTTTGCAACACGTTTCAGATGTGCTACATAAGTTTTTTTTGGTCATTGGTTGAGTTTAAATGCCATAAATTAGCAACATAGCTTAGTAGGTTCTTATTTTGGTCAAAATCAAAATTTCCGCCTAATGTCTTTTTTGTTGTTTTTCATGTCAATTTGTTACCACCAACATGTTTAGAATGGTTATTATGATGATTTGGACTAGGTTTGGGGGTCTCAGGTGTCCTATATTATGTTTTAGGACTATTTGAAGCTCATAAAAGGACCTGAAACCCGAAAAACCCAGCTGCTATTTTGCCTAGAAATTTGAAGATTTTTCATCACCAAAGGTTTTTAGCAACGGTTGTTCATAAAGATTTTTCATGGTTAAAAGGTTTATGCGACGGTGTTCTTCGGATTTTTCGTCACTAAAAGTCAAATTTCCAAATCAAATTTGGACAAAATGTCATCTCGATCAAAGACATCTAGGTGTTATTCCGAGTCCGTTGACATTCCAAGAAACTAGTTGTGGGTGTTTGAGTTTGATGCGTTGTCTATCCTCTCTCACTTCAACATATTCTACGCTTTGCTCATCCATACATCTACACAAACTTGGGAAGTTCTCACACCCTCTCTCTCTTTAATTGATTTTGCATGCCTTAGTTTTCTTTGTTTTAAACATTGAGGACAATGTTTGTTTTAAGTTGTGGCTGTTTGAGTTCTTTGTTTTCATAGTATATGCAGCAGTCTTCTGACTTTGTTTCAAATTCTATTCTTGCCCGCTGTTTTTTTTATTTTTTATTTTGGCCCACACTGCGTTCTTTGTTTTTTCGTTCTGAATCCAACCATATAAAGAACGTGAACTTTGGCCTGAGATACATGTAATTCTTTGCGCCAGGGTCAGAAGTGCAGTTTTGTTTATTGGTTTTCACTTCCTTTCAACTTTTGGTTTTTATTTAATTAGTTTTTATTTTGTTGTTTTGTTTTGTTTTTGTTTCTTCTTTCTTTTAAAAAAATTAAAAAAAATAAGAAAAATGTCATAAAACCCAAAAATATTTTCTTTTACTTTGAGTCTCGTTTTTATTTGTTTGTGGTAGTCACTTCCCAATTCTATGACAAGATTGAATTTTATTGACAATTAACTTTCAAGAAGTTTTGAGCATGACACTAATTCTTTACATTATCTTTGTGTTGGCCTTATTTTTGTGATTAGACTTGGGAAATCCTTCTGCACATAGCCATATTAAGATGAGTTTCGATTGGGGATTTCACATGATTTAAATTTCTAAATAAGAGCTAGTGTAGACTTATATAACCCTCATTATGTGAATTTTTGAGCCTATGCCTTCCTTTCTTGAGTGTTATATGATATTCTATAATTTTCTTATCCATGTCATTGTGATCTCATTATTCTTTGTTTTGGTCAAGTACTTGAGGATGTTTAAATTGTTTGCTAGAACTACTTTCATTATCTATTTGAGGCATACTTCGTGAACCACATGAATTCTAGGAAGTAATATAGGCCTTGTTTATTCGTTTGAGCCTTTCTAGCCAACCTATATCACTTTTATACCTAGTTAACCCCTCGTGCCTTTGATATAAGCCTTTTTTCGTTCTTTACCCAATTCTCCTCACCTTCATCTTTCATATGTTTATCTTACACCCTTCTAAGGAGTTTTGAAGAGTATTTTCATTGTTAAGGGAGAATTGCACAAATTGTTCAATCATGTGGAAAGTAAAGGATACTGTTTCAAAAAAAAAAAAAAAAAACTAATTTCGAAGTCTTTTCAACTTGAGTTATTAAGCCCTAGGAGTGTTTTACATTTAGTGCCTTAAAGCTAACTTGGGAGTCATTGGCCTAACACTCACTACATGGGTTGATTAGAAAGCTAATGGAGTTAGAAAAAAAAATTTGTGAAAAAAAAAAAAAGAAAAGAAAAGAAAATTCAAGACAGTATCAAGATGAAGTTATGTGCTATAGTGCAAGATGTTATAATTGCATGGAAAGCTCTACTTAGTCCTTAGACTTCGTTTGTTCATCCATATCTTTTTCTAGTTTCACCCATCACCCTAAGCCCCATTACAACCTTAATGAAAGCCCTACTTGATCCAAGGAGAAGTGTGGTTCCTCTTGTGGAGAATAGGTGTGGAATGACTATGGTTGGATGGTTTAAATGTTTTCAGTATGCGATATCTTTCTATGAGATCTTTTATTCATGTCTTGTACTTTTATTTCAATTATGTGAGTACATCCTATTGCTTAGATTCCTCTCACATATTTATGAGTGACAATAAATAGTCAAATTTCGAGTGCTTTTATTGGAGTGAATATCCTTGATGAGATTTGAAGTTGAAGCTTGTTTTTATTTGGTTATTTAACTTGTGTGAAGCTTAAGTCGTGGGTTTTATTAATGTTGGCTATTTCACACACTACACTCCAAGTTGTTCAATTAAAGTTTGGTTAACCCTTAGATAATGTCTTGAGTTATCGTTGCTTATTTCTTGGAAGTTAGCTAAAGGGTGGTGATCATCTCTTGAGATCAATATTGGGAAGTTAGTCGATCGCTTGTTTGTGTTTAGTCTTTGTTCTTTTGTTTTTATTTTTCATTTTTTTTTGCTTGACGACTAGAAAAATCTAAGTTGTGGGTATTTGATAAGTTCATCAATTTACACATTTATGTACTCTTTATACTTAGTTTTTGAAGGAGAATTGGATTTAAAAAGGACTTATTACTTTATTTTCTCAATTTTCAGCTTTCCGGAGCAAGTAATTGGTTTTCAACGGAAATACGACTTTTTGGTGGAGTTTTTGTACAAGACCAGTTGGAGATGAAAGCTAAGATCTTGAAGATGACTGTGGAATTTTTCTAGAATTTTCAGAGCAGCCAATGAGAGCAGTCTTTGAAGTTAAGTTAGCATAAGGTTCAATCTCGTCAAAACTATGCTACTGTGGAAGAATGATTATTTGAAGACTTTTCTGATTTTTTTCTCAAGGTGTGCGATATATGGTTGGAAAGATAAGACCAAGGCCTACAATTTACATATTTTTCCCAAATTTTCTTGAAGGAGGAACGACCTCAAATGTGCATGCAAATAAACTGACGTGTTATCCCAGTCAAAGTAGGAAGATGAGTCAATTACTTACCCATTTTGAATTTATGTTTTAATTAGGTTTTTCTTTATTTTTGGGCTACTTTAAAAGCCCAGCTCGGGTAGGAATAGATGTGTGGTGTTTTATTTAAGAATGAGAAACAACTCCTTTGGAGTTACGCAAAGACTTGGAGAGATTGGAGACGCCAGAAGAGTACCACAATTGGCTAAGTTTTATTTTTTCTTCCTTATGTTTTTGCTTATGCCGAATTCTATGATTACGTATAACTAATTTTTTGTTGCTAGGGCATGATGTAGCCCTAGTATGATAATCTAGTTTTCTTATTTTACATATCTATTGATTGCCATTTGATGTTGGATTCTTAATCACTGGGCTTAATAACTTGGTTGATTATCTTGATGCTTGATTACCATCTAGACTTTTAATTGAGTTAATCGGATGAAAATTAGAGTAAATACCATACTTAATTTGAGGCTTGCTTCTTGTGATTAGGATTTGTAATTCGTCTAGGGTAAATACCATACTCCTAGGGTTCACATGCTTGTTGGAGGTTTTCACTGATCTTAATGAGTTTCTATGTATTCATATTTGACCTAAATACCATAGGCGAATTGTATGTAGGAATATACGAGTTAGCCTAAATACCATAGGTAATTCATGAAAAAGGAAAACTAAGCGGTGACATCAAATGGTTAGTTAATAGGTAGGTGAATAAGAGGCTAGATCTGATTACTAGTGGTGAATTCATTGTCCTAGTGCTCTAGTGAATTTGACTTTCTCATCTTTGTGTTTCGTGACTTTCTACTTGTTTTGTCTTTTAATTTCGGTGTTAATTAAATCATCATTTCAAAAACCCCTTTTGTGTTTACGTGAGTATGCTACATGTTTAATTTCTTGTTTATATAATTAGAGCAGTTAAAGTATTTTGTGAAGTAAATTAGGTTAGACTAATTGGAAGTTGAACTCAATCCTCGTGGGAATGACCTCATATTTGCTATACTAAATTACAATTGACCTTGTGCACTTGCAAGTATAATTTGTGTTCAGACTAATCTTTATAATCTCCATTTCGCAGGTTGTCTAAAATTCACAACAGTTACATTTTCTAATTTCCGAAGAATACCCCTACTAATTGACTATAAGATGTTAGAACAAATAATTATAATATAGTAGACCAAGGTTACCTCAGTGGTGAGGTCCCTCCCCCTTCCCCCTTTGTCACTCGTTCAAATCCTAGAAAAAATGCCTCCCTCCCCAATACAATGTATCTATCGCTAATTCTAAAAATAAATATAAAAAAAGTATTATAATATATTAAGGTAGTAAATCACAACAACTTAAAATAAATTGGTGTCGGGGTCTTTTTCCTTCCGATGGCTTGTTCGGGCTTGTTGATTATTTGACCGTCATAGAGTGGTGAATCAAGCCTTCATTGCCCTTTTTTCTGAGTTAGTGAGAATTAGGTCCAAATCATCCCGAATGAGAAGCAAGTCATAAGGGAGTACTATGCTATTCTTCTAGCGGCTGCGTGTTTTGTGTTGACGTTTCTGGCAGCTCTAAAAATGGGTGAAGATGATTTGCCGATGTTGAATAGATCTTGTACGAACTTGGCATGAGAGCTTGGAGTGTGGGAGCTAAAGACCCACAAGTTTAGCAAATGAGAATTAATGCATATGCTTAGCTTGGTGTTGGATATGCTTGAGTTTGGGTGTTGAGAACTTGTTTTCTGAAGCTCTGGCTATGGTGGTTTAAGAGTTTCAAGTGGTTTAAGAGTTTCAAGAGAAGGAGAATGGAAGGAAAAGCTTGAAGCTTGAAGGCTATGATGTTTATAGCTTGGCAGAGTATGAGGAGGAAGAAAAGGCTTGGAGTTATGTTTGGTGAGGCTTCATAGAGAAGATGATGGATTCACTGATGAGAAAGTAGGAGACGTGGTTGTGATGGTTGCTAAGAGCTTGCAGCAGTCAAGAGAACGGGTCGATGGTCAATGGGATGGTTGCAGCAGCCAAATGATAGAGGTTGATAGCTGAGGAATAACTGTGATGGTTGCTGGAATGCTTGCAGCAGTTGAAGGAAGGTGCTCTGATGGTTGCTAGGTTGTGCAACCACTCAGAGAAGTGAGTTCTCATGATAATTGAGAGGCTTGCAGTAACTTAGAAGTTGGTTTTTGCCTATGCAATGCCTACCAATTTATAGAAGGTGAAGGCTCTCTTTGGTTTCCAATAGGTAAAAGGAAGTGTTGGAATCATCATATTTCCAACGGGTTAAGGGGAGCATTGGGATATTATTATTTCTAGAAGGTAAAGTTAGGCATTAGAAAATGACTATTTCCTATGGGTAAAAGGAAGTGTCGGAATTGGCTTATTTCCAGTGGGTAATGGAGAGTGCTTGAAGAATATCTCATTTGCTTGCCCACATTGGAGAACTCCAAGTAATAGGGAGTACTCCCAAGTAGCTAGCCCAAAGTCTCCATTATCCAAGAGCTTCTGTGGGCCTTGTGGACCTCCGTAACCTTCCATGCCACAATCCCTCGTGCAAGCCCTGTAAACTACATGACTTGGGTTCATGTGAGTTTGGTAGGTGATTATCATAAGAAAAATGTATTAGCCTTGCATGGAGTTATTTGGCATGTGCTTGGAATGCCCATGTGTTGCAGTGGCTTGGGCCTCTTGTGATCAAGCTTAAAAATATCATATGTAAATGAATAGGTTTGGCATAGTTGTCATTACTTGGCATGGCCTGGATACTCTTACAATTTGTATAAAAACATGCATATATATTTATCTTGATGTATTAAATCCTAAAATATAATTGGAATTAGCACATAACCAATTTATCCCTTTATTTTGAACGTCATATTGGGCTTTAAATTTTTCTGGGCTTCTCGTGACTTTTTGAACCTCAACAATTGGCAATGGCTAGAGATTCATATTAAAATCGTAATATCTTATGGTACAAGTTTTCCACACCATGGGCACAGGGTAAGTCCCATTAGCCATGCCACAATTTGCTTACGATAAATCTCTTTAGGCTTGGAATCAAACAACAGATTGATTTATTGTGAGCGTGCTACCATGAACATTGCAAAGAATCTGACATATCATATGAATTATGTATAACTTGAGTGCCAAGAAATTTAGCCCTAACTAAGCCACTGTGACTTGAGTGGGCATTGCAGTAACCAGGGTTCACCTTGAAACTGGACACATACTCGTCCAAGTACCAAATCGGCTTTGGACTTGAGAGAGTGGAGGAGGTTGTGACATCACAGTCCTACCACCGTTTCTTCCAAACGGAACCACCCACAACAGTATGCCAGGGATGAATGAACGTACCTGATGAAAACATATTAAATTATTAATATATTAACAAAATTACCAACCTTTACTTTTTCTACTACCATGCGATTGTTCATGCCAGTTGCGGTTTCAACGCTTGCCATGACGAAAACTTCATTGGCTCTTTCACTGTTCACGAGGGTTTGTTGACGACTCAATCTGGATATTAATTCATTTCAAGAGTTACCCACGTACGCCCACTCACACACATGCATCTTGACAAATAACCCATCCATCCATGGAGATGTAATTTTATTTATTTATTTTTTGGATTTCTCTTCTCATTAATTTCTATTCATATTATATAATTCCCTCAACCCTGTAATTTTTTTTTCTCCTCCACATCTTTTAATTTTATTGTATTAATTTTGTACTAGCTAGTTCTATATGTACTTCGAAACAACCATATTTTGTAAAGGTATATGTAATTTTGAAGCTCAGCATATATGTGCTTGCAGTTGAGAGTGTTTGTCTCACATTAAAAATTTAAGGGACTTAGTGTGAGTTTATAAGGAGTTGGGCTACTCCCTCCATTGCCAATTGATTTTGGGGTGGAACCTCAACTTCCTTCATTTGCAAGCAATCATATGTGTCCAGTATCTTCTCCTCAAGGAGTTGATCCTCAATTGATACCGATAACATTAATAGAAAACTATTTATTTGTACATATTACTAAAAACAATAAGTAGTTAAATTTGTGAGGGTCTTTTTTGTTGAGAGCTGCAAAGGCTTATTAGACTATTGTGAGGTGGACTGAGCTTTCTTTTAACCCGTCTGAGTTTGCAGCCCTAGGCCCCAAAGCACTCTGAAAGAGTTTAAGCCTTAGGGAGTAATTTGGTTATCTTCAATGGCTCATTGCAGATTTTGATATACAACGGGTACTAAAATGATTTTGCTTGATTTTGCTGTGTTGGAAGTGCTTTTCCTGAAGTTGAATATGTGCTGCATGTAGTGGAATAGTGTTGGAGAAGATGCTAGAGGTGGTCTATGGTGAAGAGCAGCTATGTACAAGCTTGGCTTGAGAGCTTGTTTCAATGAATTGATATGAAGCTTGGCTTGAGAGGCTCATGGTGTGGGAGTTAAGTCTCCATATAAGTTTAGCAAGAGAGAGTGCTTCTGCAGCTTCAATTAGAATAGGCTGCTGGAGGTGAGATGCAAGTGAGGTTTTTAGTCTTGGGATGGTTTGGGATGATTTTCTGAGTGATATTCAGAGCTTGGAGTGTTGTTCTGAAAGAAGAGGAGCATGATGGAGGGGTTAAGGCTTGGGTTTTGTGTCTTTACGGCAGATGGAAGATAAGCTTGCCTCCTCTGCCATTCTCTGCTTCTTCTAGGTGCCTTACAAATGGGTGAAGGGTCTATTTATATGCAAAGCCTTGGCTTTGTTTGTGCATCCGTGAGTTTATAGTGCACAACAGTTGGTTTCTCCGTGAGTGTGCTGTAATTGATTGTGTGTACAGTAATGAATAGTAATGGGTACGTGAGCGTACAATGATGACTGTGTGCACAGTAATGAACAAGAATGGGTAGTTGTGGTTTAATGCTGGAGGAAGAGGCTGGGAGTGAGTTTTGGTACTCCCAAGCAGCCCCAAAACTTCCACTGTTTGATCCTTCAATGAGCCTTATGGACACTTGTAACTATCCACACCACGACCAGCTCAGCAAGCTCCAGACATATGTGTGGTTTGGGTCCACTTAAGCTTGTTGAGTGGTTTAGCAAAGGAAAATGAATTATTTGTTTGACATGGCTTATTTGATGAATTAATTCCCTAAATACAATTTGAATTGACATGATAACTATTATATATTATATTGGGCTTTAAATGTAATTGGATTTCTCGTAACGTTTTGGTCTTTAACATTATCAAACAAAATTAATTAATTAAATGT
This sequence comes from Prunus fruticosa, assembly GCA_018703695.1. Taxonomy (NCBI): domain Eukaryota; kingdom Viridiplantae; phylum Streptophyta; class Magnoliopsida; order Rosales; family Rosaceae; genus Prunus; species Prunus fruticosa. Next base: position 20,714,944 of record CM031922.1, read on the forward strand.
GCTCAATTGACTAATAGGGGCAAAAAATTTAGCAACATAGGACATGACATGATTTTAATATTTTTTTATTTCATTTATGATGTCGGTCACCGAGATGTCTGGTCAGGACAACATACGACAATACATGTTTTTTTAATGTTTAATTTGTTTTTTTTCGCATGAAAGGTTATCGGGATGTTCGGTCCAAACAACACATGACAATGCATGTTTGTTTTTTTCTTCGAGGGAAGGTTAGCGGAATGTCAACTCCCGACAACATACGATAAGACATGTTTTTCGATGTCCTTTCTCTCTTTTTGGCCGCAAAGGTTACTCAATGTCTTCTCACTTATGCTTATTCTTATTCTGCACATATGTCAAAGAAGGCAATCACAAAAGTTTTTCCTTGTCAAGTAAAAATATTTGATCACTTAAATTCAACGCTTAATTGTTGAAATAATCCCTGAATTATACCCGAGTTACTGCATTATTTTTCTATAAGTACATGGCCTAGTCTTTTATATGCCATAGTCTTGAAGAGTTTTCATTAGTTTGAAATCGTTTCGGGCCTTTAGCATCAATGATGAAAGCAATATTATTATTTGCACAATTCAAACGAACCATTAGACAAGGAGCCATTGCCCACTGAACTTTTAGTGAATTCAAATCAAATCCTACAGAAGAAAAACAATTACAAAATTAAAAAAACGTGGCTAAAAGTTCTAGGCGACGAAAATTGAAGTTCGTCGCCAAAACCTTTAAGCAACCAAATATTTTTGTCGCCTAACATAATTTAGTTGGTCGTCTCTAAAGAAGGGTTCCCTCTAAAACACCAAATGTTGGCGCATACTTAAAAGGGATTAGGCAACCAAAACTATTTGTTCATCGCCTATAGGCTCTGGTGACTAAAGGATTTCGTTGCTAAAATCTGCATACTTTACATTTTTTGCTTTTTTTTAAAAAAAAAAATTTTGTCACAGGAAGAAGTTTTCTTACAAACAATAAATAAACATATTGTAATTTCGGAAACAATAGATTTAGGTAAACTAAACCAATATAAATGACATAAAAGTTGTTCACATTCAAAGGTACATGAGCATAGTAGTCATTTAAGTACACATAGAAGGTAGTACCGTACATCCAAAAAAAAAAAAGCATAAATGACTAAAGAACTCTCCACATTATTATTGCCCTTTGTAACTATAGAAACTGTATATTCAATAAGAATATTTGAGATATTACAACCTATATTTATACACAAACTATAAGATATTTTCCTAGTGTTACAATGAAATGGAAAACTCATTATATCATAATAAAGGCTAATAACAACATGACAGCTAAAACACTAATGTATTGTCATTGAAGACCCTTAACTATGGTAACTCCCGCAACCCCCTAACACTCCCCCGCAAACTTGACTCCAGAGAGGTGACAAGTTTGGAAATAAGACGTGAAAACTGGTCAACTGATAATCCTTTGGTGAAAACATTGGCAAGCTGAAATGTGGATGGAATAAATTGAACCTTGTGACTGCCAGAAGCAACTCGTTCACGGACAAAATGATAATCAATCCCAATATGTTTTGTGCGAGCATGAAACACGGGATTAGCAGCTAAGTATGTGGTGGAAAAGTTGCCACAGTTGAGTAACAAGGGATGAGTGAGCGGACAACGAAGTTCAGTTCAACGACTTTGAATCCATATAGTGTTAGCGCATGCATAGGCAAGGGCTTGATATTCAGCTTCTGCACTAGAACAAGAAACTGTTGGTTGTTTCTTGGCACTCCAGGAGATGAGATTAGGTCCCAAAAATATGCAGGAGCTGGATGTGGACCGTCATGTATCAGGACATCCTGCCCAATCGGCATTGGAATAGGCAATTAAGAAGGAACAATCAGGAGATCGACGAATAGGAAGACCAAAGCCAAGAGTGCCTTTGAGATAACGTAATATGCACTTAACATATTCAAAATGAACATCACCAGGAGATCCCATAAATTGAGCGACATGTTGAACCGCAAATGAGATATCGGGACGGGTCATGGTAAGGTATTGGAGGGCACCAACAATGTGTCGATAAAGATTAGGATCGGCAAGTTTTGTACCATCAGGATACGAGAAAGTGTACCTTTCGAAGCCATGGGTGTGGAAAGAGGTTTACAGTCCAGGAGATTGATGTGTTTGAGGAAATCAACTGTATATTTGTTCTGAGTAAGATGGAGAGAATCCGTGTGATAAGTAACCTCCACGCCAAGAAAATAATGCAAACGCCCCAAATCTTTGATGTCAAATTCCGCTCCCAAGTGTGTGAATAAAGGTGTGAATATGAGAAGGATCACTGCCGGTAAGAATAATATCATCCACATACAATAATAAAATCAAAACACGAGAATTATCCTGATAAACAAACATGGAGGTGTCAGCCTGACTTTTAGAAAACCAAACCGTACAAGGAAAGAACTAAAACGTTGAAACCATGCCCGTGGAACCTACTTGAGATCGTAGATGGCCTTATGAAGTTTGCACACATGGTGAGGACAATTAGGATCAACAAGGATCAACAAATCCCGGGGTTGTTGCATGTAAACTTCTTCAGAGAGAGCCATGCAAGAATGCATTTTTGACATCGAGCTAACGAATGGACCATCGAAAAGAAATAGCCAGACAGAGAATGGTGCAGATCTTTGTAGGCTTGATGACAGGGCTAAAAGTATCAAAATAATCAACGTCAGAACTGTGATGGAACCCTTTGGAAACGAGACATGCCTTGTACCGTTCAGTGGTGCCATCAAATCGCCGCTTAATTTTGAAGACCCTTTTGCAACCAACCGCATTGATGGAATTATGGGGAGGGACCAAGGACCAGGTACCCTATTGAATAAGTGCATTATATTCGTTGAGCATGGCCTGTCTCCATTTGGGAGAGCGAGATGCTTGTGTGTAGCAAGTAGGTTCAACATTCATGTCCACTAAGGCAGCAAAAGCATGAGGAACAGGATACCGAGTAGTGAAGTTGGCCTGGTATTTAGGATTGGGCTTAAAAATGCCAGTCTTCAAACGAGTGAAAACGGGACTGCGAGGTGGTGGAGCAACCGCTGAATGACCATGGGCTGTAGAGGAATCTGCTGTATTGGATGGCAGTGTGGAATTTTGGGATGCAGAAAGTGGCTGTTCAAACAGCACATGGTGGACACACGGGACACACGGGTGTGACAGTGTGGAATCAGGGATAGGGGGTGTTGGTGAAAATGGATAAACACTTTCACACACTCCCCTAATGATCTTGTTGTTGATGGACTTTGTGACACACACAATGATGGATGAATCACACACACACACACTTGAGAAACCAACCAAGCACAGAGTGACACAAGTATTTTAGAGGTTCAGCAATTGCCTACATCCTCTTGGTGATCCCCTTGAGAAATTCACTAATGAAAGAATAAGTTACAACTTTGGTTTACACAGAAACCCCCTTAGAACTCTATTCTCTCCCAAGCTCTCTTTTCTCTCTCACCCCTTGCTCAACACTTTGATGCACTTGTGAACACTCTCACAACCCTTGGTGTTTCCCTCCTTGGTGTCTTGACTCTCAAGACCCAACTCAGCTCCTATCTTGAACTGATTGTCCTCTCTCTCTCTTCCTCTCTTGGTGAGTTAAACCACTCTTGGACACACTAGCTCCCAGCTCCTGGTCCACTCCTTGAGAAGTAAAACCACACATGTTGTCTTGCTTCCTCTTCCCTTTAATACACAAGCCTTTGGACTTCAGAAGAGACTCCTTCTTTCCTCCCACATTCTGCCCTTGGTTTCCTAACATGGACCACAACTTGGGCAGACCAAAGGCTAGGCATTGATAGCTGCAACTTCAGCCACCCTATCTAGAGCTATAGGGTAGGTACTCTTTGAAACAAGTCAACAATCCTCATTCAATGGTGCTCAAGCTTTTCCAGCACCTTGCTAGACCTCCTAGAACCCATAACACACCTTAGAGGCCCGAGGGATTAGGTAGGGAACCAACACATGTGAAGACCTCTTGAAAAACGCGTGGAAGAAAACAGGCACAGCAGCAGCACTGGCGACCGGTCGCCCGTTACTGGCGACCGGTCGCTTTACACTCTGCCTGCAGCGACCGGTCGCTTTCGCGACTTCCAGCTTCTCATCCAGACTTCGAATCTCTTCAAACAACTGGTCGCTTTTCCCTTGCGACCGGTCGCCTCCTCCTTCACTTGTGCACTAAATGTGAGCCAATTTTACAACAGGGGGACACACAGGGACAGCTGCAGGCGCTGTCAAGTTGACTGTGAGGTGCTGTCGGGTCTCTGCAAAAGGCTCAGGGAGGACAACTTGATGTAGGTGGCGAGGCAGGAGGGGAACAGCTGGATGATGGAGTGCATTTGGATGATTGAGTCAGTGGGTCTTGCTGCAATTGAATGGGCCGAGTGACAGGTTGCGGGGCAAGTGATTGAAAAGAGTGATTAGGGAAAAAGCCTACGGGAACAACAGGAAGCGGTAGAGAGGAAATTGATGGAGGGGCAGCAACATAATAAAAGTGATCTTAATGAAAAAAGACATGCCGTGAAATGTAGAGTCGTCTAGTAGGTGGATGTAAGCACCGATACCCACGATGTTTATCACTTGGAACCAACAAAAACACACTGGAGAGAACGAGGTTGTAATTTGTGAGTGACATAATTGCCAAGATATGGATAACACAAGCAACCAAAAATTCGAAGCATTTTATAGTCTGGGGAATGACCAAATAAGGATTGGTATGGTGAGATCCCATGAAGAACATGCATAGGAAGTCTATTAATTAAATAGACTGCCGTGCAAAAAGATTCAGCCCATAAGGTGTGGGGCATGTGAGCAGTATGTAAAAGAGTACGCCCCATATCAGCAATATGACAATGCTTGCGCTCAGCCAAGCCATTCTGTTGGGGTGTATGAGGACAAGAAAAACGATGGACTATTCCACTAGTAGCACAAAAATGCTTAAACTATAGGAAGAACAGCTTCAGAGAGTGTGGCACGAAGAATACTAATAAGGCTTTGGTCGGTTTGGAACCAAGTTGTGTACTCAGGATTGGGTGTAAGTGGAGGAGGAGTAGTAGATTTGTCACCACTAGAGGAAGAGGACAAAGTAGAGGGAGGACATGGATAAGATCCATCAACAAAACGCCAAAGATTTTGGCCTAACAAGAAAGGTTTGACTTGGCTTTCCCATACAAGATAGTTGGTTTCAGAAAGTTTGACAAAGACAAGATGAGAGATATTCGGAATAGAGTTAGGAGAAAAGATCGAAGAGGACGCACTATCGGAAGCCATTGCAGGAAAAAAAAACTTCATGCTCTAGATACCATGTAGAAACTGTATATTCAATAATAATATTTGAGATATTACAACTTATTTTTATACACAAACTATAAGATATCTTCCTAGTGGTTACAATGAAATGGAAAACCCATTATATCCTAATAAAGGCTAATAACAACATATAACAGCTAAAACACTAATGTATTGTCACTGAAGACCCTTAACTATGGTAACTCCTATAACCCCTAACAGTAACCCCAAGTTTTGCATTCATTATTTCTCCACATGAAGACTAGAGACCAAGCATGTGGGATAGGGGGTTGAGATCTGATCTCTTGGAAGTTCTAATCTCTAACAATTGTTGCTTCACCTCAAACTCATCCATCATCTTCCTCTACAAAAGAAACAAAATAAAGCAACATCAATATGTACACATATATAAATATGTATATACATAGTACAACAAAAGACAAATTGGTATAATGTGGTACATCTTTGATATGTTCCATTGGAACCGTTATTGCTATATATGCAGATGAGCAGAAGTACAAACAAGCCCAATTTAAAATCTCCAACTTACATACATATACCATCAAGAAAAGACAAACTTAAACTCAAAGCAAACTAATTTCCTTATAAAAATGGATTTCATATAAGTTAATTCACTTTAACTTAAACTGAAGAAAGAAAACTTACTCTTGCATATCTTTGGCCCTCTCTCAGTGATCTCAGACTTATTATTTTTGGGAGGAAAAGGGTTGTTTGGGAGGCAAAAAACAGGAAAGTTATAACCATAAGGATAGAAAGAGCAATGAAAGTTTTGGTGCCTAATCATAAATAAGTAGACTTAAATCATATTCCTTTTGCCAGTCCGATATAGCAATTCATATTCCTTTCCATTGATGGTACTACAATATGCATCTCCTGTGCCATCATCATTGACTAGCAACTCTAAGCATACAGAAAATTAGGGGACAAAACAAACAAGAAGTACATCAAAAAAAGAAAAAGAAAAACTCACTACAGAATTCTGCTGCAAAAGGTATCCCTCTGGTCTTAAAATCATGGATGCATTACCAGCTAATGTAGGTAGTAATTTCAACCTTCTACATATTGCCAACCTAAAAATGTGAGAACTACTTGAACTTATAATAAACAAGATTAAAATTGGCAAACAAAAAATAACAACTTGTTAAACAACTGTAAGTGACCCTGTTGTATGATCAAATTATTTCTCTTTAAAAAAGACAATAAAAATAAGATAAAAGATCTCCTCTCTCTCCAACAAAAAGAAATGGATCTATATGGGAATGTTTATGCACGGTCTAACCCAAGAAAACTAATTTTAGAAAATACAAACATAGCAAATCACTTAATTTTGAGAGAGCCCAAACATTTTGGTCGCATTTAATTTTAGATTTCTTGGGTAACCAAAATTGAAAAAGGGGCGACCAAAATTGCATTTGGTCTCGAATTCATTGAACAACGTCGAAATATTTTGGTCACCCTTCGAAAAGATTTTGTCCTCGATCAGTTGGTAGAAGTCTTAATCCATGCCTGAATCTCACAAAACTTTTGGTGACGAAATTACAAAATGTCCTCACTAATAACTCTATTAGGCGACCAAAGTTGTGTTGGTTGCCAAAAAGTTGGTCGCATAAAAGGTTTTTTCTTGTAGTGATAACTAAAACGACTACATGGACTGGAACTCTCTTTCCAATTCCTACAAAGACATAGTAGTCTTGGTCTTTACTTGTTTTCTTCTAGCTTACGAAGTCCTGCAAGGAATTAGCAATACGGATTGATGATCTATTGTAAATCTGCTAGGAATTAGAAGGAACAATGACATTACTAGACTCAAAGCAAACTAGGACATAGAATTTTGGTTTTACATTTAGTTTTCTTTTTCTCTATCCAACGCTTGTATCTGGTGCAATGTCTTAAGATGACCTGTCTATCCCAGAAGTAACGCTTAAAAACAGTAATTTTATTCGCATTCAAAGTGTTAGACCCTTTAGGAGGAGGATAAGCCTTTGATTTATCTTTATTAGCAGTATAGTATGACGATATTTTGGCTTAGAATGATGATGTTTAGGAGCATGAGCGGTTAGTTGCACAATGTTGACTTTTCTTTCTCCTTCTTAATCCTAGCTTCTTCTTGGACCCAAACTGAGATCAGGTTGAGATCCCATTTGTCTTTCTATGCATTATAAATCACCTTGAGTTGAGCTTACTAAGAAGGAAGTGAATTCAATGGAAGGTGAACTAAGAAATGGTCAGCAATGGGAATTTCCAGGACTTGAGTTCCTGGCTACTTTAATCATGACTTGAGTTCCTGGCTACTTTAATCATACTTAGAAGTTATATTCTATATCTCGTCATATCTCATAGTTGCCAGCTTGCTCATCAAAATTCCCAGTTTCAGCCTTTTGTAATTCTTTGAACTTTTTACTCACAGCCTCCAAGTACTCCTTGGAATTTTCATATTCTGGAATTCTACCACAGACGCTTCTATCATAGATTTCTTCATGATCAGCAGACAGATCATGTTAGCCTTCTCCATTTATCGAACTTCAACTTTTGTTTAGCAGTAGTGATGTTAGTCAAGACATAGAAGACAACTTACCTCAAACAAGGAAAAGCTTGTCTGCCGCCTAGAGACATATTTCCCTGTTTTCATTTCCATGTTTTAGGGATGGAAACTCTCCATGTTTCCCTCCATGTTTTGTGCATTGTTTGTAACTAATAATCAGCCATGTATAATTGTATATATCACTCTCACCAAGTTAGTAATTCAATTGGCAGATTTGAATTCTTTGCAAAACCTATCTTGTTATAGATTCTCAACTCTCTCAATTACACTATCTTTGGCATGGTATCAGAGCAATCGATTTTGGTTGCCTCTGCATAACCTTGTTCTTGCCTAATCTCTACCTATCCTTACCCATAATTTGCTGTTATATCAGTCTTATCTCATACTTTGCCTTGCCTCAAAATTGGTCTTGATCCCAAGTCCTATTTGTGCTCTTGTTTGCTGAAGTTCTAAGCTTTTTTTCCTTAATCTATTTACATCATAGGTGACACCAACGACACAATCAACTCCACGGCCGACTCCTCTAAGATCGACTCCACCAAGATTGACTCCACAACTCCACCACTCCGGTCCTCTCATGACTTCTCTCAAATTACTCCTGATAAGTTGGATGGGTCCAACTACCCTGCATGGTCTCGTAGTGTTCGCTTGGCCATTACTGCTCGTCGTATGGCTGGTTTCATTAATGGTAAAAAGATTGCCCCTACCATTGATGATCCTAGCTATGAAGCTTGGGATGAAGACAACTGTTTGGTGCAATCATGGCTCCTCAACTCCATGACCAAAAATGTACGTGCCTTATTTGATCATTGCTCAACGGCTTATGCGGTGTGGGATGCAGCTCGGAGGACATACACTGTTACTCAGAATAGCTCCAAGTTGTACCAACTCCGTCGTCAGTCCGTCACCACCTCTCAAAGTGGTGAACCTGAATGTCTTCTATGAAAAATTACACATAATATGACAGGAAATTGACAGCCTCCGTCCCTGCAAACATACCAATCCCGATGATGTGGCTTTTCACCAACAAGCACTTGAAGTTGAACGTGTGTACGATTTTTTGGGAGGACTCGATCCCAACTTTGATTCCGTTCGTAGTCGAATTCTTGCTATGAACCCGCTTCCAGCAGTTATTGAAGCTTATGCACTTGTGGTAGAAGAAGATAATTGCCAATCTTCCATGCTTGGCGGTGGAAGTGCAATGGTGGTCAAGCCATATCGGCCACCACACCGTACGTCCTCCGGACTTCCCCCGGGGCCCCAAAACTGACGAAGCAAAGGGAACTCAGAAGTGCACTCATTGTGGTGGTATTCATCTTGTTGAGAAGTGCTTTAAGCTTCATGGTTATCCTGAGTGGTGGGATGCTCTCAAGTCCCGCAACAAAACACCTAAGGCAGCATGTGTTATAACTACCGATGCTTCTCCATCTTCCACCTTACTCTCCGACTCCGAATCAGGTACACGACCCACTACATGGATAATTGACACAGGTGCCACTGATCATATGACTTTTGACTCTACTATGTTTTCCACATTATCTTCTAAGTCTCGTCATCCTTACATCACTAGTGCCAATGGAGTTCCTTCTAATGTTGCTAATGAAGGAACTATATCACTTTCCCCTTCCTTATCTTTATCTCACACATTACTTGTTCCCCCCATCAATTGCAATTTGCTGTCTGTTGGAAAATTACTTGACTCACATAATTGTTATGCCACATTCTATCCTTCCTATTGTCTTTTTCAGGACCTCACGACTTCGCGACGATTGGGCATGGTAAACGAAGAGGGGGGTTGTATTCCTTGACGGTCTCTTCACCACCAAGGGCAGCTCATACTCATGGTTCCAGCTCACAAGTTCGCAATCAACACCAGATTTGGCTTTGGCATCGTCGCCTAGGACATCCATTGAACACCTTGGCTCGTCACGTCTCTCTTCCTATAGTCCTCAAGTTGCCTCCTCGCATATTTGGTTGTGTTGTATATGCTCATGTTCCATCTCATCAAAGAAGTAAACTGGACCCTTGTGCGATTTGTTGTGTGTTCGTTGGGTATGGATCAAATCAAAAAGGATACAAATGTTACCATCCTCCTACTCGTAAGCTCTTTGTCACCATGGATGCCACATTCCATGAAGATTTATCATACTTTGAAGCTTCTACATCCCTTCTCTTCAGAGGGGGGGGGGGGGGGGAGGAATGAAGAGAAGGAAGAAAAAGTTCAAGAAAAATTTCAAGAAGAAATTCAAGCCTCTCCGAACGACCGGTCGCTTTTGCAGAGACTTCTGAAACGACCGGTCGCAGGGACCTCAGCGACCGGTCGCATGGCTCCAGCAATTCTGAAAATCGAATCTGCCCAAATACGATCGGTCGCAGCCCAGAGAACGACCGGTCGCTTTTGCACAGATTCGGAAACGACCGGTCGCACGACCTCAGCGACCGGTCGCATGGCTCCAGCGATGAAATACCAATCTGTCCAAAAGCGACCGGTCGCTCAGAAGGTGCGACCGGTCGCGATCCCTTGTGAACTTGAAGATGGCTATCTGGACAGCGATGAAGGTCCTGAAAAATTGTCGTTCTTATTTGGTGACGATCCCGAGGAGACAATCCAAATGCTTGCTGTGATCAACTACAAAATACAACCCCTCCTTCTCAACCATTAGACCAATCGTCTCGTGAGGAAGAAACACTCGAGGTAATTCCCGAACCACCTAATGTTATACCATACACTCTCCCACCTAGGACCACTAGAGGAAAACCTAAACCTCAATATTGTCCTGACCTTACTGCCAAATCAAAATATCCCATTAATAACCATGTTTCAACTCATAGATTGTCAAAGTCATATGCATCGTTTGTGAATCAATTATCTACTGTATGTGTTCCAAATAAGTGGCAGGATGCTATAACTGATTCTAGATGGGCTGAAGCAATGGCAATTGAAATGGAAGCTCTGGAAAAGAATTCTACATGGGAAATGGTTCAATTACCATAAGGGAAGAAACCAGTTTGATGTCGGTGGATATACACCGTTAAATACAAAGCTGATGGATCCATAGACCGATACAAAGCTCGATTAGTGGCCAAAGGGTATACACAAACATATGGAATTGACTACCAGGAGACATTTGCACCTGTTGCCAATATCAACACTGTACGTGTTCTTATGTCATTGGCTGCAAACCTTGATTGGCCACTACTCCAGTATGATGTAAAGAATGCATTTCTTCATGGGGACTTACAAGAAGAAGTGTATATGGAACCACCACCAGGGATCTCTATGACAATCAGTCCCAACACCGTTTGCAAGCTGAGAAAATCATTATATGGGCTAAAGCAATCACCACGAGCCTGGTTTGGAAGATTCACCGATTCCATGAAGCGCTTTGGGTACACTCAGAGCAACTCGGATCACACTTTATTCTTAAAGCGTCGTGGTGGAAAACTTACGGCCCTTATCATCTATGTTAATGATATGGTGGTTACCGGTAATGACAATGAAGAAATGAAGAATCTGCAGAAACTCCTTGCTAGTGAATTTGAGATGAAGGAATTAGGTGAGTTACAATATTTTCTTGGCATAGAAGTTGCTAGATCAAAACATGGCATATTTCTATCCCAACGAAAGTATGTGTTAGATTTGTTAGCAGAAACTGGAATGCTTGATTGCAAGTCAGCTGACACACATATTGAGCAGAATCACAAGTTAGGAATGTATCCAGATCAAGTGCCCAGACAAAGAAAGGTATCAAAGGTTGGTTGGGCGACTGATCTCATCTATCACACACACGCCCCGATATAGCTTATGCTGTGAGTATGGTGAGTCAGTTTATGCGCCAACCAAGTGAGGCACACATGAATGGAGTAACACGGATTATGAGGTACTTGAAGGCTGCCCCTGCAAAAGGGTTGATGTTCTCCAAACATACACATATGGACCTAGAAGGATACACAGATGCGGATTGGGCAGGATCCATCAGATAGACATTCTACTTCTGGATATTTTACATTTGTGGGGGGCAACTTAGTCACTTGGAGAAGTAAGAAGTAAAAAGTTGTGGCTAGATCAAGTGCTGCAGCAGAATTTAGGGGAATGGCTCAAGGAGTTTGTGAATTGCTCTGGTTACGGAGATTCCTGAAAGGATCTGGGAGTTAAACCATTGAAAGCTACAACCTTGTCCTGTGACAATAAATCTGCTATCGAGATAGCACATAACCCAGGACAACACGACCGTACCAAACATGTGGAAGTCGATCGACACTTCATCAAAGAGAAACTAGAAAGGGGTATAATCAAGTTTCCATTTGTAAACTTGGAAAACCAACTTGCTGACATCCTGACGAAGGCCGTATCAAGTAAAGTTTTCCATGACTCACTGGACAAGTTGGGCATGCGTGATATCTTTGCACCAACTTGAGGGGGAGTGTTAGTCAAGACATAGAAGACAACTTACCTCAAACAAGGAAAAGCTTGTCTGCCACCTAGAGACATATTTCCCTGTTTTCATTTCCATGTTTTAGGGATGGAAACTCTCCATGTTTCCCTCCATGTTTTGTGCATTGTTTGTAACTAATAATCAGCCATGTATAATTGTATATATCACTCTCACCAAGTTAGTAATTCAATTGGCATATTTGAATTCTCTGCAAAACCTATCTTGTGATACATTCTCAACTCTCTCAATTACACTATCTTTGGCAAGTGATATATGTTTTCTCTTCCCTTAGAGCCTAATCATGATCGAGAAGACCTAAAGCTATCTCTAAATCTCGTTTCCACTTCTTAAAATTGCTACCAGTCAAGGGTTCAATGCAATTGATAGCAGAGGGGGAATCACAACTGAAAACATGGAATTATGTAATATGTTTAATCTTTATCCCCAAATCTCTTTATGCACATGTGTGATATTTGTGGACAGAATATCAAATATGCATTTTGTTTCCTTCACAAGTGCAACGACATGAACTGCCATGCTATGATAAGCTTGTATCAAGTCATTGGAGGATGTAAGCTTGAAAAAGTAGAAAAAAATATCCAATTTTAGGCTCACCTCCTTCCACACTTATTGTGGAAGCAAAATATCTCAGATCCTAGGTCAAATAATTAAGCCAATCAATTTGGGAGTTATTTGACCTAATTGAGACTTATTTGATTTAATTGGGAATTATTTGATTCTTGTCTTAATTAGAGATTTGATTTAAATCAAATCCCTGTTGCATTCCTAAAAGGACACAAATTAATGTGCAAACAACCAATTAAAAATACCCGCAAGTGCACGAATCTAATGAAGTATAGATTATGTAAGTACGGGGTCGATCCACGAAGAACTTGTCGGCTTCCTATAAGTTCTAATTTGAGTACGTAAAGAACACTTACTTGACACACCACAAATGCACAAATGCAAAATGGAAACTACAAATAAGTAAAGAAGTGTAAAAGAAATGAAACAACACAAGAAATCTAAAGAAAAACACAAACAGCATTTTCTATCACCATTTTATCACCTGTGAACAGGACCGTGAACAGTGAAAATGAACAAGACCGTGAACAGTGAAGATGAACAGTGCGACCGGTCGTTTTTTTTGCAGAGAATCGTTTTTCTGTTTTTCTAGTTTCGACCTCTGTCCAATGTTTTACCTATAACTTTCCAACCGTTTATCCAAATTTCAAGTTCTTTATACGGTTGGATTCAGCACAGAAACACGAAGAACACAACTCGGACCAAAAGTCCAAAACAGTTATGAAAATAAACAGAATTCAATAAAGAAAACACACAACGTTTCAAATACACACACACAACACACATTTGGGGGGGGGGGGGGGTTGGTTTGGTTCAAGTGACCTAATTCTAATGCATGAAAGTAAATGGACTTTGAATTTAAATGAGAATGGTAGAGATGAATTATCAAAATGTGAAAGTAAAATGTAACAAACACTAGGGTTTCGGAATCCACCCTAAACAATTCTACCAAAGTTCATGAATACTCAAGTGATGAACTCTAAATGTGTTGATGAAGATGTTCGCAATCAAGACCATGGGTCGTGGCTCAAGACGCATTGATTCTCTCTAATATACGTAAAGTGCATGGTTCGTGCTACAATACTTGTGCCCTCCCCATAACCGAACCTAGGTATGGTTCGTACTTCGATTCAATTACAAGGAAAACCCATTAAGTTCAAAGAGAATATGAACATTACAAGAATCCTAATAGCATGGTGTTTACATTAGGTATTCAAGAAACCAATTCACATGGATGATTCTTACTTCATCCATTTATTGCTTAGGATAACATGGAGATACACATAATCCCAACAATCTCAAGAAGCATGCTTTCAAAGATGGCCAACCAAGGAAAAACACACATCAAGGATAGATTAATTTGGTGAATTGGAATTCATCAACAATATCCAGAAATTCATACACTCAAGCATCAAAACAATAAGGTAATCATGTTTAGGGCTTCAACCTAAGCCCTAGCTATGGAGTTTAGTTGCTCATACTTATTCCAAATACAAACTCAAAATAAAATTAGAAAGAGTTTACAGATTTTGAGAAAATGATGAAAGGTTCAAGGTCATCAATGGTGGAAGCTTTCTTCTCCACTTTGTTTGGCTGCACCTTGGCTTTCTCCTAGCTCCAAGCTCTCCAAAATCTGCTCTCAATGTGTAGAATGATAGAATGAATTCATTTCCCACGTTCAAAACCTCTCCCACTTCAGATTGCACTCCCTTTGCTCCTTTGCCCATCATTTCCAGCTCACACTTTTAATATAAAACTCATTCTCTCCTCTAAAGCCTTTGCCCATTGTCCCCTTGCCATGATGAAGCTTTGACTTCACAAAGATGCCAAAAGCTTCAGAAAATATCTCATTTACAAAGGTAATTCCTTGTTACCAAGAGTTATGGTAACAAGAAATTAAGATGACACAAAGGAGGTAAAAGCTGGCCAAATCCGGATTTCCAGAGCTGTGGTAACATGCTGGATTGGTTGGATAGGCAATACTTGTCCAATGGAGCTCAAATTTGGATATGTTGTAGTTAACATCCATTGGAACAAGTCTCATGAAGATCATGACCTCATCCGAGCACCAGAGCGTGTTGATCCCAGGCCAAGAAGTTGACCTACGAAAATGAACAAAAACAGAATTTATAACTAATAATGCACTTTTAGCTCATTTTCATCCCAACCAAGGTAAAATCTAAGAAAACACAAAAAGGAAGTAAAAAGCTATAAAATGTCAAGAACTAACTCAAAATAGTGGGTGAATAACATGAAAAATCATGTGTAAAAATGAACTGAACAATCCCTAATTACATCAATCTCGCCAAATCAAGGAAGAATAATTCCTTTCCATCTGTGGAATTATTCTTTTGAAACCCTAGCCTCTTGAGGATCCTATAAATACATGGCTAAGCACAAGGGTTGATGTACGTCTAAAATTTTATCTGAAACTCTGCATAAATTGCCTCTCACAAACCCTAGCCACCAAAACTCTTTCTCTCTCACACAAGGCTCCGGCCACCACACACGGCTCCGGCTACCCGGCTCTCCCCATGAGAGCTTCGTACCCTTTTTAGCTATTGTTTCTCTACGAATCAATTGAACTAACTTAGACATTAGAGGGCCTTTGGCCAACACCCCCCGGGTGTGGTCCTTTCCAATTGGTTTTGCAGGGAGAAAGAGAAGCGAAGGAGAAGAAGGAATCTTAGGCAAATATTCTTATGGGACCGAAGTGCTCCCACAAATTGGTGCTTTCATTGAGAGTGCGAAATAATACTCAAAGTGTGCTCCAAATCCATTTTCCACACTTTTTTCCAATCAACCATGGTTGATACAAGACGTACAAAGAGTAACACCACCATGACGGGCCCATCTCATGGTTCCGTGGTGGAAACCTCAACCGCACGGAACCGTGGCTGCCAACACCTTGCAACGGCCTCCTAATGCTTTGTAGCCACCTCCAGCTGCTGGAATTGCAGAACAACCACTGTAGACAGCTGCAGGAATTCCAGAACAGCCAGCACATGGTCCTGTGACCTCCACCACATGGTCCTTTCCATCTGTGACCTCCACAGACTATGGGCAGTATGAGCACCAGCAAAAGCAACTCAACCGCGACTATGGCAGTTATTAGCAAAAGCCGAGCATCCCTAATGGTCACAAGTCAATTGTAGCTAATGACTTCATCGAGGGCAAGCACAAGGGATTTGAATTGGGCAAGTGGAAGGCCTTCAAAGGGCGTTAAGGCTTCCGGAGAGCATTGGTCATGGATGCTTGGCGGGCAAAAGTATCTCATAAACTAGGGTGCTACCCTACACCACCAGTTACATAAATAAAGTGCCTGTCTTTTATAAATGTTGAAGTTCCTTGGCTCTTATTAGGATGCCATTGTCAAGTTAAATGCATTTCACTTATTAAATGAACAAGTTAAAGTTATAGTTATATTTGCTGTTATTGCTGTTCTTGTTCATAAGTTTGATGGGTTGCCCCTCTGCTGGTATACTGCTCATGGCTGTATAAACATCAAAGATGTGGTCTCCCATTTGCTTTAACTTTTTTGGTTGAAGTTGAAGGAATGGACGATTATACATATACTAATACTTCTAGAGGTACAAGTTATGCAGAAAAATGGCCTCCAGGAGCCCTTCAGAAGCGTTTTCTTTGATAGGTCATAGGTACCAAAAATTAATTGGCTTGCTTGAGCCCTCCCTCAGCCAAGTGCTGCAATATTGATATGTATGGCTAGTATAGGGCACCAACCTAAAGTAGTTAAGTTCAGCCAATTCATTGGAATATCAGATGACAAAAGGACTGTGATGTGGGCAAAAATATGTTTATATTGAATCGAATCGTGCTTACCACATGTCTTATGCCATCTTTGTTTTGAGCACCTAATTTGAAGCCCATGACAGGGCATCTACTCGATTCTAGGACCAGCACCACAATAATGTTGGGAATAACTTATCATTTTCAAGATCCAATTGGACTATGCATCTGAAGAGATTCTAGAGCAAAGGTCTCAACTTGTAGGGTATTGATCCCCAAAAGAAAGCATTGATCCGAGCCTTATTTAGGTAATTATAAAAGCTGGTAAAACTGCATACAGTTTTGCATATCTTGTCACTTCAAAATCAATCATCTACAGATCTCACCAAACCACGAACAGTATCAAGGCATAATCTCATCTGTGGATTGAAAAGACCTTGGTATTCATAGAAGTTGATGTTTTGTCTTGTTCCACCATAAAACACATTCAACTGGAGACACTTGTAAGCAGGAACCTTCAATTGGTCTGTCTTATTATGTAATTTTGTCATCAATATTTTGAAGTGACACAAAAGATCTACTCAACGTTCATCTGTAGACTAAACAGCGAGCGCACATTCTATATCAAGACATGACCCCTTGGGATGTAAAACTTTATGCGGAATTATATGGTTAGAGAGGAAAACCATGATAGCCTAATCACGTTTCTATCATACTTATGAATGCAAAACTAATATCGCATTTGATCAACATAGCAATCTAATGATACATCAATTTTTTATTACAAATCTTCACGTCATATTATAGTAAGAACACAACTTAAAACTTGAAACAGCAAACAAAAGTCTCATGCATGCTTCTCAATTTTTATCTTGTTTAGATCGATAGATGCATATGATAGGCTTTGATACCACATGTAATACTTCATTCATATACAAACGAAATATACTAACCTTGAGAAGCCATAGCAGCGAGCACATCAAACACATGATAATGCTCAGATCTTCCTCTCTAACTCTTTATGCTCATCTATATGGGGTATGGTTATTAAGCTTGTAAAATGTGTATGTGATGGGGGGACCATGCTGTGCAATCCGCTTCCAACACAAGTCTCCTCGGCACTGCTCATTAAGATAAACGAGCCCGGGTGCCACTCGGTGAGCGGCAAAGCATTCCAAGACCTCTTGGATTGTGGAAACTCCCCAAGAACTTGTTATCAATGGACTTTGCGACTGGCACACACATGGAAATTCACGGATGAATGGAATGCAAACACCTCCAGAACAAGCATACAACCATGAACACAAAGATTTATAGAGGTTTGGCCAATCTCGCCTACATCCTCTTGGTGATCCCCATGAAGCTTGTGGAAGATGATCTGTGAGTCAATGACAGGCATGTCAGACGATGACCATGCGAACACGTCTTTGTTGTTCTGGAGAAAGGTGGCCAGCTCCACTTTCTCTTCTGGGCTTAGGCACGAGCCAATCCATCCTTCTCTCTCTCTTTTCAAGATCAAGGTGTACTAGCTCGACGTTCTCTTCAGGCCTTCATCCTTCTTCAGGAGAATCCTCTGGGCGGATTCTCTCGTCTCGAATCCTAGCTCTTTAATTACTGTTGAGGAATGGCAATCTCTTTCCCTTCTGCTCTGCTAGGCTAACATGATGGATTTTAATTATTTAAGTTGATTATATAGCGAGCTGGCAAACACTGTGAGTGTAGAAAATATGTAGTAATTAATGAAAAAAGATTAAACACACCATAATCATTTATATATAATGATTTACTACAATATTTTACACTTTATACATTGCATGGTAAGATACATGAGTGACTTAGTACCACATAGAGTTCCTATGAGGTTCGAATTTTTCACTATCTTCATCATCTCTATGTGTAGAGTAACTGCATTGTGAAGAGTAGTCATCAAATGATAAATCCCCAAAATAGTTTTGCATGTAATTGTTAACATGCCACCCAAAGGAAAGGTCAAAGATTCATTCTCATGTGAAAATTTGATTCTTACAAGAAGAATTCAAAACAAAACAATATAAATATAAATATTTTAGCATATTATCACAAAAATATAAGTGATATGGTGGTTAAGGTGTTGGAGGAGTACAATGGGAGGGTTTCAAATCCCCTTTGTGTTTTTTTTTTCCTTTTTTTCCATTACATCAATATTTTCGATATTATAGCGATATTATGACAAAATAATGCTGAAATGTGAACGAAATTATTGACATCGATATTTTCCGATATTATCGTCGATATTATTGATATTTATACGATATGTGCATGGATACGTTCCAAAATATCCGTGATTTCGAAAAAATGATAATATCCTTGATATTTTGTCGATATTATCGATATTTTAGACTATGGCTGGGAGCAATGGTCAGCTCACAGTATAGGTTGTGCTCTGCTGGTAGGCCTTTCTAAAAGTAGAGAACGTGATCCGATCTTCGCATCATACAATAGGGACTCATCATGCTTTTTGCGCAGGTTGAATAGGTGGTCAATCTGCTTCTTGACCGTTCAATAGGAGGTGTACTCCTTTGTGAAGATGAGGCTAGCTCCTTGAAGCGCTGATCAACTTTGGCAATAGGGTATGGAACTAGCCCTGGGCTGCTCCATGTAAAGTCATCGTGAATACTTTTCACATTAGCGTCTCTTTGGCCTTGTAGAAGATCATAACACTCTTAAAGTGCTTAAGATGGCTCTAGGCATCGGAATTCCCTTTGAATAACATGAAGGACGTCTTTGAGAACCGCTTCGGGGGAGCTGCCTACTCTATCTCGTCAACGAATGGTGAGCAATTTACTTTGTCTACCTCCTTGTGCAAGGCATCTTCTAAGTCTCCTCCAACCTTCAAGTCTCAAAGTCGGTCATTCACAAGCTTTCCGGCGTCCTCTACTCGCAAGGTTTGTGGTTCGCGTCGGTGTCTCCCCTGATGTGGGCATCGTTGATCAACTTCTTCATTGATTGTAGGAGGTGTTCTGCTCGGCTATCCTCCCTACTCGACGTATTCATAGACTAAGCTTGTAAAGGTTTTTCCATCGCTTGTGGTGTAGAATTTACTCTATCAGCAAGGGCCGATGAGCGTTCTTTTTCACGTTCTCTATGTTGAGGGCCATGAGGCTGATTTTCTTGCGAGCCAAACCTTGACTGAACACTTCCTCTTGGGCCCAAGCAAGCATGGACGTCGAATTGCTAGCCCGAGCAAGGGTGGAAATCTGATTGTGGGCCCAACCTCTCATCCACATTGGTCCTGAGACCTAGCCTCAAATGGAGAGTCGATCTACCTTGGTAGGAGCTTGCATATGCTTGTGACATGCTTGCATGCTGAGAACACGTTCTTGTCCTTCTCCTTGCCTATTTCCTCCTACTAGACCTACTTGGGACCTCTCAAATTTCCTACCAGTGCATTCTTCCATCCTTCTATCTTCACCATTGGAAACAAGGCCAAGGTCTCGAACAAAGTCAATCTGCCTGAGGAGCTGTCCAACCAAGTTGTTTTGGTCGTCTACTCTTTGAGTCAACTGGTCAACTCTAAGACTGATGTTTGCTTGACTACGAGGATCAATGGGGGAGAATTGTGTGGAGCCCAATTGCAAGCGGCCTAGGGTTTCGTTGGAGGTGTACACGGGAGCAAACATTAAGCGTAGCGTCAAATGAGGGAATGGCCACACTTGTTCGAAGATTGGACCATGACTTACGTCGGCTGTGGTGTCGAGATAGTGTGCTTCGATCCAGTCGTGAGGTAGGCTGGTGTTCACTGCCATACGGCCTTGCAGTGGAGCAACGTTCATGGCCATGAGGCTAGGCGGTGGTGCAACACCGTGTGTCACGGCAATGACAGCGGTCATGGTGTCGTGAGATGGTGCCACGATCTCAGCGATAGGTTTGTTGTCGTGCCGTCATGATGGCTCGAACTGGTCTCGGAATGAGTCATGGCGGTGGTCTTGCTTCTTCTACGCTTGCTTCCAACCATGGTTGTTTGGAAGGCTTGGGTTGAGTGATGAACGGAAGGAAACAGATTCCTTAGATTTGAGGGCAATGCTTTGAGTATATTTCGAATAGTGGCTCAAGTCCATAATCCAACAAACAATAAAAAAATTCACGATATTAAAACTCAAAAGGTAAATCACAGAAGAAACTATGAGCAGAAACAGAACCAAAAGGAGTACGAGACGGAAGCATAGACAAATTTTAATTCGGGGGAAATATTCACATATTGATTCTTCACCCTTCGAACTTCCTTCTTTTTCTTCTTCCCCACTCCCTGTAAAATAAACTAGAGTCAATGGACAACACCCCCCAGGTGTTGGCCAAAGGCCCTCTGATGCCTAAGTTAGTTAAATAATCTTGAAAAAGATGCAAAAATAATAGAAAGGATGGAGGTATTCTCTCAGGGGAGAGCCGGATGGCCTGAGCGGTGTGTGTTTTGGGCGGAGCCGTGTGAAGGAAAGAGAGAGAGAGAGAGAGAGTGTGGCGTGAGGGAGAGAGAAAGAGAGAATTTCTACAGGGTTTCGGAATTACCTCTTGTGTGTTGTGTAGCCAACTATTTATAGAGTCCTTGTAGGCTAGGGTTTGAAGAATAATCCTTATTTAATTAAGATTATTCTTACTCATAAATAGGAGATTGGAATTAATCAATGAGATTTGGTGGAAATTTCATCCTTGATTTAGAGAGATATTCCCATTTTAAATCAAATATAATTTCCCTAATTGAATAGGATTCATTTAGGAAAATTATTTGACCTAGGGAATTTCCCTTTTCCATGTGTAACCTATTTATTGATTTAAGGAGAATCATAACAAATTCAACATAACAACATCACATTGTTAGAGGCAGGAAGGAAAGAAAAGAAAGGGAAAAGTGGAAAATGTAAGGGTGGCTGGGTATGAAAAGAGGGCTACCATACTTTGAGGTGCAAAAGAGCTTTTAAATATCCATGGCAGCCTTGAGCTGCATAGCTATAGCCCACAGGAGCAGCAAGGTTGTGGGTCGAACCACCCATAATTTCTGCCACGCCAGTCGTTTCCTAAAAATCACGAAACCCTTTAGCTTCTCATCTTAAATGCTCCAATTCATAAAAGTCTTCAACTTTTCATCTTTGATCCCTCTAGCAATCAAACTCTTCAACACTTCAGCTTTGATGTCCATGATCATTATTGTTGAACAACATATCCTTCTTCACCTCTTGCCTGTTGGGCAAGCTAGGTGATTACAATTGAGGGAGAGGGAAGGGGAAAGGAGAGAGGAGCAACGAGCTGGGCTATGAGGGAGGGAGGGATGGTGGTGCTGTCGTTGCTGCTCCTCTGGGAGAAGATGGTGGCTGTTGTTGGTGTTAGGGCCAGCTGCGGTTGGTATGGGGTGGCAGTGGGTATGGAGGTCTATAGGGGTTGGTGCGTCTGAGGAAAGTGGAGGCTGGGTAGGCTTTGATTTTATTTTTTTTCAATATTACTTTTTTTCGTTAGGCTGTATAATTAATTTCTAAAATTTTAGATTATTTAGGCTGAGGAAAGTGGAGGCTGGTCAACTTAACATAAGGATAAAATTGGACAAGTTTGAAAACATTGGGGTATAAGTTGATGAAATGAATACCTCAAGGCCCATGTTGAGAATGACCTCAAACCTATAGGGGTCCTTTAATGTTAGCCCTTATTTTTTATATGTAGTCCATATTAGCACAAAAATCTCAGTCACTAATAGCCACGTCGCAGTTAACATATGGGCTCACGGATTGTTGACGAATGGTTTAAATGTAAGGTTTAGGAGAGTTTGTGTATACATTTATAAATGATCGATAGTTTGTCGTGTATGAATCTGAAAATACTCATAGTTTGGGAGTATTTTGTAGTTGACAGTTTTTTTACTTTTCAGAGAATAAAAGAGGAATAGAGAGTCAAACAATATGGGTAGAATATTTTCAGATATATTTCATTCTCCAAAATGAGGTATTTATCATACAAGGAAATAAGATAAAATCCTAATTACACAATATATGTACAAAAATGAAAGAAATAGAGTCCTAATAAACTAGGAAATAAATCTCCTAATTAAGCTAGGATCTCGTTAACACTCCCCCTCAAGTTGGAGCAAAGATGTCACGCTTTCATAAGTACATCTGCCAGTTGATACTCGGATGATATAAACGGAAAAGAAACAATCTCAGCATCCACCTTCTCTTTAATAAAATGTCGATCAACCTCCACGTGCTTTGTACGATCATGTTCCACAGGGTTATGAGCAATCGCAATTGCAGCTTTGTTATCACAATACAAATCCATGTGTTTCTGGGGCGCAAACCCAAGATCTCTCAACAATCTCCTCAACTATAGTAACTCCCACACACCTTGAGCCATCCCACGATACTCGGCTTCGGCACTAGACCGAGACACCACTTTTTGCTTTTTACTCCTCCAAGTAACAAGATTACCACTAACAAGTGTGAAATACCCTGACGTAGAATGTCTATTAGTGACTGAACCAGCCGAATCAGCATTCGTATACCCTTCCACATCTGTATGACCATACTTGGAAAACATTAACCCCTTGCCAGGAGTTACTTTCAGATACCTCAAAATACGCATCATAGCACCCATATAATCTTCACAAGGAGAATGCATAAATTTTCTTACTACACTCACTGCATATGCAATATCAGGACGTGTATGAGCTAAATAAATCAATTTCTCCACAAGTCGTTGATAACGCTCTTTATCAGGAGGGATTTGATCAGGATACAACCCCAACTTATGATTATGTTCACTAGGGGTATCAATTGATTTACAATCCAACATTCCAGTTTTTGCAAGACATACTTTCTTTGGGACAGAAAGATACCATGTTTGAGATCTGGCAACTTCAATTCCAAGAAAGTACTTCAAATCACCCAATGATTTCATCTCAAACTCATAAGCAAGATACTTCTGAAGATTTTGCATTTATGCCTGATCATCTCCAGTTACAATATCAACATAAATAACTAAAGCTATTAATTTACTTTTATGATGCTTTATAAACAAAGTATGATCTAAGTTACTCTGCACATACCCAAATTTCTTCATAGATGTTGCAAACCTCCCAAACCATGCTCTTGGAGACTGCTTTAATTCATATAAGGATTTTCGCAGCTAACACACAACACCCTCCTTGGAGGTCACATGAATACCAGGAGGAAGATCCATGTATATTTCTTCCTTGAGGTCACCATGTAAGAATGCATTCTTTACATGAAATTGTAACAAGGGCCAGTCACGATTAGCAGCCATGGACAAGAGCAAACACATGGTACTGAGCTTTGCTAATGGAGCAAAGGTCTTCAAATAATCCACTCCATAGGTCTAAGTATAACCCTTTGCTACCAATCTAGCCTTGTAACGGTCAATGGAACCGTCAGCTTTATGCTTCAAAGTAAACACCCATCTGTACCCAATAGCTTTCTTCCCTCTTGGTAAAGGGACTAAATCCCAAGTTTCATTCTTATTCAAAGCTTCCATTTCGACATTCATAGCATCCACCCATTTGGGGTCAGAAAGAGCATCATGCAGCTTAGTTGGCACACATATACTAGATAATTGACACAAATATGACTTAGACAAATAATGAGTTGACACATAATGGCTAATGGAATATTTAGACTTGGCATGTATATCAGGAGAATATTGTATTTTAGGTTTCCCACGAGTGGTTCGTGGGGGTAGCTGATAAGTTGACACGAATAGATCATCAGAAATTACCTCACTTGATTCACTATCACAAGTAGATTGGGGCACTGGCAGGGCAGATGGGGGTATTGCATCAAGCTCATCCATACAAGAATCATTGTCACTATTTCCAAATACAAGCGCACCTGCTTCATCACCAGATATGGGCGACCAGTTCGAGTTCCAAAGGGCGACCGTCGTTTCTTCACAAAGACCACATGTTTCATCTTCAAATATGGGCGACCGTCGCTTGCTTCAGTGCGACCGGTCGTTTCCTTATGGAAGTAATATCTTTAAACACATCATTCTCTAATTCAAGTCCAAGACTCTCCAATTCACTCCCCCTCTTCCCTTGAATTGGAGAGGAGGGAGAAACATAATAAGGCACTTCTTCATGGAAAGTCACATCCAAAGTAACATGTACCTTCTGGGT
Source organism: Prunus fruticosa (assembly GCA_018703695.1). Classification (NCBI taxonomy): domain Eukaryota; kingdom Viridiplantae; phylum Streptophyta; class Magnoliopsida; order Rosales; family Rosaceae; genus Prunus; species Prunus fruticosa. The sequence continues at coordinate 20,739,751 of CM031922.1, forward strand.
AGGTGGATGATAGCACTTATAACCCTTCTGAGTAGAAGAGTAGCCAATAAATACACAACGCATATCACAAGGATCAAGTTTACTATATTGATGAGAGTAGACATGAACATAGGCAACACACCTAAAAACTTTAAGGGGCAACTTGGAGACGAGACAGGGGAAACATGTTCATCAAACACATCATGTGGAGTCTTAAAATCAAGAACTCGACTAGAAGTATGATTAATCAAACAGGCAGTAGATAAAACAACATGCCCCCAAAGATGATGGGAACAGGACATATCCAATATCCAATATGAGTGAGCGGGAACCTTCAAGCAATTGTCGGTTCTTTCTTTCAGACACACCATTTTGTTGAAGGGTAAAAGGGGTTGTCGTTTGGTGAATAATACCTTGAGCACTGAAGAAATAAGCCAAAGTATTATTCACATATTCTCCTCTATTATCAATCCGGAATACATTGACCCGAGCCTGAAACTGAGTAGACACCATAGCACAAATCTCTGCAAGGATGGAAGCAACATCATGTTTATTTTTCAACAAGAAAACCCAAGTGAGTCGGGTACAATCATCAATAAATGTGATGAACCAACGAAATCTGTTCGAAGTAACGCAAGCCAGACCCCACACATCAAAATGCACTAAATCAAAAGGCTTCGCAGCTTTCCTATCACTCAAAGGAAACACAGTGCGGTGGCTCTTGGCCAAAATACATGTCTCACACTTAAAATTGGACTCATCACAAGAGTGGAATAAAGATGGAAACATAAGCTTAAGGTAGGCAAACAATGAGTGTCCCAAGCGACGATGCCATAACCAAATTTGTTGTTTGTCTTTGACATTGCAACTTTGAACAGTATTAATGACACGATCACGAACTGGTGCAGAAGGCAATGTCAAATAATATAACCCCATCTATCCATTTACCATGCTCAATCGTCTCGTGAGAGAGATTGTGCCCTTGCCAGTAATTGGAGAGGGCAAGCCATTCGCACTAGTTATGTATGGGTCACGGGTGTTACTAGACAACTCATCAAAAAATTTAGCATCATAAGTCATATGATCATAAGCACTAGTGTCAATTTGTTAGAAATGTGCCCTAAGAGCCAATACATTTGATGTAATCTCCTTAGAATACATTTCGTATATGATACATAAAGGGCAAACTTATTTGTTATCTTTTACATCGTCTAAAGAAACAAATGTCCAGGGTATGCTAAATAAGAGATAAAGTAATCTAAAGAAGATTAGATTCATGAGACCTTTAATCTCTAACTGTAGTATCCCAAAATGTTCCTAATCATAGGTTATCAAATGGGCCTTATAAACCGTCAAGATTAGCACATATTATGTATGCTCAATTGGGAGGATGGTTAGTCTCAAACCATTTGTGTAGTTGACACTAATACAAGTATGTGGGTGCTCATTAGTGAATGAGTACACTGAACGCGATCAACCGTAGTTCTCGTATGGAGTATTTATCTATATGTCAAACGAGAACTCATAGTTGCAATAATGCAAATCAGTCCTTAGACCTGAGGCATCATGGTTGTCCTGTGATGCGTTATTGATCTTTGATAGCTCTTAAAGGCAAGCCGTAAAATATTTGTCTTAAGTGTTGTTGGGATCTCTTAATTCATCATAGGGGCATGTGAATGGACAATAAGGAATCTCTACTTTCGATAAAGAAGGAGAATGTTTCAAGATGTGATTCAGTAAATCTTTGGCCAAAGTATTTTGAGCTTGATTTAGAAAGCTGTTCTTAATCATGTTCTTTTGAATCACATGAGGTTGTAAATCATATTAGGGGTTTGACATAATCAATCCGTACCCTAATAATATGATTTGAAACATTGTATAAGAGAAGGACCGTATTGCATTGCAATTCCAACTGAATAGGTTCTTCATCTATTCTGGTTAGCTTGGGTAGGCTTGATATATTGCTAGATGTCACTCTTGGCTTGTGGAAGTCCTAGGATTGATTGTGATCGATCCAAATAAAGGAAGAATTAAAAAGGGGTTTTAATTCCAGTTGGTTAGAAAGAGTTCTTATATTTTCCCACTGCCTTGCTAATTAGAACCTAATGGATCGCACACCTTAAATGGTTAACTTTGAGTAATACAAGTGAGAATGAGGAAATCAATTTGATTGATTTGATGTTGATGATTTACTACGTGTAAAAACGTATTTGGGCCTCGGTAATAGTTAACGGGAAGCCCAAATGGTTGGGTATCAAGCCCAAGGGCTTAAGACACCTAAATATTATGGTTTAAGTGTCATAAGGCCCAATTTTGGAAGCCCAATGGGTTTGGCCGAAAATTCTTAAGTAAGTATGTATGGGAATTGTTTCCATAAGCTCATTAACACACAAACACAATCCAACATCAACCAAATGGGTTTGGAAGATCAAAGAGAGATAAAAGAGAGTTTTCAAGAGTGAAACACTTTCATCTTTCAAAGTGGTTTAGATTGAAACCAATCTTGAGAATCTTGCACTAGCATCCAAGTATTCTCAAGATACTTCTTCTCATCTCAAGGTTCCATTGGTGTGGAGACTTAGAGGCCATATACTTTTGTGGCTCACATGGAGGAGAAAGATCAAGGAGCAAAGATCAAAGATCAAAGAGGAGATCAACAAAGAGGAAATCATCAAGAGAAGACCAAACACAAATTGGTTCATATAATTGCTTCAAGGGTAATTAGATCTTATCCTTTCTCTTGAATTTTCATTTATGAAAAACATATCAATGTTCATGGCTTAAGATACTTGGAAGAAGTTTTGTTTTTGAATTTAAACAACCACCATAGACTTCCGCTGCGATTAATTTGATTAAATGCATGTTTAATATTCAAATGAACTTTGGAAAAATGTTTTGAAATTCCTACACAATTATCCAAGTATTGGAGCCAGTACTTGGAATATAGTCAGAAACACACAAATTTGGAAAAGTAGCAGCAACAACATCAGCAATGGAGTTATCACCCATGATTGCAACAGAAACTCAACAGATCACGACAAATTACACAGCGGAACATAGCGGAGGCACAAATTCGAAAAATGCACGAAGATAGGAATGACACAAACATAGTACATGCACGAACACTACAACACAACACACAAACCCAAGAGGGCATACATGGCACAAGTAGAAAAAACAATTGGGGCTAGAACACGGGTGGGCACAACACACAGGTCACCAGAAAAGTCGGCTCTGATACCAAGTCAAACAATATGGGTAGAATATTTTCATATATATTTCATTCTCCAAAAGGAGGTATTTATAATATAAGGGTGTAACCCTAGTAGGTTATACAAGGAAATAAGATAAAATCCTAATTACACAATATCTGTACTGTTGGCTGCGCAAATCTCACGGCCTGGTGCTCCTGGCGTGCCAGGACGGTCTCCGTGCTTCGAGATGTGGTTTGAATAAAATGGTTAAGTGGTGCGCCTGTTTGAGTTCGACTCCTAAACAAACGATTGTGGCCGAGAGAGGAACTGATCTCTGCCGTCAGGTTAACGGCCTGAGCTACAAGGCCGTTTAGTGGTGGTGTTAATGGTGGGTTTTGGGCGGTGCTCCGCGCGTTGCTCAGAGAGCGACGGTCGTATGATATATGGGGTGAATGAGAGAGTAACAGAGATGGTGCTCCGGCGCCTTGAAAATCAAGGGTCGTATGATATATTGATGAATGGATTTTCCTTACAATCTGACACTACTCCTAGGAAAGCAAGTAAAAGTATTGAATGTGCATTACAGGAAAATATAATTTGCTCCGTGGGAGGCTTTTGGTTTGGTGTTTGAACCCTTTGAATGTAGCTTGAGCTTGGTATTTATAGGAAGAGCTCTTGGATGAGTAATCGAGGCTGAAAATCTGCATGGTGGAGCCTGATCAGAACAAGTGGGTAGTCCAATCGACATTTGGGATCGTGAAGCATGGTGGTGTGACCCCATAAATCCTGATAAATCTCGGCCGCCGCCCTGATCGTGGATTCTGCGCTTCTGGCCGTGGGACGCATTTAATGCCCTGGTCTGGTGGTTGGTGATCTGACCTCAAGTGGTAAGAATATTTGTAAGTATGTTTGCGCCTAACCACTCTGATTTCTGTCACCAAATCCTGACTTTAGTCACTTCCCTTCTTCCCTTGTGCATTAAATGCCTCTTTGCAGCTAGTGGGTTTGCTAGTCAGAGGCGTTACTTCATTAAATGAAGCGTGGGACCCTCCTCTCACGTGGCGATTTGACTCTAATTCCTTCGGCTGTGACTCTTTCGTCCTTCAGCCTCGGCCCATAATGCCGCGGTCGAGGCCGAGATGATTATGCCTTCGCGGCTTTTCCTTTGACTTTGGGAAGAAAAAACGCCACGTTCTAGTTCATGAATAAGTGCTAGGGCCGAGAGGAAACCCCTTCGGTCATTTTTATGACCGTGATTTATTAGGCACAAACATGTACAAAAAGGAAATAAATAGAATCCTAATAGACTAGGAAATAAATCTCCTAATTAAGCTAGGATCTTGCTAACATAGAGAACCAAGCGCCAAGGAGAGGACTTGTCTATGCTTGATCAGATTTATGAAGATGTCTGACCTAAAAGAAAAGATTTATGAAGATGTAAAGAACCTTCTCCAGCAAGTTCCAGGTTACGATTTCTTGTTTACTCCTAGAATAGCCAATGGACTCCTAGAAAAGCCAATGGCTTTACGCATAGAGATTCTTCTATTGGGTTGGAGGTGTCCCTGATTTTATTCAGGACACCCTTGTCTTTGATTCGATGACTTGGTTTCAGGTTGTGATAAGCCACATAATTCAAAGAGGAAATCTGAGATTCCCTTAATCAGGCACACAATTAAGAGGATCACTTACTTAACATCCAAACACAATCTTGCTGATTATTTTCCTTAAATTCAAGGCATTTAGGATCTGGATTCAATCACTTCTATCATCTAGCAATTCTCTTAAAATCAAATGGAATCATCCATTTTTTGTATTTCCTTTAAAATCAACGAATTTTTTAATACACCCAAACTGTTATTGCGTCTTTTAAAGTCATGATTCAATACATCCAAATTTGGATGGAGTTTAAAAAGTCTGGATTGAATACACCTAAAATGTTTTAGACTTCTATAAAATCGTGATTGAATACACCGCGACTTTTAAACTTCTTTAAAATCTTTTAAATTCTCAATTGTATACACTTTATTCTTACCTGCGAATAGTTGTTGTAATATTTGTATATTGGCTTGTTTACTGTAGTGCCCCCTAAAACTATGGTCAAATCCTACACTGGCCCCTGGAAGTCGAAGTGGCCCACTTTACTCCCTTGACCAAGGTTTGGTGTTCCAGTTTGCCCCCTATCATTATCTCTATTCATAACTCCATCAATTTTAATGGCGTGGCAGGGCTATTTTAGTAATTTTGTACATATGGGTCATTTAGTCAATTTAATTATATTATGAGATGGCAAAGTGGAGCCCACCTCCAGCCTTGACAAAAAAATAAAAAATTCTTAATCTTTTAAAATAATTAAAAGATTAAATAACATTTAAAATAGAAAAAAAATAACACAAAAATTAAAGAAATTAAAACTAAGAATACATGGTTGTATTAGCTGCAATAACCTTGTTGTGTTATGTTAACTCGTAATTTTACGGGCCAATTAATAGTATAGCAAGACAAGTACGAGGTCATACCCACAATGAGTGAGAAGCTCAGATTAGTTATGTACTTAGATTACCGAATTCAAGAAAGTAGGAAGTTAAGTCTAAAACAGAATTTAAAGGGAGAGTGATTGTGATTGTCGAAACAAATGAAGCCAAATGAAATTGCAAACAAAAGCAAGTAAAGAAGTGCAACAAAGGGTGGTTTTGAAGGTTGGAAAATAGATTTGGAGACTAGGGTATTCAATTTACCATAACAATCCAATTCTAGGTTATAAGGATTCAAGTGACAAGTTTAATTTAGATTCAAAGATTGATTCTAGCTAAAGTATGATTAAGCCATGGTGTCTTATCCTAACCTTGTATTCCTAATTCCCTAATTAGATCCTTGTTGTCGAACCTAAATTAAGCATTAGAAATCCATTAAGTATAGAAGAATGTTTTAAACAACTAAACGTGTATCTAATCCCTGTTGTCGAATGTCCATACATAATCTTCCTATTCATAGTTCAATTAGAATTAAAGCATATGGTGTCTACTCTTAATTCCAACCAAGATACACAAATCTGAATGGTAGCTAGGCATTCCGATTAGCATATAAACAGGTAGGCATAATGAATAAGAACATGAATCATGAATCAAATTTGAAACTTGAAATTTATAAACCCAAAATATTCATGTTAGGTTACATCGAAACCCTAGTTATGGATTTCGCTACTCATAATGGGAAAGAAACTTAAACAGAAATGAGAAAACATAATGAATGCAATAAGAGTAGAAAAACCCTTTTCTGAAGTTCTTGTGGATGCAATGCTTCTCCAAGAGCTTCCCCGCATCTAGAATGATGTATGAAGGTTAAGGAGATGATTTGGGATGAGTTTGGGTGAGTGCTGATGGCTAAGAAAGAGGAAATTCATAGGGAAATTGAAGAAAGGCTTGCTGGGACAGTTTTGGTGATTTGGGGTTGTTTAGAGCTTTGGGTTGATTGATGGAATGTTTGGGGTTGTGGGAATGTTTGACGGTGATTTCTGAATGTGTTTGGGGAATGATGGGAGTGTGGAGGATGGAGTGAAGGATGGATGAATTGTGGGAGTGTGAATCCCACAATGTGTATCATTTTGGTGTGGAATGGAAGTGGTATTTATAAGGAGAAGGAAGTGAGAAATCTAAATTGAGTATGGCTATCACCTACAACACCCACTTCACCAACCTCACCAAACACACCAATGCAATAGAAAATCAGTTTCTTTTCTCATTTGGCTATTGCACTTCACCAAAAAAAATTCCACCAGAAATCATAGCTCATGCATAGCTCATCATGACCAAGCAACAATCAGCTCATCCTTAGGTCAACATGACCAGCAACAATCAGCTCATCCTTATGGTCAACATGACTTTGAGCCCTCTATCTTGAAGTTCAAAATGTCATCTTTCCAACTACATGTTATTTGGGCCAATCCAAGGTTGGATGAAGATGTTAACGCAGAAACGAATTGCTAACTCAGTCTACACGTTTTTGCACCATTTTATATCTTTTCCTATCCAAAGCCACCATTGCTACGTAAAGCTCAAATAACTTAATGATAAATACAAAAGAGATTAAAAGCACAAGTTTAACTAAAAAACATAACCAAATCAAAAGCTAGAAGAGTTCAAAATGATAATCAATTATGAACTGATTAGCCCTGTCAATGTAACACGATCTTCTTGTTTAAATTAGAGCAAGGACTCGATAATATCGACGAAATATCAAGGATATTATCGTTTTTTCAGGTCTATGATATTTTGGAACATATCCATACATATATCATATAAGTATCAATAATATCAGAAAATATCGATGTTGAAAATTTCTCTTACACTTCAGCAACATTTGGCAAAAATATCGCTATAATATCGATAATATTGATAATATCAAGATGATGAAGACAATGAAAATTTTTAAGAGTTATTTACACTAACACCCCTGTTGTGTCGGATTCACTTCATCAAAATGGATTCAGCTGCATCCTCAACTTGTGATACTCGCAAGTGCACGAGCCGTTTGGTAGTATAGCATATGTAAGTGCGAGGTCGATCCCACGAGGATTGGTGATTGAATGATCCAATTCATTTTCCCTACAAACAAAACAGAAATGGAAAAGAAAATAAAACAATAAAAAGGAAATAACTCAAGCAAATAAGTTTCCAAGTTCAATTAGATTAACGGATTGATTCTAGCTAAAGTATGATTAGGCCATGGTGTCTGGTTCTAACCTTGTGTTCCTAATTCCCTAATTTGATCATTTGTTGTCTAACCTAAAATTAAGCATTAGGAACCCATTAAGCATAGAAGAACAATTTAAACAACCAAGCATGTATCTAATCCCTGTTGTTGAATGTCCATACATACTCTTCCTATTCATAGTTCAATTCGAATTAAAGCATGGTGTCTACTCTTAATTCAAACCAAGATAGCTAACATGCAAGCCTAAATGGTGATCAATCATTCAAACTAGCATATTAACTTATAAGCATAATGAATAAGAACAAAAACCATAATTGAAACTTGGAAACTAATTAAACTTGAATACTTAAGAAAGAATGTACATTACAAATAAAATTAAAGAAGAACTTGAAAACTTGAAGGAAAATGTAGTAAAATCATTCTACTACAACAATTGACAACTTGAAAGGAAACTAAGAGAATTTGAGGGAGAGAAGGGAAGGGAGCTCTAGAGAAGTGTTTGAGAGCTCCCCCCATTGGGGTGTGATTTGAAGCTTGAAGGCTTCTCTATTTATAGGGCTAAGAGGGAGGAGCAACATAATGAATTCCCACACCATCCTTCATCTTTTGCTGCTGCACCTCAGCATCTTCACATGGGTTCAAAGGTGATCAGTTTTGCTACCAACCCATGTGATTGCCTTTTGCTGCCAACCCATGTGGTTGCCTTTTGGTTGCTGGAAAAACGAGTTTTCTGAACCTGTTTTGGTGTAGGAAGGCCATAGGTCTCAAACCGTATCCAATGGGGCTGAAATTTGGATATGTTATACTAGACACCCATTGGAACAACTTCTATGAAGAAAGTATTCCCATCGGAGCAGTAGAAGTATGCGTTTTGGACCTTGAAAGTTGGCTGCCGAACAGAGACTGGAATTGACTTCATTTCATTTCTTTGCTTTCTTTTTGCTTTACATGCATGCACATGCTTTTCTTTAATAGCTCAGAACCTGATCTCCAGCTCCAAAGTGATCTGCCAATTCAATTCCCATGTTCAAAGGCTGAGCAAAAATGCCTCTCATCATTCCTCTTCTTCTCTCTCTCCTTTCTCTTTCCTTCACATGCACATGCTTTCTCTATAATAGCTCCAGCATATACCAACTTGCTCCTTCAGAAATTCATAGCTGGAAAGCCTCCCAACTTCACTCATTATGTTGGGTACAAAGTCAGTTGCAGCTGGGGTGAGGCACATGGCTAAAAAGAGGCACATGACTAAATGCTGGCAGCAGCAAATCCTCCTGAGCAGGGTGCAATGTTGGACGGGCTAAGGACTCCACAAATGTCCAATTGGGCTGAAATTTGGATATGTTGTAGTAAACACCCATTGGAACAAGTTTCATGAAGATCTCCACCTCATTAGAGCCCCATAGCATGCTGATCCAAGGCCAAGAAGTTGACCTACGAAATTGGGCTGGAAAGGGGTTGTAGCCAAAATGTGTTTGTCTTTAAGCTCATATTCCTCATATGCCAATCAGCCCTTAACATGCATGGGTTGCATCAAATGTTATCTCTTGCTATCTTAAACTACAAAACACACAAACATAGGTAAGTGACTCAAAATAAAGAGAAACTAAGCAAAATCACTAAGTAAAGAAGGCATGCAAGTGTAAGAAATTATGGACTTATCAAAACAGAAAATGAATTAAAAGCACAAGTTTAACTCAATAACATAACCAAATCATAAGCTAGAAGGGTACAAAATGATATACAATTATGAACCGATCAAATACCCTAAAGTTTCTTGTGTTTTCACAAAATCCCATCATGTCTCAAAAATTACACGAACACCCCCTGAGGTTTCTTCTTTTTTTTTCACAAAATCCATTTTCGTTGAGTGTTTGTCCTAAATTTGATGATTTCATTAGGACAAAAAACTTATGCAAATTACAAAATTAACCTCAATGAAGTATTGCAATCTAATCTCAAAGGCCAACTTTGTCATTTGGAGAATTTTTTTTTTGTATAAAATCATCAATCTTTGGATGAAAAATCAATGAAAAGGAGTTTTGTGAAAACAATTTAAATCATCAGGGGGTGTTCTTGTAATTTTTAAAACCTCAAGGATTTTAATGAAAAAACCGAAAACCTCGAGAGGTGTTAGTGTAAATAACTCAAATTTGAACCTTATAGAAACTCTATGTGGTAATAAGTCACTCGTGTATCTTATCATGCAATGTATAAAGTATAAAATATTGTAGTAAATTATTCTCTCTCAGCTCTCTCTCTCTCTCTCTCTCTCTCTCTCTCTCTCTCTCTCTCTCTCTCTCTCTCTCATTGTCGAGAACCAAAATCTCAATAGATTTGGTCCTCCAGTCATGAATGGAAGCTATCAAAAAGCAAGCGATCAGGCTTTGGTGAACAGGTCACTAGGCAACACCAGGTACTTTCATAATCCTAATTCCACAAGTCCACCTTTTATTTAATCGCTTTCAGTATCTGCACTCTATTATGATTCCGTATTTAATATTTCTAATTTTGACCAATATCCCCTTGATTTAGCTCGACTTTCTTTTCCCTCGTCCTGCTTATTTCCTTGGTGGAATTTGCAATCTTGTTCTGCATGTAATGCTTTATTTTCGTTGGGTTTGTGATTTTCAATTGTTTCACACTTATATGATCCAACTCAATGCATTTTCTTTTCAAAGTCATAAACTTTTTAATGAATTTTGTTGATTGACATTTGATGTGCAACCCAAAAGAGAGGCGATATTAATTGTATTTGTGGGAGCAAATATTTCGGCTTTCAATTACAAGGTGCCACATGGACAAGAAGAATATCTCCTAGGTCAATAATTTAGCCCATTTATTTGGCCAATTAATTGATTCTAAAAATAGGGATATTATCTTAAATATGAGATATTATCTTTGTTTGAGAATATAATCACCAATTTAGGATATTATCTTATTTTGGAGATATTACATTTTGGGGAAAGAATATCTTCCTTCCAAATAGGAAGATATTATTTGAAAAACCCTAGATGGCTACAGTCCTATAAATACAAAGTTGCATTCAACACATGAGGTAATTCCAAAACCTAGAAAAAATGTAACACCCGACCCAATTTAATTGTTTTATCCAATTTATTTCTTTTTGTGAATTTACAATTGTGGCCTCAGAGGTAGGGTCACTTTAGTCACTTTTTGATCCATAAGGATTTTGGGGATTTGAGTGGCACCATTGCGTAGAGCTCGCTCTCACAAATTCGTAGACACGTAGTGGGCTCAAATCGGAGTTTTACCAAAGAAGTTGTGGTCAACAGAAGTGCAGTGGCACAACCGTAATTTTTTTGAAGTTGGATTTTAAAAACAGATCAGCTCTCTCTCTCTCTCTCTCTCTCTCTCTCTCTCCTCCACGCGATACTCAACCTCAGGCGGCATTTTCTCCCCCATCCGGCCACTAAATCCGACGATTCTTGTTGCGATAGAATCGCCTCTTCCTCCTCTACGCATCCATAGCCATTTCCACCTTCAAAACTCGAAGATTGGTCACGATTTTGGATTGATATCGAGCCAAAACCCACGTTTCGTCGCGGGCAGTGTTCATACGATTTCTGGCGATTCCGGCAGCCAAAATCGTCGAACCATGTATGAAACTTCATCTACTCTTCGTACTCTATGTGTTTATGTGCTAGGTTTGGGTTAATTTTGAGGTTTTGGAGATCGATTTCTAACCCCCCCCCCCCCCAAACTATGCCTACGGTTTCGGCTTCGTTGCAGCTAGTTTCGATTAGTTTTTGGCCGTGGTCCAAGAACAAAAATCACTCCCCTTGTTAGTCCAAACGTATTGGTATAGGTATTGTATGGTGTTTCGAGAAATGTATGTCGCCGGAATTTTCTCAAGGCACCCACGCGCTGCCAGTGCGTGTGGCGACGCGTTAGCCACTCATTACATTCTAAAATATTCCCCTTGTCATCCTAAGCATGACGATATGCTCGGATTTGGAATTGGCTATTGTTTGACAGTCGAACGGATATTGCACCTAATATGCGATATCTGGGTTCGATAGGTTCAAACTTGCAAGAGTTGTTATGGACTTTGTTGGACCCATAGGAACTTTTGGATCGAAAGTCGGAGGTCGTGGGCTCTGCGGGCCCAGTTGACCAATATGGAAAGTTTGACCACCAGGTTGACCGTGAGTCTTCCGAGGTCATTCCACCTTTCGAAAGGCATTAGATTGGCCTTAGAAACTCTCTGGTAGTGGTACACACACTTTGAGACCTAGGAACTAGTGTTTGAGTTAAATTTTGTTGTGAGGTACATGTATTAATTAAGTCTGTTTATTCTCTCGAATAGGTACTCTTGCTTCACGTACTACAGAGGAAGAGCCCTCTTAGGGTTGAGCAACGTGGACCTGTTGTCAATGGATATTTGTTTTTAAGTGTACTTCATTTTTTAAATATATGGAATTGATTGCATAAATGTGTTTTGATTTTAAATTGATTTAATTTGGGTTAATGAGGATATGGGATCTCTAAGGGTTGTTATTTATCATTATTTTTATTATTATTATTATTAAAGTATATGGATTGGGTGATATTGGGTTGTTTATGAAAGTTTATTGTTTTAATTGTGGAATATAGTATTTTATGGAAATTATGTATAAACAAGTTTTGATTATTATTTGAATTATTTTGGGATCTTGATGGGTTTACGAGATTATGTTATGGGATTATTGGATTTTAATTTGATATTGAAGTCTGTGAATATTTTGGGTTATGGAATTTATGCTTTTGCGAGTTTGAAGTTTATATACGTATAAATTTTTGGGTATTGAGTTATGGACACTATTATTGTCCGGATGTCTTTGTATATGGGTTTGGGTACATTGGAATATTGAGAATTTGGGAAGTTGGTTTCAACTTGTGAGTTTTTGGGAAATTGAACTAAGGGAGGCATTATATGGGTTTATGATAGTGGATTTTAGATTTTGGCTTTGGTTTACACACCATTATATGTACCTCCCCTTTGATATTGATTACTTTACCCACACGTGGCGTTGGATTTTCCGGCGTGTGGGCTCCCTTGGATCCTGATTACTAGTTACCTTACCACATATGGCGTTGGATTTTCTAGTGTGTGGTAAAGAACCCAAACACATTTCATATTGGTTACTTTACCCACACGTGGCGTTGGATTTTCCGGCGTGTGGGCTCACTTGGATACCTGGTTATTGTTACTTTACCACATGTGGCGTTGGATTTTCCGGTGTGTGGTAAAGATTCGGGCACCTTTGGTCGGGTGTGTCGTAGGCCTTCACGAGTAGTCTGCGCTCGTAGGACATGGTTTGGTTTGGTTTACCCACACATGACGTTGGATTTTTTGACATGTGAGATGTACTGTGGTAGTCCCCCGGTTGGACAGCTCATTCTTAGACGCATGGTAGAAAGTTGAAACCCTACGGGTTAGTCAAACGATCCTCGTGTTGGATTGTTTCCCCGGTACAAATTTTGGTGTGGAAGTTATACTATACTATATATATATATATATATATTACACTTTTATTCTTATCTTGTTTAGTGAGGATCCTTCCTCGCTTGCTATGCCTTCGAGCACTCGTTTTAAAAGGGAGTGGTCTGGTAGAGGAAAAAGGTTGAGTTGAGTTTGGGGTTTTACTCTTATTGGGATTTTGGGTTATCTGGTTTTCAAAGTCATTTTTGTTATATAATTACATATATGGGATACTTTGGTTTTAAAGAATGGAATGTCAAGCATATAAATTTGATTAAATATATAAACATGTATGTGGGTATTTATGTGGGTATATCTGTAGACTTGTTTCCAAGTTGAGTTTTCTGAGCATGTGCATTGAGATTGCTCTGCACATGTATGGATATTTGAATGAGGTTTGAATTTGAGATATGGCTATTTGGAAATTACTGGCTTAATATATTTTGTGTTAATGAGATATTTTGGTGGGTTTAAATTTTTGGTTTTACAATGAGGATTAAATAAACAAGTTTATATTATTTTCCAAGTAAGTGGAGACGTATTAATTATATGGTTTTTCTTATCGTATGTTATGACATGAACTTACTGAAGTGAACTATTTTCAAGTATCGATTGGTAAATATGTATGTATACAACATAACCTTATTACATAGTGTTTTGACAATATTTTATAAAATAGAGAGGGTTATTTATGTTGAATATAAATTATGTTAAACACTTTGTTTTTCGTCCACTCACATTTTTTGTTTTGCGCCCCCAGGTCCTAGATTCCGAGGTCGAGACCACCACGTCGAGGCTTCATTATTGTTCTCTCTGGAGGAATGTTCTTCTTTCACTCTCTACTTTTATTCTTTCCCGGGTTGTAAACTTAAATCTTTAGTTGCTTTGTATGCTCATTGAGTTTGGGTAGAGGGCACGAGACCCATTTCATTAATCTTAACCGTTCTGTGTGCTTTTGCATTATCCATGCTAGCTGTTGGGATATTTTCTACTGTTTTTAACAAATGGAAATATTTGGGAAAAGTGAGACTCTGTCGAAATTTCGGCACGTTTATCCTTCAAAGTTAGGGCTAGTGGGCATTTTATTAGAGTAGGCCCAACGTCGGGTTAGTGTCTGAAGAGAAGCAGGGTTCGTCATGGATTTTGAGGGGGAATCCAGGGCGGATCCTATCAAAAAATCTCTTAAACCTCTCTCTCTCCTAGCTGCCGACCTCTCCCTCTTTCATCTCTCCCACATGGCTCCGATCACCCAGCTCTCCCCCAAGAGAAAACTACGTACCATTTTTAGCTATTGCTTATCTATTCTCAAAGATCTAATCGAACTAACTTAGGCATCGGAGGGCCTTTGGCCAACACCGCATGGGTGTGGTCTTTTACTCCTGTTTGTTTCTTAGGAACTAAGGAAGAGAGAGAAGAAAGCTCAAAAGATGAAGAATCTACACGTGAATATTCTCCCATGAAAAATTTGCACAAACAGGATATTCTTGAGCGTTAATTGGTAAATTGCTCAGAGGACATTCTTGGAATTTGTTTATGGAAGATTGCAAAAATAATACGATGGTTTATGGAAATTGCTCAATTGAAAATTTTGGGATCTTGAGCAAGGGACGGCAGTCACATATACGATGGTTTTGAAATATACAAGACGATGATGCAAGAATGGTTAATTTTGACGATATAGGGGTGTAAGAATGTGATTCCAGGAAGGACGTCATGTCCTTTTTGTAAATCAAACTCATAGTTGCTTCCCCTGCAAAAAATATAATAATTAAGAAAACCAACCCAAATCAAGGCTCCACTCCATTGTAATGTCATGTAGATTATGAAATGGCAATAAACAAGCAATATGAAAGCAATAAAGGAGCAATAAAGTGGCAGTAGACAAGCAATATGAAAGCAATAAAATGGCACTAAACAAGTACCTTATGGATGTCTTTGTAGTCTCTTTCTCACATTATACAACGTTTTAATTGTTGAACTATTACAATATTTAGTTGCTACAGATAATAAATAGTACATAAAAAATCAACACCCATGTACGAAAATTCATCTCATTATAATAATGACCTCAAAAACAATATCAAGTACATTACACAAATGTTAGAAACATATGGCTCCACAAATGTTCTTTTTTTTTTTTTTTTTTTTTAAATGACGATCAATTGCATAGAAAGTTAAGTGGGGATACAATCTTGAATGAGGAGATCCTGAACAAGCTCAACGGCACCACCAAACCAAAACAGTATTTGTCGTACTATCAACTACATCATTTGTGAGTCCTCTATCTTCCATACTCACCAGTAAATGAGCTAGTTTTGAAGGTGTTACATCACAATTGTATGTGATAAAAAATTGGACTTCATCATTGTCCTCAATCTTTATATGCTTCCACTCATTCGAGGCTACCAAAATTGAGAACTTTAAGCAAACTTTGTCTTCCTGTTGTTTGTATTACCAATCTTATGCACACAATTCAACGGTTTAGCAAATGTGATGGTTTGTGGTACTATTATGTCTTTTGAGTCACTCCCTTTGTATTTGCACATCTTTTTTGAGGTTACCCATTTTCCATTATAGTAAACCAGAATAAAAATTGTCTCTATTTCTGAGCATGACAAAATAGCATTTCATTAATACATGACAAACCACTGAAATAAAACAGCAAT
Source organism: Prunus fruticosa (assembly GCA_018703695.1). Taxonomy (NCBI): domain Eukaryota; kingdom Viridiplantae; phylum Streptophyta; class Magnoliopsida; order Rosales; family Rosaceae; genus Prunus; species Prunus fruticosa. The sequence continues at coordinate 20,755,782 of CM031922.1, forward strand.
AAAACAACAATCAAACAACAATACAACCACAATACAAAAGCAATACCACAACAGTAAACAAGCAAATCCAAATATGAAATGCAAAAATGCATGTATTCTTTTTGCAATCTTCCATGAACAGATTCCAAGAATGTTATCCGAGCAATTTACCAATTAACGTGCAAGAATACAATTAATATCGCCTCTCTTTTGGGTTGCACATCAAATGTCAATCAACAAAATTCATCAAAAAGTTTATGACTTTGAAAAGCAAATGCATTGAGTTGGATCATACAGTGTGAAAGAAATTGAAAATAACAAACCCAACGAAAATAAAGCATTATAGGCAGAATAAGATTGCAAATTTCACCAAGAAAATAAACAGGACAAGGGAAAAGAAAGTCGAGCTAAATCAAGGGAAAATTTGTCAAAATAAGAAATATCAAATACGGAATCAGAATAGAGTGCAGATAATGAAAGCGATTAAATAAAAGGTGGATCTGGTGGAATTAGGATTGGTATGAAAGTAACTGTTGTTGCCTAGCAACCTGTTAAGCCTGGTCGCTTGCTTTCTGACAGCTTCCATTCATGACTGAAGGGCCAAATCTGCCCAAATTTTGGTTCTCGACAATGGACTTTGTAAGAGAGAGAGAGAACTGCGAGAAAGAGTTGAGAGAGAGCAAAGAGAGAGATGAGAGAGAAAAGAAAAAGTGAGAAAAAGTGATAAGGCCCCAATAAATTTGTATTTATAGATAGTATTCCCAGAATGTCCAGCCAAGGATGGTATTTGGAGAAGTAAGTATGGCCTTGATGGTATTTTTGCGGTATTTCCCTAGTATTTCGCCAAATTTCCCTTAATCTTTGATGTTTGACATCTCCAAGACATCTCCCTTAAAGATGCTCTATCCCGGAACCCCCAGACTCTTCTTGTCTTCAAACGCTGGCCGTTCGAAATAAAAGACCACTCTTCATCTCTTATCTCTAACTCTTTTACATTTCTTTTTTTTTTTTTTTTTTTCTTGTTTCTTTGTTCTGGACTTATCTGTACTCGGTACTGACTGGAGAGAGGTTTCTGAAATCTGAATAGGCACACATTCTACAGCAAAGCTCTCTGTCTCTCTGCCATGGCTTCCTCTGCAACTACTCTGTCTCAGAACCCCTTCTCATCCTTCTCTCGGTTCCCACAGACATTGAGAAGAAACCCTCTTCATCTTTTGTCCATTAAAGCTGTAAAAGCTGCAGAACCTGATAAGACCGAGAAACTTAAACAAGCTAAAACCCAAGAGTCTACAAATGCTACTCAACCTTCAACCCCCACAGCTTCCAAGCCTCCCAAGAAGCCTGTTTATTCCAGTTAGTACCAAGTTTTCTGTAAATTGAATAAATCTCTTATATATATATAGACTTTTGGAGAATTAATTGTGGTTTTGTTTATTTAATAGCTTTTTCTTTGGGCAGTGAAGAAGGGTCAGATTGTGAGGGTGGAGAAAGAGAAGTATCTAAACAGTGTTAATGTAAGTATCTTGACAGTTTGCTTTATATTTTCTTTAATTACTGAGGAAAAAAAGAGGGAGAAATGAAAAATGGATTAGAATTCCGGAATAAATTATATTTTATTTGCATTTCTTTTTCTTTTTCCTTGCAATATATACTGAGATGTTTTAAACAATTTCAGTATCTATCTGTTGGGCATCCACCTTATTACAAAGGGTTAGATTATATTTATGAAGACCGCGGTGAGGTAGCCTCTTCATTCTTTTTCACATCATGCTATTTTTGTTATAGCCCAAAGTTAAAGCGCAATTGATTATGGCTCTTGTATGTGAGTCCATACAACATTTTCTTGAGTGAGTGACTAATGGAAACCTTTTCAGGTACTGGATTTGCGCATTTTTGAGACTGGTGAATATGCACTCGTAAGAAAACTTACTTATGTCTGGTTTTATGCTTTTTTTAGTCCGTATAATGTGCTAATTCATTTTTCGAAATTAAAAAATATTCCCATTACTATGCATTGAATTGAACGATCTCTCGAATAAAAGTAACATTATTGAATAGATAACTTGTAGGGTACACTCCGTATTGTAGTTGAGTTATTTGAACGGTCTACTTTGAAATCTCTACTTTAGGAATAGGACCATTCTTATGAAAAATTGGTCAAATCGATAACCATTTAATTCTGCAATTTGTTGGTAATCCAAATTTGTCTATTTATTATATCACAATTAGATGTATCAATGAAAAACCTCAGCCAGTTTTGTTCAAGTGTCAATATAGAGAATCCCATCTTGACTAAATTAACACTAACAATTATATTTTAGGTAGCATGGGTTGGGGTACCTACTGCGCCAGCATGGCTTCCAACAGAGATGCTCATCAAGGTACTTGTAACTGCCTGTTTCGTAAGCTACAACATAATTTTGAAGTATATACACAAAGAAGATAATCAAGAACTAATCCATCAACTAAAATGGGGTTTTTTTGTTGGAGTCATTTGAGGTTTCTACTTAGGATTTTTCATATTGATCTTGTACTTGCGTTTTGCGTTTTCTTGCAGTCAGAGAAACTCGATTATGAGAGACTGTAATGCGATAAGCCATGAGGACCCAGCATATATTTATCACCTTCTGCAACTCGTATTGTAATTTTGTAAAGATGATTATAATAGATGTCATTGATCGATCAGGAACACAAAGAACACTATGATTAGGCCAACACGTGATGAGGCCTCATTTGAACTCACAAAGTGATTTGATCAAAGAGGAACACGGCAATGACGACCCGTTTGCCACGAAATCTATTATGCGTGGATTTTGGATTCTCAAAGATTATTGTTTCCGATAATGGAACTCAGTTTGATTGCCACAAATTCATAGCCTTATGTTCAACCCTTGGAATCAGAAATCACACAGGCCAATGGTAAAGTTTGTTAGAGAACAATCAGCATATAACACGAAAATAAATTCTATAAATATTATTAAATCAAATCAATACAGCAATGTTCAATATAACAGTAAAATCAATAGAAAATACTAACTTGGATGGGTGATAGAGTCCTGCAGAGTTGCAGTGTTCTTTAGACAGGTTTTCGATAGGAGTCTACCCACTATGATTAAATTATCACAAATCAAAGCCTAAGCATTTTGGCTTTGATTTCTAGCGAACAGTGATATATGCTCTCTCAAGAAGTGCTCATGTGTGGAGAATGTTAATGCAATTCCAAAAATTTCTATATCTTACTGGCTTGGACGAATTGTCATTATATAGAGGTCTAAAACCTCTTCATCCAACAATTGTAATAACTATAACTATTTAAACAGAATGTGAATTTTAGATAATGATATTATCTAAAAACGAATTTCTAATTAATTAAAAAAATATTAATTTTAATCAACATAGCCCAAAGGCCCAAGGCCCATCTTTTGGAGTCCAATTTTCTTGTTCCCCTTTTTCATGTACCCTTCCTGTTATCTATCTAATTTCTTGACACATGTCCCTACACTTAACTTCTAACTTAACAATTAGATATTTTTATGAGCAATGCTAAAAGCATATGCAACTTCCACACAGGGTCGCTCTCTAGCTACGCGAGGAGAGCTATGTGTCAAATATTAGGGTTTAGGTTTTTCACGTTCAGCCATCATCCCCTCCTCAGCCTAACCACGCTCGTTTTCATCCAAGTTCAGCCACCGTTGTCGCCCTCCTTGACTTGAAAGCATCGAGTCACTTTCCTTCCATGTCGAGTTGCCTCTTTTTTCTTCCACATCGAGTCATTGCCGTTTTCTCTTCCATGTCAAGTCACTGTCGTTTTTCTTCCACGTCAAGTCACTACTATCACTCCTCTCTTCGACTCTAGGGTGCTGGCCTCATTGTTGTCTCTCTCAGATCCTGGGCGTTGGTTTTATCGTTCTCTTTCTCCTCGGTGCGTCGATGTCTCTGGTGGTTGCCTTAGTATGTTGGTTTCACCAGGTTTGCTCCTGCTATTGTGCTAATAGTCTCCAAGTCAACAACAATCATGGTGCAAGCTGCTTCATTAGGGCCGGCGATCACGGTGGAGGTGGCTTTCCTCACGCCCCCTTCGTCGTCCGATCTCGATCTCAAACCTTACCTTCAGGAAAAGACGGTCGTTGTCCAGAGATTTGGAGCGGGGGGCTATTCACCTAGGGTCTACAGCTTTTATCCTCCTTTTCACAGTGTTGGCCCAGGTTTTTGGCCACTAGGGTTGTTGGGTACCATCCTTTTATCCATCTTTACGGGTTTGGCTAGTTACTCTCCGATGGGAACTGCAAATCTGGGTGATGTCGGTGTCCTTCTTGATAAATCTATGAAGATTGCCCTGTGGAGTCTCCTAGACGCCTTCCTTAATGTGTTCTTGGAGCATTCGTGGGCTTGGCATCCGGCGAATGCTCTTATCCTTGATCCTTGTGTTCATGTTAAGTGGCTCGGCCAGTTTTGTTATTATTGCGTGGTGTTTTCTTCGTTCTCCCCTTGACGAATCTTTGATTCTCTCGCCGTCTCAAGGACTATGTTTTCATAGGAGGTTTCTTTGTCAATGTTGAGATGACATAGCGTGCTTAGGGGCTTTTTTATTTATTTTCTTTCTTGGCCTATTTGTGATTAGTCTCTTTTTTTGTTGCTCCTTTCAAATTTCTCTTCTTTCATCGCCAATTTTTATGGCTGGGAGATGGTGTGCTTAGTGGTTGTTTTCTTTCTTCTTGGTGTATTGTGTTCTCTCTCAGATGTTCTCACTGTCTTGTAGCTGTACAAAATACTATGATTTCATAGCAGGACTCTTTTGACAGTTGGATTGTGTTGTAGTATTCTCGTCAGAGGTCTTTGCGTCAAAGGTCTATGTGTCAGTTTGCTGTTTTATTTTATCTTGCTCTAGCATTGGTCTTGCGTGACTGTTTCAAACTCTCTTATTAGTCTATGACATAAAGGGTGTGATGTATAATTTTACTACCTGAAAATTAGATAGTTAAATTCAAGAAATAAACTTGCTAGTGCATGAGGTTAATGCAATATAGCCAAGGCAAGTACAAGGTCGTTCCCACAGAGACTGAATAAATTCTCAAGTTGTTGTGAATTATAAACTAATTTAAATCCTAAATTACTCTAGACACCCTAACTAATAAACTTAAAACTAATGACTCAACTAAAACTTAATAAAGGAGTTTTGAAAGTTGATTTTGAAAGATTTTCTTTAAGAGAACGTTTTGAAAACAAGAAAATTAAAAGGCAAGATAACGAAAAAAAACTTGAACTAAATAAGTTTGTGAAATTTTTTAAAGAAGCTTACCAAGACAACAATTTCACCACAATTCCTCTTATCCAAACCTTAGCATGCATACTATCAAAATTCCCAACTTATGTTGATGACTAGTTCTCCAAAATTATGATTAACTCTTTTCACAGAAATTAACCACTTCTTCTTACACGCAATTTATCCTTGGCGTGAGACATAAATATAAACATATAAAAAGACCTTAGGTTCAATGAGAACTTCACACAATCACACAAACCCCAATGAGTATGATGTTTACCTTAGACTAATTCATGAATTTAATCACAAGAAGCAAAACTCATATTAGACATGGCGTATACCCTAACATGCATCAAATTACTTAACCAAAAATCTAGATGTGGTAGCTAAGCATCAAGATCTTTAGTTAAGAAAATAAGCACAGTGATTAAATTTCAACAACATGGAAATTCTAATAGCATGACATAACTAAGTTTTGAATAATTAGAAAGGGTTACATTGTGTCTTAGTAAAAGAAAATTAGTTACTCATAATCATAGTAACAAAGCAAAAATAAATCATGGAGAAAGAGATAAGAAAAACCCTTAGAGTTTAGAGGCACGGTCGCTCTTCCTTACTCCACGGTTGAATTCCAAAATTTCTAGTATATCCTTCAAGCCCCCCGACCTCTCCTCTAAAAAGAACCTAAAACATAGTTAGAATGGGCCTAAACAAGTGGCCTTACACATGAAGACTTGATTTCCAAGTTAGTTCCTAACTAGAAAAGGTAATTAAAACTAAGTATCCTAAAACCTCCAGGAAACTGCACGTGATCCTCTTTGCGAATGCTATTTGAATACCTTCCTGACCTCAAAAGATGGCATACAACTACGCTTTGGAAATCTCTGGATGTCTTCTTTTCAGCCATATGTCGTGTGCCTTAATCCGATGTTGTATGAGTGAGTTATGGCCAAAATACCCCTGCTGACTCAGGATTCTTCCGGAAATTGGTTTAGGCTAAGTTGTCTAATTAAAAATGGCACCTTAGCAGTCTTAAAAAATTATGAAAATATTCATGGACAAACTTCAAGATTCTATCTTCCATCTCTAATTGGAATCATGTCAAACTCTATTACGAGGAATATTTGGCGAATTTATACATTTCGTGGCTCATAAGCTGAAAAACCAGAAAATAACTAAAATCAGCATCTTTAGTCCAAATTAATTCACAAAACTAAGTAAAATGGATATAAAATCATGTGAAATTATGAACATATCAAGGTGTATGCAATATCAATAAGTATATATTTCAAGCCTAATTCAAAGGTGAGGCTCAAAGGCTCACTTTACATTTGGTAAGTGTAGGAAGACCGACATTTATAAAGAGTATAAACTTTCTCTACTTTTCCAAAAGACTCGAGTTAATGAGTTTCATTCAAACTCACTTTTCTCAAACAATTTTGAATTATTTTGTATGCAGGTTTTGAGATTGAGGTTGAAATACTTCAATCTTGATGGGTTTTGGCTGTGAATGTGTGAGTGTTGTTGGTGTAGGGGCTATTTCGTTCCAACAGCTGCAAATGGGCCTAGGCTGCTGTAAAGAGCAAATGGATGAAGTTGCCCCTGTGCTTGAGTTCATGAATCAGGCCCAAAGAGTGCTTCGAAAAGTTCATGGAGCCTTAGGAATCATTTTGGTTCCTTTCACCAATAAGACGGACAACTGTCAAGGATCAATATTATGGCTTGGCCTGAGGAGGTTTTGCATGGGAGCTAAGCCTCCATGAATTTAGCAATAGAGAGAGAGAGAGAGAGAGAGAGAGAGAGAGAGCTTGAATTTCTTATGGAAAACAAAGGTTCAGAGAAAGGGTTGAGGAAAATTTGGGAAGATTTGATGAGGGAAGAGAGGGAGAGATAGGGATAAAAGGATGGGTGGCTTGAGTAGATTTTCCGGCAGCTTGACAATTACTTGGTCGTGCTCTGGATGGTTCATGGGAGAAAGAGGAAGAAGATGGAAGAACACGGCTTGAAATTGAAGCTTCAAGCAGTGAGTAAGGATGTTTGCTCACTCTGGATGAGTTGAGATGATGGGGAGGAGATGCCCTCTTTTATAGGCGCTGGAAGCCCTTTCTGGTTCAGGAACCCTAGCTGACTTTCCCTAAATTCTGCCAAGTCATCTCCTTCATTTCCCTTCACTTCCTTTGATTCAATCCATTTTGGTGAAAATTCCTTAATCCAAGCACATTGGGATAGAGCATTTTGGGGTTCCAAGGTTTTCCTGCAGCTGACTTCTTCCATCTTGGGTGAGGCGCCTCTTGCTTTTCCTCCTGGTTTTCCTACCAAAGCTTGCAAAGGAAAGAATGGGTAAGGGTGTTGGTCTAAGGTGTCTTACTTCCAGCAGCCCGTGCACATGGGTTTCAATTAGTTTTAACGATGGCTTGGTTTTGATTTGGTTTTAATAGGGTGTTGGGATATTTTCTAAGGTGCTGGGTCATTTCTCTAAGGTGCTTGGCCATTGCTTTAAGGTGTTGGGCTATTTTTTTCCCCTCTCTTATACTTACCCATATATTTGGGCTCAAGAAATGGGCCTGAGTTTAATGCTCCCAAGCAGCCCAAAACTTCCACTTCTTGGACCATCAATGGGCCTCATGAATACTCATAACTATCCATACCACAACCCACTCAACAAGTCCCAGGCATTTGCTTGGCTTGGGCCCACTTAAGCTTGTAGCGTGGCTCGGTACTAAAATAAAGGTTTTCTTCGCTCAACGTTACGTGTCATGTGGTGTGTTTGTGCTCGGGCTTTGCCGTATATAACGGGCTATGGCCGAGCCAAGTGGTGCTTGACGGGACAATGAGCACGGGTTCATGGAACTAGTACATTTTACAAGCTCGTTGCGACCTCTCTACGTGGTGGGTTGCGTATTGGCTTGGCGTGGCATGCAGACCATAACTTGTGTAAGCGCATAAGACAAATTCATGTGCACCCCAGTTGAGCTCCTTTCTTGATTGAGTGTTGTATTGGGCTATAAATATATTTGACCCAACTTTGAATTTTTTGGGCCTCAATAGTTGGCTATTTAACATTTTATTATTCAATTAGATTTTGATTTAATTTGAATTGATTGCTTGACCTTTTTGTTAAATAATGTTTTGCCAATTGTTAGTTGACCTTTTTGTTAAATAGTTTATTCTTCACATAACCTTTTTGTTAAATCATGTTTTGCCAAAAAGTCTCTTTTGGTCTCTGTTGTTTATCATTTTCATCACTAAGATCCTTGTGATTTCAATTTGATCACTTTTGTTCCTGTGGTTTCAATTTCAAGTAATTCAAGAACAACTCTCAATTTCTGTCAATTTTTTTTTAACTTCAATTACTTATGGAGAGACAATTCGGTCAAATTATTTAAAAATACAATCCTTTTTTAAAATAACAAATACAAAATGAAAAAAAATTAATAATAAATAACAAAATTCTTTCCTTTTTAACTCACATGCCCTCCCCTCCCACCATCAAGCTACCTGCCCAATAGGGCTGGCAATGGGTCGTGTTCGGTTTTCGGGTTCGTGTCGACCCATTTATTTCTCGTGTAAATTTGGGTCAACCCGCTATAACCCGTTTAATAATCGTGCGGGTTTCGTGTCGACCCATTTATTTCCCGTGCGGGTTTCGGGTTAACCTATTAACCCACTAACGGCGCTAAGTAATAGCAAATTTAAAAAAAATAAAAAATTCTAAATGTTGATAATTTAATCAAGTAATTATATTTTTTAATATATAAAATAGTTATTTCATTTTGCCTCTCTCTATATATAAAGATTGAGAAAGAGAAATTAAAAAAATGAAGAAAATGAAGAAGAAACAAAGAAAATAATTCTTGCATTTTGAACAACGCCATCAATTGTTTTTTAGTGGGAGAAATCAAAGAGAGAACCTAGTGTTTAACTATTATAAATAGCCTTCTCCAACAATTCGGCAAGGATGACCATGAATTTATTTGGATTTTATTTGTGTATTCTTCACATATCAATGCATCACATACTTATTGAGGTTTTTGCTAAGCTAATAGAGTAATGAAATTATTAAATATTCTCACTAGTAACATGTCCTTGATTAATTTCGTTTGCAATGTTCACAAAAGGATGTGTTACATGTCCTTGAGGCTTTAGGATTTAGGGTTTAGAGTTTAGAGTTTAGGGTTTAGGGTTTAGAGTTTAGAGTTTATGGTTTAGGTTTTAGGTTTAGAGATTAGAGTTTAGGAACTAGGATTTAGGGTTTAGGGATTAAAACATTAAACCCTAAACCCTAGATACATACTTAACTCAAATTATAAGGAATAATTACTAACAAATATAATTTGGGAATAAAAATGTAATAATTATAATTAAGTGATCATTAGTTTGTAAAGACATTATAAATATCAAATGTTGTAATATATAATCACAAAGTGATCAACACCAAGATGGATAAGGAGCAAGGATAAGAGTGTTAGTGGCTGGGGTTCGAAACCCAGTGTGTGTGCTGAAGGTTCAATTTTCTTAATTTTTTTCGCGAGTTGGCAGGTAGTAAACGGGTTGACACGACCCATGACACGACCCGTTTAATAAACGGGTTAAACATGTATTTAAACGGGTTGGCGGGTTGACCCGAAATCCACCCGTTTATAAATGGGTCAGTGGTGGGTTGACCCGAAAATTACCCATTTATTAATGGGTCGTGTTTGGGTCGTGTTTTTCCCGATGCGGGTTTCGAGTCGTGTAACGGGTTCAGTCGGAAATTGACACCCCTCCTGCCCAACATCACCCACCCAACAACCAACCCTTACCACCGTCCCAACGCAAAACTTCTCTCTCTCTCTCTCTCAAGTCCAGCCCAAAAAATTCAGTGCAAGCAAAAAATTGCTCATAATTTATTACAATATGGCCAATAGATCTGCACCCCAAAAAAAAAAAAAAAAAAAAGGCTCCAACCCAGCCCCACCCACCAAGAACTACTCCTATTTCAATTTTATTTTCACTTATTATGGCTTTTTGGTGGTATTTTTGAGAAACAGAACTTGAAGTTGGGAAGGGAAAAATCTATAGCTATTTCCAAGTTATTAAAAATCGATTGATGAACAAAGCTGTATATTGGAGAAAAAAAAAATTATTTATTAATTGTTTATTTTGTATTGTTTATTTTTAAAGGAATTAATTTTTTAATAATTTGTTGACTAAATTACCCCTCCACAAGTAACAAAAGTTTTAAAAAAATTTAATAGAAATTGAGGATTGTCCTTGAATTGCTTCAATTCAAATTGAAACCATAGGGACGAAAAAGTTCAAATTAAAACCACATGGACCTTAGTGGTAAAAGTGATAAACTACAAGGACCAAAAGTGACTTTTTGCCTTCATTTTTTCACTATTTAAGTAGGTTAATATAATATATAATTCATTTGTGCAAGAGCGTTTTAGTAATTAAATTAGTTTAGAGTTTTTTTTTTTTAATATAAGTAATAGTCTAAACTATTTGGGTGCAAAAAGGCAAGCTGATATGGGCCAACTAGCCTAATTCACGCCTACAATTAGTTTAGATTTGAATAAGCGACATCTACATGTGTAACACGTTATGGTGTAAATTGATTAAATTAAAACAGCCCATATAATAATAACTCCAAATCTACATGGGGTAAAATGTCATTTATCCAAAAATAAATGAGAATTATTATACATACAATAACAAAGAGAATCAAATTCATTCATGTACTAAGTTATATGATTTACTTCTTCCCATACTATTTATCTCTCGCTTCTTCTCCAATTTCTTACTTAACCATTCAAAATAAGTAAACATCTCATTAATGAATCCTATGGTTTTAGAATCCGGTGTACCATACGAGTACACAGTAAGCTACAGATTTTTCCTGGACTGGAAAATGACATATTGTCGATTGAAAAGGAGATTATTTTAAGAGCTCCACAACAAGAAGGAGAAGACTGACCTAAAATAAATTAAAAAAGATAAAATAAAATAAAAAAGAAGGAGAGAGAGTTATCTTTGTTGCAGCTGAGTACTGAAGCAAGCAAGAGCTTGGCGCCAGGACTTGAAAAAAAAAAAAGATTTTAATGGCAATTTCCACCTCCTTTGTGCCTGTTGTTTCTTTCAATTCTGTCTCGTCCTCCCCCTCCTCTTCTTTGCCATGTCCTTCTCTGAGTTCTTCGAGTGCCCGTTACCGTGGTTTGATGGTGAGTAATCAGCGCTTGCGTGGGCGATTGGTTGTTAACTGCTCATCTTCTGAAATGGGTTCCAGTTCTGACTCTGCGAATGGAAGGTATGGGACTACAAGTGCCTTTTGTTCTTTCATTTATGTAGTGGGTAGTGACGAAGTTCCGGTTTTACTGTCTAGTTTGGAAAGAATTAAGGTGTTAGGTGTTTGTAGAAATGTCTAAGTGGAAGTTTTGGAATTGGATTGGGGTTGTAATTTAAGGGGTATGTTGCATTCTTGGTTGTTGAATTTTGAGATAATTGCAACGAATTTCTTTTCTTCTTCTTGTGTTAGTCTTGTGCTGTTAATTTAGATACCATTTCTCTGGTTTCTACTTTGTTAACTTCAGGTCGTTTAACAGACATACTCAAATGCCATCTATGGCTCCCTATGGGGTAACAATGAATGGAAATGGCCAGTCTGGGCCATCTTATAAATGGCAAAGGGTCTTACTTAAAGTAAGCGGGGAAGCACTTGCTGGAGATCACACGCAGAATATTGACCCAAAGGTCTGATAAATTCTTAAACCATACTGTGATAATTATCCTTCTTTTGTTGCTTTCTGATATAGGAGTATTTTTCCCCGTACAATATTAGGTAACAATGGAAATTGCAAGAGAGGTTGCATCGGTGACTCGCCTTGGCATTGAGGTATGTTCAATGCTTTAGATTAGAGAATTGTAATTTGCATGACATATTCTTTTTATATACTTGAAGGTAGGGGCGCACACACACCCACAGAAGTTTTATTAATATTTGTCTTGCAATATTATTGTAGTGTGATGTTGATGATTACAATATCTGTTTTATAAAGTTCAACTTAGTGAAATTTGGGGATTCCAGAATTATCTATGCACAGATTAACATGCAGTCTGGGAAATGATTCAGGATAAAAAGAATTGCATTGTAGGCTTCGTTTATTGAAATATCCAGCATAATGTAGGCATTGCATAAAGTCGAATAATTTCAATGGTTTAATATTTCTATAAATAGCTAATCGGATTGTACTAATGAGATTTAGTGAGCTTATGAAATCCAAAAACGTAGTTTATTGGCATCTGGGTATGTGTTAGTCATCTTAGTCAAATATTTCAGGTTGCCATTGTGGTTGGTGGGGGAAATATCTTCCGTGGATCTTCATGGGCGGGAAGCAGCGGTCTTGACCGGTCATCTGCTGATTACATCGGGTAATTCCTTTTATTGTCATTGACTGAATTTTTTTTTATCTCACCTGTCAAGACTTCTGGTATTTAGCAGTTGTGTTTTCACATGTTTATAATTTGCAGTGTGATCGGGTGATTAGTTTATCTGGATCTGGTTCATTTCGTGTAATGTGGACTTGGGATAATTTGTTATTTACGTAGTTTATCTATTATTGAGGTTTTGGACTTGGTGCTTTTTCATCCATATGCAAAACAAAAGTAACTTATGGCTCTCTCTCTCTCTCTCTCTCTCTCTCTCTCTCTCTCACACACACACACACACACACACACACTCAAAATGTGGCTATATTGTAATGAGCCCTACTTAGTTGACCACATACTCGCTTCACTACTATGTGAAATGAGCACTACTTACCAATTCCAACTTTAAAATGTCAGATGAAAGGAAATGAGTTGTGGTTCATATGTGAAAGTTGAGCAGTACTTGCCTTACATGACATGAAAATTGAGGTTTTTTAGGGACTATTGTACTTTTTAAGCTTAGAAACTTTCTTTTTAAGTATACATATTTCTGGTCTTTTATTTTCTATTTACTGTTTATATTCAATTTTATAGGATGTTGGCAACTGTCATGAATTCAATATTTCTTCAAGCAACAATGGAAAGTATCGGTATCCCTACTCGAGTGCAGACTGCATTTCGTATGTCTGAGGTTGCAGAGCCTTATATACGTCGAAGGGCTGTGAGGCATTTGGAGAAAGGGAGGGTAGTGATCTTTGCAGCAGGAACTGGAAATCCATTCTTTACCACAGATACTGCTGCAGCACTTCGTGGTGCAGAAAGTAAGTTGAATCTTTTGTGTTTGAATGCTACCCTGGCTTAATGAGAATTCATGGTACCTATCATAGTGTGAGGCAAACCACTGCGGTTAAAAGTAATTTATTTAGGATGTTTCAAAATTTGCCCCAAGTTACTAATTAATATACCCAAGTTTGTTCTAACACTGTCTTGACTGTGGCACCATATATAGTCCTGATTACTGAATTTCAACTTATCTTTGGTGGAAAATGTCAGTCTAAGAAACTAATTTCTTTGCCTCAATTTTAGTATCTTTCCATCAATTATTGATCCAGTCAATCGACATGTTGTGCTCAAAACTGCAAATGTGGGTGGGTTTTAGGAACTATTTTCTTTGTTTCAAACTGTTTTTCATTTTCTTTTTTATCTAGTCAATGCAGAGGTTGTGCTGAAAGCTACAAACGTTGATGGGGTTTATGACGATAATCCAAGGTGTAACCCAAATGCCCGACTTCTTGATAATCTAACATATCAGGAGGTGATGTCAAAAGATCTTTCGGTGATGGACATGACTGCCATTACTTTATGCCAGGAAAACAACATTCCTGGTATGTTCTTTTTTTGGTTGGTATCCAAAACATATATGTGTGTGTGTGTGTGTGTGTATATATATTTCTTTTGTTCTTTTCAATTATTTTTTCCCATTTTATCCTTTTTACCTAATGCCATTTGGATTGATCTTGGTATTTGTAATATCCAACCTTCTTACCATGTAGAACAGGCTCTTATTGATTCTTTCGTATGTTGCAGTTGTTGTGTTCAATCTAAACAAACCGGGTAACATCTCGAAAGCCATAAAGGGAGAGAAGGTTGGCACATTGATTGGAGCAACACGGAATTCTACTGTGACGACGACATGAGGCGTGGTTTTCATTTTTCCTGGTTGAGGTTATATTGAGGATGGTTTACGGCATCTTTTTTTTTTCTTTTTTTGGTCAATGGTATTCAGCGTCTTTAGTGTAAATAAATTTTGAATTTTGTGTTTTAACAATTTGGAAGTTTCGTAGCATTGTTAGTTGATCCAAGTAATTTAGTCTGTAGTCATTGCACAAATTCAAACTGAGAAAAAGGGTAAGAGCACCATGTGGCACTCATGAAACGAACCCAATAATCAATATGTTGTGTTGTAGTATAAGCAACTTTGCCTAGTTTGGCATTCAATGGAGGTAGCAAATGTTTTCTTTAAAAGTTTCCTTTGCTAACCTATGTGGCACTTTGATACTAAAATTTGCTCTACTTCTAAACTTTGTCACTCGCATAGTAATCAGGAGACGAAGGCTTGGAATTTAGACTGTATTATTCACCTCATTGATCCTTGTATTATCCCCCGTTACATGTAAGTTTTTCTTCTGGAATTGGGACTATGAAGATCAGCTTGCATGGCCATGGAGCAAGAATGGGCAATTTACAGTAAAGAGTGGCTACCATTGGTCAATGAAGAATGGTTGGTGCTTGTCTCTGATCCCTCAGAATACTACGGATACAAATATTTGGAAGGTGGTTTGTAGCCCCTTTGACAAGCTTAAGGTTGAGAATGCTCTGCGTCTTCCAGAGAAGTGGAGACAATGGAAGTTGTTATTGAGCCCTTGATACTAATAGGTCATGCACACGTCATCTTGAGACTTCATGATCAGTCATCGATATAAACCTCGAGAGTGTCTTATTATATTGAGGTTTTTTTTATCAAAAATAGTCAAAATTTACCATATACTTTCATAAATGTCAGTTTTTATAAAAACTTTCAAAAATAAAAAAAAACTCACTTAAATAGACTCAAATGCCCTCAAAACTAAAACCCACGTAAACATAAAAAGCAAAACCTGCAATCTCTGTCTTCATCTGATTGACATAAAACATAAAAACTCCGCTGCGTTTCGATCAATGTTATATCATTGGAGGGACAAGCTTTTGTGGGTACCTGCTTTTGTGGTTGATAATGATTAAGCCAAAAATCATCCTTGACCCCATAAACAAGCTTCTGTAAATTATTTACCGGACTTTGAGAACCAGACATCTCAATTGGGCTCCCTTGTTTCCGATCATGATATGCGGCCAACTTGAACCATGAGTACTATTCCCATTTGAGTACACATCCCACTGAAAACTGTTACAGCAAGTTTCTTTCCGTAATGAGGCTCACTTGAGTTCCCTATAACAATAATTTTTTATGTTTATTTACAATGATGATCGCCATATTCTTCCCTACAAATGGGGTCAGTTGACCCCATGGCAGCTGGGAATTGCAGTGGGGAAGGAATGGTGTGACCCCATGGCGCACACCAAGTGCTCGATGAAATGCCTAGCAGAGGAAGAAGAAGAAGCTTGCGTAGGCAGTGCCTGCCTTGCGCGCGCGCGGGCTTCTGTGTATTTTTCAAAACCGCCTGGCCAAAACGACGCCGTTTTGGTCCAGGCGTGTTAAATTTTATTTTATTTTATTCAAAAAAACAAAGAACCCCAGCCGATCTACCCGATTCTTCTTTCTCCCAGCAGCATCAGTTCTTCCCAAAACCTAATTTTTTTTTTCCTTCCAAAATTCCCTCTCCTCTAAAAACTGCCGCCGTCGCCAACCACGTCAAGAAAAAATTAATGTTGTTGATTCAATATATTAATTAATTAATTCAATATAAATTAGTCTTTATGATTTCCCTCTCTAATATATTTAATTAATTGATTCAATATATTAATGTTGTTGTGTGGGTTTATAATTGATGGATTTAATTAATTTATGTGTAGAAAAAATTATCATTGAACGATTTTTTAAGAGAAAAGTGCCTATGGATAGTGAGTCTAATCCGGGTAGTTCTAGTGCAAGTGCCTATGGTAGTTCTAGTTCTAGTAGACAATTGTAACTTGTATTTTTTAGTGTTATTTTCTTCTTGACAAAATTTCGAGACTTTACACTATGACCCCATGGCGACACAATCCTTGTCCTCCACCACCCCTCCAATGATATATAACATTGATCAATACGTAGGGGAGTTTTTATGTTTGAAGTCAAATGAAAACAGAGATTGGAAGTTTAAGTTTTGGTTTTTAGTTTTGAGGATATTTGAGTCTATTTAGGTAAATTTTTTTGCTATTTTTGAAATTTTTTTATAAAAACTGAATTATAAAAATAATGGGTAAATTTTGGTTTGGTGGTTTTGCAGTCTTCAGTCCCAATGACATCACAACATACTCAAATGCCCCCACTGCCCCAAACATCTAAATGTGGTTTGCGTATATCTTCATCTGCTAACATGATCTGATTGTGTTGAATCAAGCGTTGCCATCTAGGAAAGATAAGAGTTGATATATACAAAGAATAGAGAGCAATCATTATATCAACAAGAGTTTATACATGAGGCAAGTTCCTATTTGAATGCCCGAAGCAGTTAACAAGTTTAACGGTGGAGGGGTATGCACACTTTTAAAAGATTAGAGGGCTTAAAACCAAATTGAAAGTCTAATTGGAAATCGAAAGTAGGTCATAAATACATGAGTCATTCCTAAATTTTTCTCAAATAATAAAAGAGAGTGCTACTATTTCCACCCGTCCTATTTTCTCACTCATCTTATCTTCTTACCCATCATGTAAATTTGAAAAAAATACAATCTTATCTTTTCATCCACTATTATTCCTAAAATACCCTTTCATTAGAGTTGTTATTTCCAACCACAGTCCTATTTTCTCACCTACCTTATCTTCCCACCTATCATGTAAATTTGAAAAGACACAATCTCATCTTTGCACCCACCATTATTCCTAAATACCCATTTTTCTTGATCCGCATGTTTCCTTCTTGTTTTGTTGACATGTGTCCTCTCACTTAACATTCAACACAACATTGTTAACTTTGAATTTAAAAAAAAAACTCGAAATTGAAATAAAAGAAAACAACACAGCAGTCACAAAAGCACCTACCCCACAGCCACCAAACCTCAACAGCCACCAACACCAACAACCCCATACTAGTGGTGGCAATTCCCTATTTTAGTGTTATAGATGCAATCTGAAGAACATTGAGGTTCCATCCCAAAACCAATTGGCAATGGAGGGAGTAGCTCAACTCCTTATAAGCCTTTGTTAGGTTTCTTAACTTTTCATTGTGGGACTTTTTACCTTCATATTCTCACACAATCAGCAAGAGCATTGTTGTTTTGGGATTTCATTGATTTGGTAATATTCAATCCATGAGGAATATTCGAGCTTAGGACGATGAGATGGGACATGCAAAGAAATTCATAGGGGGTGGCTAAGTTGGGTGAGGAAATAGGATAAGGGGTTGAAAATAGCAGCCCTCTAAAAGAGTGAAAACACCAAGCTACATAAAATAGTCAAAGTTATATTACGTAAATTACAAGTTTGACCTTTTTTATCCACGTCAATTTGCCAAAGTAAATTTTAAAAAAATAAAAATAAAAAAATGCCAACGGAGTCTAGCCTAATGGACAGAACTTTGACGAGTGATCTCAGTTTGAACACCAATGACAACGTAGTGCGTGTGAGAAACCTACATTCCCTTGTAATTTAGTCTATCACTTATATTCCTTGAAAAAAAAAAAAAAAAAAAAGTCTATCACTTATATTAAAATAAATAAATATATTTAACAAATGATTAGAAAAAATTTGCCCTCACATTATGGAGGAAAAAAAATTAATGAACAAGTTATTTGATTTCGGCTTCTTGGGCTTTGAACTGGACTTTTTTTGTTAGTAACCCAAAGAATGGCTGCTTAAGGGGCCCAGAGGAAAAATAACCAGGGCAAAACTCGGCATAAGCGAAGATTGATTTGTGTGTAGACTCTGCAGCGATTCTCTTTGGAGGGATTGCCAATTTCGTTCCAAAGTAACTGGTTGCAATAGCATCCTTCCACAAGAGCCACATTGATGACGAAGTTCAGGAAGCTCAACCGACCCACGGGTCACCGCATATCCATGCTCAGGTTCCTAATTTTTTTTCCGTTTTGGTTAGCTCAGCTTTAGCTTTCCATGCCCAAAAAATTATATTCTGATTTTCATCTGTAGGACGATGGTGTCACAGTTAGTGAAGCACGAGCGGATTGAAACCACTGTTGCCAAGGTACCTCTTCTATTTCTCTTCTTCTTTTTAACGTTTTTGGAATTTTCAAATGTTTACAATTTTAGGGTTTTTCTTAGTTTAGGGTTAATTAATTTGATTGAAATAATTTGGCTTTTGTGACCAGCAAGTTAAAAGGAAAAAAAAAAGAATGTTCAGCATAAGCTCTGGAATTTCGGGAAATTTAAATATCACTGGGATAAATGTGCAAAATGAATTTTATGTTCAAATGTTTTGTTTTCTTTATTTTTCAGGCCAAAGAGATTCGACGTAAAGCTGATAAAATGGTGCAGCTTGGAAAAGATGTATGTAGTGGTTCTGCCACAATTATGTTTAAAATTACATTTACAAATAGTTTCTTACCAGTTTCTACATTTTTATAATTAATAATCTTCATCATAAAATGAAATTTTCTGTTTCAATTAACATATAGGCCTACAGCAGTTGAAGAGAATCTGAAAGTTAGTATTTCAATTAACATATAGGCTTACTTTCACTTTCAATTAAAGAAATCAATGTCTGACATAACCCACCTTCTGAGAAGTATGTGTTTGAGTAACCCCTTGTTGCAAAGTTTGCTCTTCCTGTGAGTTGTGACTTGTTATTTTAATCCGACAGAAATTGAGTTTGATCTTAGATAGCCCACCATGAGACTAAAATATGAGGTGCATGCATTAGAGTGAGCTTGACTTGCATCGGTTATGCTTTATGTTGTCCTGGCTCAAGGGATCAAGTTTTGGAATTTTTGAAGTTACATAAACCTGTGTAACTTTTGTATTTAGGTCTTCAAATCACTTCTCTAATGAAAACCGGCCTAGTTATTTGAATGTAAAAGACTTGTCCGGCATGCTGTTTGGAAAATTAATTAGAACAGAGCCTCTAACAGGCTCTCTCTACAGAGTCTTCAAGAAAGATGATAGTTAGTCGACAAGAGTAATTTAAATTCCACATATGAGTACCTGATAAATCATGTCCCGGAGGATCCATAAGTTCAGCTGCTCTGTTAGTTTCATGATAAAAATGATTTAGGTGAAACTCTTCTCTGTTAACCAGATTTGGTCGTTTGATAGATTGCTTTGACCTTCATGAGTAAATGTTTCAATATACCTTTTATCTAAAATGACTTTAGAAGGTATTGACCAAAGTTCTTACACTAGATTTGGGTATAAGAATCTGAAGTATGTATTGAACACACTTACATGGTACACTAGTTTTCCAATTGCAAAGTTCTGGAATTATCTTACCATATAGATTCTCTTAATTGGTTTTTTTCTTCCTTCTAGCATGATTCTATCCTCTTTCAAAACTGTCACAGGGTTCCCTTTGTGCTGTAAGGCGTGCTGCTGCTTTTGTGCGTGGGGATGATGTAATGCACAAGCTGTTTACAGAATTAGCTTATCGATACAAGTGAATCTCGAACCTCTTGTTTTCTGAGTGTTGTATCTTTGTTTTTGTTACATTGGTTTTATTTTATATTACAGAGATCGAACAGGTGGATACACAAGACTACTTCGGACTCGTATACGAGTTGGTGATGCTGCACCTATGGCCTATATTGAGTAAGGCGGTTATTTTTTACTTGACAGAAATATGCTTTTCTATCCGGCCAAAATAGCAACAAAAAAAATGAAGCGAAAGGAAATATATTTGTCCAATTTAGAGACTTGTAGAGGTTGTAGGTTTTACCCATTATAGGCACACGTATATGTAACACCCAAACAGAAAAATAAGAGGGGATGAATCCACCCATTCAGAACCCATCTATTAGAGTCCGAAGACAAATCAAGTGAAGCCAAGGAAACATCAAATGCAGTCAAGCCCCTAAAGAAAAATATTAAGAAAGTTCACAAAAAAATTTAGGTAAAACAAATGTTTAAGCAAATTTTACTGGATACATGCATTGCATACATAATGTTTGTGGGGGTAAATGGGTAATGGTTGGTCCTATTCGTATTGATAGGGTAGGAGGGGTATGGGTAATAAACCAAGATTAAATGGATAAATGGGATATTTTTGTCACCCACCCTATACATATGATGCACTCTATCCCCTTTTCCATATAGGGAAACTTGTCTGCTATGCCTAATGCATTTTCTAATGTGAGGACCTGTGACTTTGGTGATTACTTTGGTTACTAATTTTTTCCGATGTTGATTGTCCAATAAGTGATGCTTTTTAAAATGTCAACCCACCTTTCTCCTTACAGTTGAAAATGGGGGTTTGGAAACCAAATTCTGAGGACACATCTTGCCAGCAAAGCCAAAACAACTACACAATTTGTTTGTCTACGTACCCCACTGATAATTTTAATAGGAATGAGTGCAATTCTATCCATTAGATGACTCTATTGGCACATAATTGGTTGATTGACTGTTTTGATCAATACTGATTGAAGTTGGGCCGCATTTTGACTATTGACAGTCTTGTATAGGTTCATTGACAGAGAAAATGAGCTCAGACAATCAAAACCACCAGCTCCTCAACCACAGAGAGTTCCCTTGGATCCTTGGGCAAGGTCCAAGCTTTGCAAGCAGTTTGCACCTCCCAAAGAAGATAAGAGCTCTGAGATTTGATTTGGCGTATTAAGATTTTATTTCAATAATTTCCTGAGTCTCCAGTATCTTATGATTCTCTCAAGAGGTGGTCCCCTATATTTTTGTAATTCCTCTCATAGGAAGTCTCTGATTTCTCGTGATTTTTCGGCCCTGTTTGATATGGGAGTGCATTATAATGTAGTATCACAAATTCTAACTGTTCTTTTATTTTTCTCATAATCATCAAATTGCGTAGGAATGTGTTCTGCTTATCTGTTTTATGTTAAAAAATACCATGCCATTGCTTTAAAATTTCACCATCAATATTTCTCTCTCTCTCTAAGCATCGGACTTGAAATCGAGAGAAGTTGATGCATCATTGAAACCTTCATTATGTGCAGTTGAATTTCATGTAGATCAAACATTCAACTGCTGGCCCTTTACCCTTCATGTATGCCCTTAAAATGGCAGGAGTCCCTAACAGATGCCTATATCTTGATTTTCTGTGTTTGGCAATTATAATTTATATCCGTGTTTGATCTGTATCAGGCTGTATATGTTCTGGGTTGAATGCAAAAGGCAAGGTCAATTTTGCAAATAAATCTCCATACAGGAGTCACTTGATTGGCTTATTACTAATGGTCTTCTTTCCTAATCTTTATCTAGAAAAATTTACTATTTGTTGGAGAACTTTGGAAGCTAGGAATAAGTTACTTTTTCAGAATGAGCAACCTAATATTAATGATTTCATTTTTCAAATTAATAATGTGTTTGATTTTTTGGAATGTTTATAATTGTAGAAGGCAAAAAGTCATTTTTGGATCCTTTAGTTGGCCACTTTTATCACTTTGGTCATAGTTGTTTCAATTTGGTCAATTTGTCTGTGTGGTTTCAATTTGAAGCAATTCAAGGAAGATTCTGTCAATTTCTTTTAACTTATGTTAGTTGTGAAAGGATAATTCGGTTCACAAACTATTTAAAAAATGCATTCCTTTTAAAAATAAATAATTTAAATTTAAATTTAAAAACTTAATTTAAAAATAAAAATGAAACCTCACCCCCCTTCTCCCCTCAACCCCGACGCCCAGCCACAGGGCGACAACGTACTCCGCCAACAAGCCCACGGCCCCTTCGTTTGATTTCTAGATCTCGTTCAAGGTCAAGATCAAGGCCTCCAAGTGAAGTTGTCTCTGGTGAGGGCTTCAAGGACTCTTCTCATAAGTCCCAGGCGCTAAGAAAGCCTAAAAATCTGTTAAGAAGAGAAATAAGGATGCTGGGCGTGGAGAGGCAGATTCTCACTTTAAAACCAAAGTACTTGTTCTCTGGAAAATGATCAATTGGAAAAACCCAAAGGCGCTGAGATATTTCAGGTACCCCTGTCTTTGTTTTGAGCAACCCTTTAGTAGAAAGAAAAAAAACAGTAAATCCTACAGACTAACTTTCTAATTCTTGTCTGACAGTTCATTTACTGATATAACTTGCAACTCCCCTCTACTTATATCAGACTCAATAACATTTCTTCTTGAAAGGGATGGAAGCTTGCCAATTGAGTCTCATAAATAAAACCCACACATAAATAAACCCAAAATCATTCCTGAAATTAAACCCACATGAAAACTTCAAAAAACAAAACCTTTACCTTTCTAAAGAGGAAGAAGAGGAAAAAATTGCAGAGGAAGAAGCAGGAAAAAAGGAAAGAGAGAGAGAGAGAGAGAGAGAAGAAGAAGGAAAAAAAAAAAGAGGGAGAGAAGGGGCTCACAGTGTATGTGTCATATTTTATCTCTTTACAAAGGATTTTAATTTTAGATGAATTTTTTTTATTTTGTTTCATTTGATGTTGACTCCTCTTGATAGAGTTTTTGGCTCCGTCGGGAAAGTAACAAGTAACGGAAGGAAGAAGAAGATGGGAAAAAAAATAAAAAAAATGAAGGTTTGGGATATGGGGAGAATACAAAATTACAGAAGAAAGAAAAAGAGGGGTTGGTTTAGGCGCATCTTCAGATGCAAATGCATGCTCTCACTTTTTATTTATTTATAATATTTATTATTTAGAGTACTAATTGTATAGAGGGAAGGGAAAGAGCCTTGTTACTGAGAAAGATTCCATTGTCATTGTAAATATTTTATTATAGGGAAAAGAGCCTTGGTTAGTGAGAAAGATTCCATCTATATATTTTTATTAAATTGCCATTGTAAATATGGGAAAGATTATCCTCTTATATTTTATTACATTATTATTACTCATGTATCAGCTACAATAAAATTTATTATATTTAAATTATTAAATATAAATAATGGTGACTAATTTAGTTAAGAGCATTGACCAGTCATAATTGTCACCAAAATAAATTACTTACTTAAAAAAATGTGACTATTGCTTCCTCTTTTTGGTACTCCAATGCACCGACCGTTCCAAATTTTCTAGCACCATTACTTTATGTCTTACACCAGCCAGCATTATGTTCGAATCCATTCCAACATTATTATTAAGAATTAACATTAAATAATTATATTTGACTCCATCGTGGGTTGGAATCCTATCCCAACATTATTGGCATTCAAAAATGACTTTACTGAACTGCGCCAGCGGTGCAAAATGATTTTATTATACAAATTTACATTTAGGTAATAATATTATCGTGTATGTATTTTTTAAACTATAATTGTTCTAAATATTGAAAGATAATATAGGATGATTTAATATATAAAATAACCTTTCTTATCCATTGATAACATAATATGTCTATTATATAAAAAATGTTCTTAACTCTAACTATTACATAATTAGTTGGCTTAAGGGCATATTTCTAACAAGCAACCCATCTTCTTCCACGATCTTCTTCCTGTCCTAATTTCTACTCAGCCATTTGTTCTATGCTTGTAATAGTATTGAATGTTCTGCTCATCATACCCAAGGTGTTTAACCATTTCAAATAACTCAAGCATTGAAACCTCATCTGCATCTTGCCCATCAACCCATTGTACAATACCTCCCATATATAAACCATCAGCAAAGTAGTCACCGTGGTGTACTTCAAGTGTGAACATGTCAAGATTAGCTGCACAACAATTAATTTTCTCATTAATTTACTATGTACCCTATACAGTACAATATACATTTACTATCTACCCTATACAGTACACTATATGTTTACTATTTACCATTTACAATACCATACAATACAAACTCAAACAAAACTCAGACAAAGAACCCAACAAACAATAAACAAACAACATGCATAGAGACCACATTCACAATCCAACCTAAGTCTCAGTCAACAAACAACATCCATAGGGACCACTTTCTTCCTTTTATTATGTTTTTTCATGAAGTCTAGCAATGAAATCCGACAACAACCAAGAATAAAACTCAAACAATTGCATCAAACAAATAAAATAAAGTAAGCTGCTTACTGTATTTAGGAGCTTCCGCACCATCTCTGATTTTCATTATGTTTGTTTACCAAATCACCCTTGTCGAACTCGTTTGGAATCTTGACTCTTTCTCCCAATTCGAATCTCTCAGTCGCCACTCTGTCTTTCTCTCTCACCCCTTTTCAAAGATGTGAAAACCCAATTGCTTATGTGGATGATTGTTATAAGCCCGAAACTTATATGGAGGCTTGTGAACCAGTGATTTACCCCATCCCTTCAATGGACCAATGGAGTAAATGTGACATTCCTCCAATTAAACCTCCACTTTATAGGCAAGAGCCAGGTAGGCTTAAAAAAGTTAGGACAAAGGAGCCTTGTGAGGTTGAAATACCAGCCCCCATCCCACCAAACCATATGCCGACAAATTATATTGCCCTACCAGTCAAGCTTAGAAGGGTTTTCATTCAAATAAGATGTCGTAGATGCAGTCAAAGAGGCCATAATAGAGCAACATGTGACAGACATAACAATGAAAACTTGTTTCGTGGGCATTTCATTGAGAAAAATGAGCTCTTTAAAATAGGTGAATCAAACTTGGCCTGCAGCCTGCACAACTCTCAATCTTCTCAAGGATGTGTTTTTGTTTAAGTATAGAGTAAATCAACCAGATTAATGAAGACATCAATGTGAAGCCAAATCTTTTGAATTGTGAAATGGAGCCAAGAATCTTGCAATATGTGGACCATATCATAGCTAATGTCTTTCCTGTGAGTTTCTCAAAGTTGCATAATTTCATGCCGATTTGATGTTCAAGATTAGAAATCAGAAATGACATTGCATTATGTGATTTCAAAGTAACCACCCAAATCTTTTGAGTGGATCTCGAATTCCTCTCCAATAGCACTCGAACCCATTTGGCAACGTTGAAATTGTACTCGTACTCAAGTAGTTAAAATTCTATCATGTTTGGTAGGTTGGACTGGACTGGACTGGATATTTTCAGTTTAAAAGGACAAGAGTCCTAGTCATTATTTGGTGAGCTTAAAGTGTGTCTCGGACTAGATAAATGCCTTGGATCCAAGTCGAAGCTAGTCGTCCGTCCTAAGAATCTAGAAGTAATGAACATATTTTAGACCTAAGAATCTAAGAGTCTAAAAAAACATCAAAACACCTTTAAAAAGTTTCAATTTGAACTAATTTTAGACTCCCAAATATAATTTAAAAATTTATATTGTACATGAAAAAATGTACCTACCAATAGATTTTTAGGAAACACCTCCTTTAGAAGTAATGTACATATTTATTGAGAATATGAGTTTTCAACTTTACAGTACTAACCGGATTCTAATATTTGTCACAATTCATCATAATTAGCCAATTAATAAAAAGCTAGTAAACTTGGCACGATGTGTTTGGAGAAAGTCCACAGACTTGTTCTCCGAAATGTGATGACTTGGTTGGTGAGAAGTCTGCACATAAGTGGCGCATAAGATGAAGACAAGACTTGACATCTAGGAGCAGGTCATGCGTTGGTAAATACTATTGAATTTTGAATGCAAAACAAAACTAGTATTGGCAGTGAGGTCTTCAATGAACTCACAGTCCACATTCCAAAATTCACATCTTGCATCCTCAGTCTGATTAGGAAGTGTTAAGTCGAATCCAAGGCAGTCACAATCTTGCCAACATTTGGCCTTACATTGGTCAATAGTATAGTCGCCAAACCAACTGGCTGGTTTTGAAGTATTAGAGTTGATGATCTTGAAGTAACCTTTTTTGATCTCAAAGTCATCACCAAATTTCTCTACACAATCACTTGCCGGTCCCTTTTCACGCACCCGCCAACAATGTTATAGCCATCACAGTTCTGTACTTCTATAATATAATCATCATCCCATGCCCCCATTGTCTCTAAGATTCCCTCCGGAGGATAGAATCCATTCTGGCTCAGGATCACTTGGATCATTTTTACTAATGTAAGTGACGTAGTCTTCATTTTGATTTGAAACAATGCTAAAATTGTACCTCTTGTTGGACACATCAGGCAAAATAAATTCAAATATCCCATCAGAAAAGACCCCGCTAGTCCAATAAAGCACCCCATCTTTCTTGATTTTCAGTTGGTGTCCATTGGGGTCCCAATCGAGGCTGAAAGGCCCTGGGGACATCAAGTTGTCCGGAGATCCACGCGATAAAAGAGACCAAATGTGGCCACTTTTACGGTCAACACCCAATTTCATGCCTGGTAAAAATGTGTCTAGTAGATGATCAAAACTTTGCCAAAAAAGCCGGATCATTGATCTGTTGACGGAGCTCACTTCTTGCAGGAAGAAGTTGCCCGAATCCAAAAGGGTAGCCACAACACTAGTACTAGTGTCATTAGATTGTGGAGCACTGGAAATGACAAAAGGATCGCCACCTTGGTGAGTAATTTTCAGAGTGTTATTGGTGTCCAAGGTAAGAAGTGGGGAAGAGGAGGATGAAATAGGTGAGTCTGGGTTCGCAGTCCATGATATGTGTAAACCGAGTATCCCAGTTGTGCCCGCTCCGATGGCTAAGTCAAAAACAATCTTTCAAGGTGGATAGAGCTGGAAGTAGGGTTTTCACAATGAGATGTGTGTCGGTTTTTTCTCTCTTCTCTTCTTAATACGGAAAGAAAATTACAATGGAAGATATAAAATGAGAACTTTCATGGGTATAAATTATAAATTAATTTATAAGAATTATAATTAATTTCAAAAAGGTTTATAGGTTTTTAAAAGAAAAAAAAGGCTTATCGTGTTAATTTAAGAGAAAATTTAACGGAATGGGCAATATATTGGCTAACAATCCTAAACACAGGGATCGAATTGGCCAAATTGAAAACGCATTAACACATGGACAATTTTTGCAGTTAAGCCACACAAAAAAAAAAGTATTGCATTAACAGCTTGTCAAGAATCAAATGCATGGGTTAAGTAACGCAGATGAGAGTGCACCAGTACTATATACCTTAGAAGAGATGATATGTTTTAATGACAGAACTTGTAACTTTGTGATTCAAGCAACCTGTCCCGCGCAAATCTCACGGCCTGGAGTTCCGGGCCGAGGGGATGTGCGTTGACACGCGGTTTCCTGCTTTTGGGTGCGGTGCGGTTGTGCGCGGGCGTGCCAGCACGGTCTCCGTGCGTCGAGATGTTTGAAGTGGGTGAAAGTGTTTAAGTGGTGCGCCTGTTTGGACTCGTCTTCTAATCAAACGATTGTAGCCGAGAGAGGAACTAGTCTCGGCTGTAAGGTTCACGGCCTGAACTACAAGGCCGTTGAGTGGTGGTGTTGGTGGGTTAAGGGCAGTGCTCGCGCGCTGCTCAATGAGCGGCGGTCGTATGATATATGGGGTGAGTGAGCGAATAACAGAGATGGTGCTCCGGCGCCTTGAAAATCAAGGGTCGTATGATATATTGATGAATGGATTTTCCTTACAAACTAACACTACTCCTAGAAAAGCAAGTAAAAATATTGAAAGTGCATTACAAGAAAATATAAGTTGCTCCGTGGGAGGCTTTTGTTTGGTGTTTGAACCCTTTGAAAGTGGTCCTGAGTCTTGTATTTATAGGCAGAGTTCCTGAGGGGTAATCGAGGCTGAAAATCTGCATGGTGGAGCCTGATTAGCGCAAGTGGGTAGTCCAATCGACATTTGGGATCGTGAAGTATGGTGGTGTGACCCCATGAATCCCGGTGAATCTCGGCCGCCCCTGATCGTGGGTTCTGCGCTCTGGCCGTGGAGACGCATTTATTGCTCTGGTGGCTGGTCACCTAATCTCTCAAGCTGCAAAGAGCTTTGTGAGAATGTTGGCGTCTAATCACTCTGATCCCTGTCACCAAATCCTGACTCCAATCACTTCCCACCTTCCCTCGTGCATTAAATGCTCATTCTTGGCTAGTGGGTTTGCTGCAATAAACAGAGGCCTTGCTTCATTAAATGGAGCGTGGGACCCTCCTCACGTGATGATCTGACTTTAATGCCTTTGGCCGTGACTTTGCTCGATCTCGGCCTCGTCGTTCAACCGAGGCCGAGATTGTAAAACCAGGCCCTATGCTCTAAACGCCTACAGAGGGGGGGTGAAGTAGGCTACAGGTCAAGGGCCAACCAATTAAAAAGTTCTTGTTAATACAAACACACAAACACAAATAATTAGGTGATTAACAAGGTAAGACAAATAACAGATGACAGCAAGCAACACACAAGAGTTGTTTACCCAGGAAAACCCAAGTGGGTAAAAAACTGGGAGCACCAATCTAGGAGAGATCCAATCCACTCATTAAGAAATACAAGAAATGAAGGAAGACTTAACTCAATCTATCACCTATAGGCAGCTTCAATCAACCTTTCAGCAAGCACCATTTCTTTATCTCTTAGCAGCAAATCCCTCAAGAGCACCAAGCTCAAGTTGCATGTAGTTTGATGTATGAAGTGAGTTATGGTTTCACAAATTCATCTATCTCAATCACAAAGTATGATTGAGCTAGACAAAAGAAACCTAAGTGTTGTGATGATTAAACTAGAAGTAATAAACTTGAAGCATATAGTTTAATTCAAAATGACAACAATGAAACAAAACATTCAGCCACAATAAATATGAATCAACGTTGGAGACAATCTATGTGTATGCAATCATACACATACTCTCAAGTGTTCAAGTGGCTGAAAATAAATGGGGATGTTTTTGAATGCTCAAGAGCACATATGAAAATTCTTTTCAAAAACAAATAAACATATCTGCTTAAGGTGTCTATGGGAATGAGCAGAAATTGTTTTACATAAACTGGAAAATCCCTCACGGAAGAGAAGAGATGTTTTCAAAAAAACTGTTCCAGCTTGTTTTTTTGAGAGAGTATAACTTTGAAAAACATAAGTAAAGTTTCAATGCATGATTTTCTCCTCTCCACTCAAATCTGTCCAACCAGGAGCCTATATAGAGAGCTTCAACAACATATTTTATTTTAAAGCTACTGTCCTAAGCATTTCAACCAAGGAGCTGTGCAAGACACAAACAGCAAGCTCAGAGAATAAAACAGAAGACATGTGTTTGTCTTTCTTAATAAACCCAAGGAGCTGTGCATGACACAAACAGCAAGACATCAAAAGAATAAACAAAAGCATGTGCTGTCCGTTTACTAAACACAAGCAGCCGCACCTTGGACAAGGTCTGAAGAGAGGAATAAAGGTAGCTTATAACCCATCACTTGGAAAAGGTGGTAGACAAAGTGAGCTGACAAGATTAGGGAATGAGATAACCAAAGAGCATGGGTGTCGCAAGTTCCCATATGAAACAGCAAGTTTATTAAAATAAAAGACTTTTTTATAGGGAACAAGAGTATGGGTTATTAAATAAACACAAGCAAGCTTCCTAGAAGGCAAAGAGCCGTTTGGAAAGGGAGTAAAAATACTCTCAAGATTTTGTCAGATTTTAGGAAGGGAAGAATTACGAAATCTGTCAAAGCTGTAAAAGACTGACGCATAATGGATTAATACTTTCATAGAAAGTATTAATACAACAGAAGACAGACAGCAGCATGCACGAATGTACGTTGGATCAATCCAAGTGAATATGGATTAATCCATGTGAACAATGCAAATGTTTTACCTTTTGATCTGCAACGAGGAGACTTGGAAGCCCTTCAACCCACACTGATTCTAACCTAGAATCTAATTAATATTACAAGGGTTTTGTTGGTTTAAGAGAAGAGCCAAAATACAATAAAGGTCCAAATAAAAACCTTACAATCTCCCCCTTTGGCCTTTTCTTAAACAAAAAACCAAATTACAATTCAAAGACTAACTCATCAAAAACATGCCAAAAGGCATTGATAGAACATGGAACCTGCACAAGCTTCACAAGAAGGATTAAAAGATTTCAACTATAAGGTTCCAAAAATAAACAGAGTTTAGTCTATAGAATTGCAATTTTTCTCCCCCATTTTGTCTTAGAAAAGACAAAGGGAGAAGCAAGACAATGGAGCTTGTCCATTTTGCTCCCACACAAACCAAGCAGTACAAGCTCCCCCACAAACCAAGCAGTACAATCTCCCCCATAAACAAAGCACAAGTATTTGCTAGTTTGAAACACAAGAATTGGTACAAACATAAATGTATTGGTACAAAACGACAAGGCGTGTTATACCAACAACAAATGAAGGTACAACAACCACCTGGATTGGAACAACAAACAGACAGATTGATATGATAATGATAAGAGATGCTGCGAGTTCCACAGGGATTGGTAAAGATACCAAAAGTATTAATACAGAAGATATTTGTATCAATCCATATATGCACAAAATTGAACCTTTTGTCTATGTTCGCACAGAGACTTAATGAACAGCAATATATTGTGATTAAGACCAAATCAATTACAATTGCATCCCAAAATAAAAACAGATGAAAGAGCATGCATGCATTGAGAAACAAGTAACTAATGAGATCAAAGAATTTAAAGATATAAAGCTTTTTGTTCTTTGGTTTAATTTCAGAAATGAAACAAACAGAATGAGTTTCCTCAACAATTTGTCTTCTTGTTTTAACTCTAGCATGAGGACTGCCTATGATGAGATCACTAGGATGATTCTTACTAACCCAAGGAGTAGGAATAGGTTCCACAAAAGTGTGAACAACCTCAGAAGTGATAGGCTCATTAGTTTTAGAAGAAGGTAGTTGAGTGACAACAGACACATGATTTTCCCTTTTGGACAGATTCTCAATATTCTTGAGATTACAAGCAAGATCATTAGAAAACAAATTGGTCTCCACACAATAACAATTATCACTCGATCTTAGACCAGTCAAGACAACATTTCCTTTTTTGTTTGAGACAACACATCTTCCTTTACTGAAACTAACATTGCAAGTGTCTTGATCACAAAGCTGACTTATGCTAATTAGATTTGATTTCAGATTTTCAACATACAAGACATTTTCAAGCATATTAATTCCTGGAGCAAAGATGGTTCCTCTTCCTAGTATGCTTGACTTGCTACCATCACCAAAGGTCACACTCCCAAGATTAGATATGGGAGAGTAATTAAGAAACAAGCTCTTGTCACCAGTCATGTGATTAGAGCAACCACTATCAAAATACCAAGCATTGGAATTTTTCACAGATAAAGCATTCAAGGCAAGAAGACAAGTCTGATTAGTTTTTCTCACCCAAACATTTTTAGTTGGCATTTTGATTGCTTGATTAGATTTTAACAAGTTTGAGATAATAGCAACTTCACTTAACAGATTTTCAACTTGTTTTTCTAAACTTAGAGAAGCATTGTTTCCTTTTAGTTTGAAGCAATTAGGTCTAATGTGTCCCTTTTTATTACAAAAATGACAAACGGGAATGAAGTGATTTTTCCTAGACATACCAGATCCTGAAGCATTACCCTTAGTTCTGGAATTCTTAACAACAGAGGGATTCTGGATTGGTTTGGATTGATACAAGCTGACACTGGATTGATCCATAACTGATACGGATTTAGCCATATAAGTTTCGAATTTATCCACAGTTTCCACAGAATCCACAGCTTTTACAAATTTGACTTTCTCGTTTATTTTCAAGTTTCAGGAGTAAAGCCAATACCATATTTGTCACCAAAAGATTTTCCCATTTTTATCATGTTATCTATTTTTTCAGCACCAATGGTAAAATCAATTTCCCTCTTTCTAGACAAGTCTAAGTCAAATTTTAACTTCTCATTTTCTTGTTTAAGTTGACTCACAATGTTAGACAAGTCAGTATTTTCTTGTTGTAGCATGACAACTTTACTGGAAAGATGCACACTTTGTTTCTTTATGTTATAAGACACTTCCACAAGTTCTTCATACTTTTGAATTAACTCATCCTCACTATCAATTAATTCAACATCATTATCACTTCCTTCATCAGATTTAGTGGATAATTTACCAACAAGAGCAACAATACTTTCATCATCATAAGAGTCATCCATAGAATCATCTTCACTATCACTTAACTGACTTTGCTTTTTAAGAGTGTTTGCACACTCATGAGCAATATGACCCATCCCACCACATTCATAACATTTAATTGACCTATTCATTTCTCTAGAAACAGATTGTGGAAAGTTCCTTTCATTTTTAAGACTAGAGCTTGATTGAAAATTGTTTGTATTACCTCCAAGTCTTCTAAATTTAAGGACTTTCTTAAATTCTCTAGACAGAAGAGCAATGTCATCCGCAGTCATACAATTGTCTAGAGAGGAAGAGCATTCTCCCCATTTTACAGAATTTAAGGCAATATTTTTTACTTTCCTAGAGGGGTTCATATTCATTTCCATTTCATAGGTTCGAAATGAGCCAATTACTTGATGAAGTTTCACATTTTTTAAATCTCTCATTTCAGAAAAGGCAGTTCTTTTAGCATCAAATCTATTAGGCAAAGATCTAAGGAATTTCTTTATTAATTTTATTTCGGGGATCTTTTCACCTAGGTTGTGAGAGGAGTTAGCTAAGGCACTAAACTTTGCATAGAATTCTTGAATTGTCTCTGAGTCTTGCATTTTAAGACTCTCAAACTCAGCACTAACCATATCTAACTTAGCTTCTTTAACTTTCTCATCACCTTCATGAGTAAGCCTAAGAATATCCCAAGCCTCTCTTGAGGTTTCACAGTTTTCAATGTAAGCAAACTGTTCAGGGTTCACAGCAACAAATAAGGCATTCAAGGCTTTCCTATTTGAGTTGGCAAGGGTCTGTTCTTCAATAGTCCAGTCATCCTCCTCTTTTAATTCACGTTCCCCAAAGGGATTAATGGTGGTTGGAGGATTCCAGCCATCTACAGTCATTTTCCAAGCCTTAGAATCTAAGGCAAGCAAGAAGGCACGCATCTTGTGTTTCCAAGCAGAGTAGTATTCACCATTAAATAATGGTGGGTGAGCCACAGAGCCATGAGCTCTATCTCTTTCCATAGAGATGACTTAGAGTTGGATCCACACTACTTAAGGTGTAGTGCCCGCTCTGATACCAATTGCAAAACCAGGCCCTATGCTCTAAACGCCTCCAGAGGGGGGGTGAAGTAGGCTACAGGTCAAGGGCCAACCAATTAAAAAGTTCTTGTTAATACAAACACACAAACACAAATAATTAGGTGATTAACAAGGTAAGACAAATAACAGATGACAGCAAGCAACACACAAGAGTTGTTTACCCAGGAAAACCCAAGTGGGTAAAAAACTGGGAGCACCAATCTAGGAGAGATCCAATCCACTCATTAAGAAATACAAGAAATGAAGGAAGACTTAACTCAATCTATCACCTATAGGCAGCTTCAATCAACCTTTCAGCAAGCACCATTTCTTTATCTCTTAGCAGCAAATCCTCTCAAGAGCACCAAGCTCAAGTTGCATGTAGTTTGATGTATGAAGTGAGTTATGGTTTCACAAATTCATCTATCTCAATCACAAAGTTTGATTGAGCTAGACAAAAGAAACCTAAGTGTTGTGATGATTAAACTAGAAGTAATAAACTTGAAGCATATAGTTTAATTCAAAATGACAACAATGAAACAAAACATTCAGCCACAATAAATATGAATCAACGTTGGAGACAATCTATGTGTATGCAATCATACACATACTCTCAAGTGTTCAAGTGGCTGAAAATAAATGGGGATGTTTTTGAATGCTCAAGAGCACATATGAAAATTCTTTTCAAAAACAAATAAACATATCTGCTTAAGGTGTCTATGGGAATGAGCAGAAATTGTTTTACATAAACTGGAAAATCCCTCACGGAAGAGAAGAGATGTTTTCAAAAAAACTGTTCCAGCTTGTTTTTTTGCAGAGAGTATAACTTTGAAAAACATAAGTAAAGTTTCAATGCATGATTTTCTCCTCTCCACCGAATCTGTCCCAACCAGGAGCCTATATAGAGAGCTTCAACAACATATTTTATTTTAAAGCTACTGTCCTAAGCATTTCAACCAAGGAGCTGTGCAAGACACAAACAGCAAGCTCAGAAGAATAAAACAGAAGACATGTGTTTGTCTTTCTTAATAAACCCAAGGAGCTGTGCATGACACAAACAGCAAGACAGCAAAAGAATAACCAAAAGCATGTGCTGTCCGTTTACTAAACACAAGCAGCCGCACCTTGGACAAGGTCTGAAGAGAGGAATAAAGGTAGCTTATAACCCATCACTTGGAAAATGTGGTAGACAAAGTGAGCTGACAAGATTAGGGAATGAGATAACCAAAGAGCATGGGTGTCGCAAGTTCCCATATGAAACAGCAAGTTTATTAAAATAAAAGACGTTTTTATAGGGAACAAGAGTATGGGTTATTAAATAAACACAAGCAAGCTTCCTAGAAGGCAAAGAGCCGTTTGGAAAGGGAGTAAAAATACTCTCAAGATTTTGTCAGATTTTAGGAAGGGAAGAATTACGAAAATCTGTCAAAGCTGTAAAAGACTGACGCATAATGGATTAATACTTTCATAGAAAGTATTAATACAACAGAAGACAGACAGCAGCATGCACGAATGTACGTTGGATCAATCCAAGTGAATATGGATTAATCCATGTGAACAATGCAAATGTTTTACCTTTTGATCTGCAACGAGGAGACTTGGAAGCCCTTCAACCCACACTGATTCTAACCTAGAATCTAATTAATATTACAAGGGTTTTGTTGGTTTAAGAGAAGAGCCAAAATACAATAAATGTCCAAATAAAAACCTTACAGAGATGATCGTGCCTTAGTAATTTTCCTCTTGTTTCTCTGGAAGGCCAAGCACCTGGCAAAACGCTGCGTTTTCAGTTTGAACGGCAAATGCAAGGGCCGAGGAAAGGGGCCATTTCGGCCAGTTCATGGCCGTGATTGATTAGGCACAAACACAACCATATGGATGTACATATTAGTCAAAATAAACAGATAGGTAACTGAATATTTTAAACTAGCTAGGTTGTTTTTATTTGGGTGGGGAAGTAAGATAACATAAAAACCAGTAGCCATTCAAACAAAGGAAGAGTAGAAAAGTGGCTACTGATAACATAAAAACATTTAATCAAAAAAAAAAAAAAAGATAACATAAAAACCGGTAACCTAAATTTTCGCATACTTGTGGGTGCTGTGTTTCTCATGTTCGGTGAGTCTGGCGATTCTCATTATTTTTGGTGAATTGTTGGACCAAGACCAAACGAGTTTGACCATTAATTTGTCTTCAATCCAACGAGTTTGACCATTCAAATACAGAGAATAATAATGTATATATTATATCATATAGGACAACGAACTTTCAAAGTTTCAAACTCTTATAAATTAATTAATACATATAATGAAAATTTTCTTATTTATTTATTAATGTTTTTATGATAACAGGTCACTATTCAACATGACGATTGAAGCATG
This sequence comes from Prunus fruticosa, assembly GCA_018703695.1. Lineage (NCBI taxonomy): Eukaryota > Viridiplantae > Streptophyta > Magnoliopsida > Rosales > Rosaceae > Prunus > Prunus fruticosa. Next base: position 20,791,624 of record CM031922.1, read on the forward strand.
CCTTGTTAATAACATACTATTTAAAGAAAATTTAGAACTTCGCATAAGCATATCACCTGAAAGCTTCGAGCATATCATCATCTATCTTTATTTTTGGCACGAAAAATGTCCAGCAAACTAGCTGAAAGCTTCGAGCATATCATCACCAAATTAAAAACGTACAATTGGGGAAAACCAAATATATCTAATTAGTACTTTTTGATAACAAAGCTGGAAAAAGCAAGAGAAGCAAAATGCTCAAGAATTTGAATCTGTTATATATTGTTTAGAAAGGCTCCTTTTGTCTAGTAAACCACCCCACCTACGTCTTCTAATCTTCAATTGGCCTGCGCTGTACTCGGTAAACCAAGATGTAAGTGACCAAATGTGACAGTTCTATGGTCAACACTTAGTTTCATACCTGGCAAAAGCACATCCTTCGGATAATTGAAACTTTGCCACAATACCCTCTTCACCGTTGATCCGTTTTGAGCAGTTTGGTAAGTTCCGGTAAAAACTCAATTAAACGTCAAATATCAAATACCTAGTGAATCTATACGCAATATTGCCAATTAAAAAACTATAATCCATAAGAAAACCTACTTTCACGGGGAATACAACATATACAAAAGCAAAGCAATGTTCCAAAATGAAGGTACCATTGTAATTATTGCCCAAATATATCGTTTAGCTAATAGACGAATCCTCTATCGTCCAGCAACTGCGGTATTAGACAAGCCATTTACTGATATAACTTGCAACTCCCCTCTACTTATATCAGACTCAAGAACATTTCTTCTTGTGACGAATGCTGGCCTTGTAGGTAATGGCAATGAAATTGTTTCAGTGGTCAACATAGATACGACGTCAGACATGGAGGGCCGATCAGCTGCATTTTCTTCCACGCATAACAGACCAACATGGAAACATCTGAACAATTGATCTTCAGTACATGAATCCTTTAGTGTTGGATCCATTAGCTCTAGCCCCCTGCCTTCTTTCCATAACTCCCATGCCTGAAAAAATATTGCACTCATTTAATTAAGTTGTTGAAAGATTCATGGTATATATATTCACAACTCAAAAAAGAAAATGTTAATCGTAAATTTGATTTGTAAGACGTACATATCCTACTATATTGAGCACGCGATCAGCATTGTAGAAGCTACTATTTCTCCTACCACTAATGATTTCAAGCATTAACACCCCGAAACTATAGACGTCAGATTTTATCGAAAAAATCCCTTCCATAGCGTACTCGGGAGACATGTAACCACTGTATCATATAAAAACCAAATATATTTAGTATATGTTTGTAACTACAAGTTTAGCAATGTCAAAGTGGTGAAAGGCATAATAATTTATAATGTATGATATACTTACTATGTTCCAACAACCCTATTAGTATTTGCTTCAAGTTCATTGTGTGTAAAAATTCTTGCCAAACCAAAATCAGAAATTTTGGGCTTCATATATTCATCAAGTAGTACGTTACTAGCTTTTAAATCTCTGTGAATTACTCTCATTCTCGAGTATTTATGCAAGTAAAGCAGTCCTTGAGCGATTCCTTCAATTATGTTGAACCGCTTCGTCCAATCTAGTAGCATCGCTCTGGTTGAATCTGTCCAAATATATCCATGAAAATAGCTTGAAATGTCAGATTATTCGAATAGAAGAAATCAAGTAACTAAGATTAAAGTGATCAAGAATCTTAATTGCCGACCGAATAAAAAGTAGTCCAAACTTCTGTTTGGCATGTAGACATAGATTAACATCCTCTCTTCCCCATGAATGCAGAAGCCAAAAAGCTGAACGAGGTTTGTATGTTGGAGTTCAGATATGAGTATCAATTCATTCTTAAACTCCAAAGCTCCTTGCCCTGAACATCTTGAAAGTCTCTTCACAGCGATTTCTTGTCCCGTCACAAGTTTTCCCTTCATTAATAATACATAATATAGCACCAAGTAATCAGGTTTATATTTTTCAGTTATTAATACAAAGACACTCATTTTTATTTAAAACCTTAATTACCTTATAAACAGGTCCAAAGCCCCCCTGCCTGAGCTTGTTTTCTTCCAAGAAGTTAGTTGTGGCAGCCATGACAGATGCGTAGCTAAATACTGTCAAATTATTTCCCATCTTTCCAGCATTTTGAAGCCTGTTGACATCGCCAGTGGATCTATCAGATTCCATCCATTCAAGCAATTCATTCTCAACCATCGGGTTGGTCTCCCCCTGTTTAGATTAATGTTGTAAAAAAATTAAAATTTAAAATTTCCAAAGCCTTCATAGATGTTTAAAGAGTCTACCTGAAAATAGTTTCCTCCTCGAGATGCAAAGCACCATTACCACCATTACCAATAGAGCAGGGCCAATAGTCGTGCCAATCCATATCCACTTATGTGCTGCACATAGTAACACAAATGTGAAGAGATAATTCTTCAATATTCATTGTAGACATGTATATATATACTTATGTACATGTGCCTGAAATTTATTCTCGTTACACTTTGCCTTTCACGGGTGAAGAGCACATCTGCAAGTGAGCCGTTGCTCTTGTACTCATACACCAAAAGCTTTTTAGCTCCATCAAGGCAATACCCAAGTAAACGGACTAGATTCTTGTGATGGGTTTTCCCAATAACTCTGATCTCAGTCTGAAATTTTGTTTCCCCTTCGGCTGCAACTTTCTCTAATCTTTTGCAATGTTTCGAAAAGTGAGGCGTAGATGCGAGACGTTTTAGTCATGCGATGTGAGACGTAAGCCTTAAAGCAGTGAGGTGTAAGCCTTTCGAACATTAATTTATTTTAATATGAAAAATTTATAAATAAAACAACACAAATAAATTGTACTACTAATTCTTAACAATTTTTTAAATATATAATCAAATATAAGTACTAATTTTCATTTAGGCATAATAATCAATCCCAAAACATAAAATATTTATTCATACCAAAAGAGAATTCTTGAAATTGATGGGGATTATTGGGTAAAGGTAGAAATACGCTATATATATATATATATATATATATATATATATATATAGGTCCATGTGTTAAAATATTAATTTAGAAAGAAGAAATAAAGGGTAAGTAAAATCGAATCTGCAATTGATATATACAATACACAGCATGTATTATTAACTTAATATATTAATTTCATTAGAAAAAAGGAAAGAAACAACACTGAACGTGCGTTTCATTTAAGTAACCTCAGTTTTAAAAAGGCTGAAAGTGAAACGGCGGCGTTTTACTACCCTAATAAAAAATTTCACGCGGACTCTTCTTCTTCTTCCTCGCGCCGCCTCGTCCGTCTGGCCAGGCCTTGCAACGCTAAATCACGCCTTCCCACGCCTTACCGCCCTAACGTGCAGCTTGCGGAACAGCCGACCGCCTCAGGCGATCTCTTGCTGCCTCGCTCTGACGCGCTTTGGCTACCCAAAATCAGCCCTTTATAAATTATTAGTTGAAATTATTAGTCATCTTTTCTAGCTCTTCATAAGCATATCGTCGCGGAGCCACACTCTCATTCAATTCAAGGTCACCATTCACAGCACTCATTCTTATATATGCCCAGACATTGTGTTTCCACAACACAATCACGGAAATCAACAATAAAATGGATCAAAGCAGTAAATGAAAGACAAATACTGAGGATGTCAGTTCTACCTTTTTTCTTGCTTTCTGGTTGAACAATTCTACGATCTGTATCTGGTTTTGGTACACCTACCTTGATGAGAGCTGTGTTTGAAGTTCCATTGGCTCTTCTACCATATCTCAAAGGAAGCCTCCGCTTTCTGCAGTTTGTACCGTCAAAAACGCAGCTTCACAGTCACAATCCTCCAGACAGCCTTGTTTGCAAGCGCCTTTTTCGGATTGTTAATAATCGTTAATATATATTCGGAATAAGGTACTGCATACCTTGCGGAAGATTCCAAATGTAAAACCGCTTGCAATTACTAGCCCACTGTGATGCTTCCACGTCACGAACACGCCAACAAGATTCTACACGTTCTTCGTCTCCAAGGTTGTTGGATTGGCTATGAAAGTTACTCCATTGATTCCACGTACCCAAGACCAAGGCTCTTGGTGAATTTCCTAGAGGAGAGTGTTTAGGGAGATATGAGGTTTCTCTCTTTTGTGGGTGTAAAACTCACTACAACTCTTTGATATGCACTCACACTTCTTATCTCACACACACCAACTTAGAGAGCATGCACTAATGCTTCTCATCATCTCTTCACTTGCACACACTCCATCTATTTATAGGAGTTGTTTTAGCTCATCTCAAGAGAGCATAAAACATGCATTAGTGCTTAGGTTGGTAGTGCCTTAAAACAAGGTTTAGTGCCTCAAAACAAGGATTAGTGTAGTGCCATAAAACAAGGATTAGTGTAGTGCCATAAAACAAGGCTAAGTGCCTTAATTTGTGTAGTGCCATAAAACAAGGATTAGTGCATAATAATTGTTTTATTACATCTCCCACTCACCCCACATAGAGTGTGATAATAACCTTGTTTTATTACATCTCCCACTCACCCACATAGGGCGTGATAACCTCATAATCATCTTAAACCTCTTGTATACTCTTCTTCTCATACAGGAAATGGGTCGTGCGACCTTGCGAGAAAAAACGTACAGCTACAAGAGCACATTTTATTAAGTCATCACCAAACTAATAAAAGTGCATCATTTGAAATCATCTCGTACATACCCCAGACTTATTCAGACTACACCGGTATCAGCACTCTTAACCCCTCATAAAAGCAGTGCTACACCCCAAATATGTTTTGTACTCATGACATGTCAACAACAAATATGACATAGACGCCGGCCAGCTATGAGTCACAAAAACATGGTGTATTGTCTAACAGTCTTCCTTAAGCGCTCATATCAATCCAACTAGACTTAACTGCTTTCTTAGACATGCCCCTTGAGACCTTATAATTGATCCTAGGAAAACAAGCTAAAGTAGCAACATCAAGCATCCTCTTCATGACATAGGCTAAAGTCAACTAAGGGTACATTTTTTTAGGATCTGAATTAATGATCCAAGTGGCTCACATAGTGATGAAGCAGGGATTCATTCATCACTCCCACTGTCGATCGCATCTAGCACATACAGTATGAAATGTATGCTATAACGTATTCTCATAAAACGAGCATGTCACTTGTCCAAGAATTGGACATACGTCATACGAATCTTAGTCTAGACATTACACAAATGTCTAACTTGAGTTCTAGTCTCAGTCACCCTCTCGGCGCCTGTCTGGATTCTCACATTCGGCTCAATACAGGCTTCATAGATTTTATGGCAATTTTCTATGATCGACCTCTTTTCTTTTTCAAGGTCTCATCTTAGCTCCAACTAAGGCGACATTTAGAGAAGTGTTTTATCTTGCTGCCTACTTAGGCGCAGATATACATATATGTCATAATATGTTGTCTAAGCATTTTAGAACATAACACAAATGTCTCATCTTGCTCGCTATCTCAGCTGCCAAGGTGAATCTCCCATGTGAGTGGGCTGACTCAAGCCTGGTGACAAATCTTTGTGCAAAAATCATATCAATCATTCTAAAACAAGTACCATGGAAAAAACGATTAACATTGCATTAATAATAAAGTCAATTACAAAATAGGTATATTAAAACCTTCGTAGTCCCATACTCCTAATATGAGAAAGGAACACATCTCTAGCAATGGGTTTAGTGAGAGGATCAGCAACCATATTGCCACTTGAGATATGCTTTAATATAACCTCTCCTTGTGCTACCCTCTGTCTGATATAGTGATATCTGACATCTATGTGTTTGGATTTTCCATGGTATTTCGGATCCTTTACATATGCCAAAGCAGATGTACTATCTGAGTAAACAAGTCCTGCCTCACAGGTTTTGGCTGTATAGTTTAGTCGTTGCAAGAATCTTCTTAACCAAACAGCTTCCTGAACTGCTGCTGAGCAAGCAACATATTCCGACTCCATGGTGGATAGGGCTATGCAAGACTGTTTCTTGCTACACCAAGAGATAGCTCCACCTCCAAGTATAAAAGCATAACCAGAGGTGGATTTGCGTTCATCTCTCTCATTGGCCCAATCTGCATCGCTGTAACCTCTAAGTCTCAAATCGCCACCATGGTAGCATAAGACAAGATCAGCGGTACCTTGCAGATATCGAAAAATTCTCTTTACTGCTTTCCAATGAGCAGGTCCAGGATTACTTTGATAACGGCTCACCATACCAACTGCATGACAGATGTCTGGCCGTGTACACAACATAGCGTACATTAGACTTCCTATCGCAGATGCATAAGGAACTTTGGTCATTTGGTTTCTTTCCTCATCATTTTTAGGACATTGGTCAAGGGTTAGGACACATCCTTTTTCCATTGGTGTGTCTATGGGTTTGGAGTGATGCATACGAAAACGTTCAAGTATCTTCTTAATGTAAGTCTCTTGAGACAAACTGAGAAGTCCTTTTGAACGGTCTCTTATGATTTTCACTCCTAGCACATAATTTGCCTCACCCATGTCCTTCATTTCAAACTTTGCGGACAACCACTTCTTAGTGGCGACAATGGAATCCATGTCATTTCCTGCTATGAGAATGTCATCAACATATAATGAAAGAATCTGAACATTTTCCTTGGATCGTTTTAGATACACACAGTGGTCTTCTTCAACCATCTCAAAACCAAAGGAGATGATTGAGGTATGAAATCTAATGTTCCACTGTCTAGACGCTTGTTTGAGGCCATAAATAGAACGTTTGAGACGGCAAACTTTGCGCTCTTGTCCTTTGACCTCAAAACCCATTGGTTGATCCATATAGATCTCTTCGTCTAGATCTCCATTGAGAAATGCAGTCTTAACATCCATTTGGAAAAGGTTCAAATCCTTTTGTGCGACAATAGCTAGGATTAGGCGAATAGATGCAAATCTCACCACTGGGGAGAAAGTATCATCATAGTCTATACCCTCTCGTTGAGTATAGCCTTTCGCCACAAGACTTGCCTTGTACTTGTCAATTGAACCGTCCGCTTTGCGTTTGATTTTCAAGACCCATTTGTTTCCAACGGTCTTGCGCCCAGGCGGAAGGTCAACTAACTCCCAGACCTTGTTTTTGTCCATTGAGCTTATCTCATCTTGCATAGCAGTCATCCACTCTTTTCCAGCTCCAGATGATAGCGCTTCCTTATAAGAAGCAGGCTCTTCTTCATCTATTGGAGTACACAAGAAGGTTTCCCCTTCAATTTCAAAAAATCGACGGGGAATATTTCCTCGTTTGCTCTTGCGCACCATTAAATCTTGAGTTTCTAGCGGTGTACCATCCTTTGGTATACTCCCACTAGGTTGCAGATCATTGTCACTTTCTTTAGCGATTACTGGATTAGGAGTCAATTCCCCATCCTCGCTTAAAGATTGTGAAATATCTTCACTTCCTTCCAACTCATGGAGGTCAAGATTCTTTTGGGCATCACCAATGCTAGGAAAATCATTCTCTATGAAATTCACATTTCGGGAATCTATTTCAGTCATTCCTCCATCAGCATGTTCACCATACATCACATAGCCTTTCGAGTGCTCGCAATACCTTATGAAGATATGTTTTTTACCTCGAGGGCCAAGCTTTCCATGCTTGTGAAAAGTATTATGAACAAAACCAGCTGATCCCCAAGGGCGCAAATGCCCCAAATTGGGCTTTTCGCCTTTCCATAATTCGTAAGGGGTTGAAGTGACTGATTGGGAAGGCACTCGGTTAAGAATGTAGGCAGCAGTTAATATTGCATCTCCCCAAAACGAAATTGGGAGATTAGCTTGCGCCATCATAGACCTAACCATGTCTAATAAAGTTCTATTCCTTCTTTCCGCAACACCATTTTGTTGCGGTGTATAAGGAACAGTAGTTGTCTGCGTATCCCCTTATTTTCACATAGTTCATTAAACTGTTCAGATAAGTACTCGCGTCCGCGGTCTGTGCGAAGAGCCTTTAAACTCTTCTCTGTCTGATTCTCAACCTCAGCTATAAAACGCTTGAAACAATCCAAGGCTTCATAGCGGTGAGCGATCAGATAGACATAACCATATCGCGTGTAATCATCAATAAATGTGAGAAAATAAGAGGCGCCATGACGTGCCTTCACACTCATAGGTCCACAAATGTCCGAGTGAACTAACTCTAGCGGTTGAGTAGCTCTCTTAGCCTTACCAAAAGGCTTTCTTATAGCTTTACCAGCTAGACAACATTCGCATATAGGTAGGTCAACTTTAGCGAGTGAGCCTAAAAGACCTTCTCTAGCTAACCTTGTCATCCTATCACGTCCTATATGTCCTAGTCTAGCATGCCAAGTTGCAGAATCAACATGTACATCAACATAAGCTATATAAGAAGATGAGTAATCGGAATCATTCAAATCCAAATAAAAGAAGTTATTCCTTAAAAAACCATGACCAACAATTGTACCATCCAATAACACATCCAAACCAAAAGAAGAAAACTTAAAACAATATCCATCACGCAAACACTCTAAAACTGAAAATAGATTATGCTGAATTCCAGGAACGTAGAGCACATTATTGAGGAGCAATGTGCGCCCATTGCGCATTTGAAGTTGATATGAACCAACTCCCAAAGCTTCTATACGGCTTGTTGCGTAGATTCAGCTGCACCAAAATGGGTTCAACTGCATCCTCAACTTGTGATACTCGCAAGTGCACGAACCGTTGGTAGTTTAGCGTATGTAAGTGCGAGGTCGATTCCACAGGGATTGGTGATTGAATGATCCAATTCAATTTTCCTACACAAAACAAAAATGAAAACAAAAGAAACAAAACAAGAAGAAAGAATGTACATTACAAGAAAAATAAATTACAACTAAGAAAACATTAAGTGAACTAGAAGAACTTTGAGGAAGAAAGGAAGTGTTTGGGAAATTTGGAAGGGAAGAGACATGTGTTTAGGGTTTGGAGAAGAAAGTAGAGAGGTGTTTTGAGAGCTTTGGGGATTTCGAAAGGGAATGTGTTTAAGAACATGGGGAATTTGAGAATGTTTGGAAGAGAATGTGTTTAAGAAGTGTTTCAAGAGCATGGAGACATTTGAAGAGAATAGAGAAATATTTGGGAAGTGTTTGAAGATTTAGTAAAAAGATCATATTACAACAATTGAGAACTACAAAGAAACTAAGAGAATTTGGGGGAGAGAAGGGAAGGGAGCTCTAGAGAAGTGCTTGAGAGCTCCCTTCCCTCCTCCCCCAAATTCTCTTAGTTTCTTTGTAGTTCTCAATTGTTGTAATATGATCTTTTTACTAAATCTTCAAACACTTCCCAAATATTTCTCTATTCTCTTCAAATGTCTCCATGCTCTTGAAACACTTCTTAAACACATTCTCTTCCAAACATTCTCAAATTCCCCATGTTCTTAAACACATTCCCTTTCGAAATCCCCAAAGCTCTCAAAACACCTCTCTACTTTCTTCTCCAAACCCTAAACACATGTCTCTTCCCTTCCAAATTTCCCAAACACTTCCTTTCTTCCTCAAAGTTCTTCTAGTTCACTTAATGTTTTCTTAGTTGTAATTTATTTTTCTTGTAATGTACATTCTTTCTTCTTGTTTTGTTTCTTTTGTTTTCATTTTTGTTTTGTGTAGGAAAATTGAATTGGATCATTCAATCACCAATCCCTGTGGAATCGACCTCGCACTTACATACGCTAAACTACCAACGGTTCGTGCACTTGCGAGTATCACAAGTTGAGGATGAGTTGAACCCATTTTGGTGCAGCTGAATCTACGCAACAAGTTTTTGCGCCGTTGCCGGGATCGGTAACATTGTTTGATTCTATTTGGTTTTCCTATTTTTTATTTATTTTTATCTTTTTCATAATTGCACAGTTTCATGTTTTAAAGTTAATGAGGTTAATTGATAAGTTGTGTTTGTAGTCCAACGGACAAGGACAATTGCCTCACAAGCAAGAGAACTGGGTTTGAGTCCCAGCTTACACAACACGAAAGAGGTTCAAGTAGCATGTTGGTTATTTCTTGTTTATGGTTTCATTCACTTGTTCTTAATTAAATATCTTGTTCAAGTTTACATAAACACCATATGACTCTTGGACTGATTAGTGAATGAATAGGTAGATATTGAAGACAAACACCATGTTTAAATTCTACTTGGTTCTTTATTGTTCTTCTTGTTCTTAATGGGTTCGGAATTTGTGTTTAGACTAAACACCATAGCTAAATACTTTTTCTGAATACTTGATTAAAACCACACACCATATGGATAATCATATTTGAGAAAGAACGAACTCCATAAACTAGTTTAATTTACCCTGCGCTTACTTTTGAAGCATGGAATTGGATGCGTGTTTTTCCTTTTATTTCCTAACCCTTTTGATTCCATTTCAAGTTTGTGTGTTTGTTTTAGCAATTTATGACAGCTTAATAAAAATGGAGAGAGATGACAACCTCAATCATACGAATGGGAAGTGTGGTGCAGTGGGAGAAGTCGCGACCTCCAAATGCATCCATACTCGACCTAGTCGCTTCAAGGGAGAGCATTTCAATCCTTTCTCTTTAGTTGTTTTGTTATTATTTCAGCCATTTTAATTTTCTATTTCTTTTATTAAAAAAAAAAATTAAAAAGATTTTTTATATGAGCTGACTCGTGGTAACTCCAGGAAGCGTCTCCGTCAATATAGTGTCTAGGAGTTCTTTAGGCGACACCTTCGGTGTCTAAGAAGTTTGGGTTTTAAGTGGGACCTTTGTGACCCCTCCAACCTTCCCGGATCCCCTGGCTGTGTTTTCTGAGGCCCTTAACTGGTCATCCATGAGTTGCTTGTATATTTGTGTGTTTTAAAAAACAAAACAAAACGAAAAAAAAATTAAAAAAAAAATTGAAATTTGAGTTTTTATTTATTTATTTATTTTCCTTGTAAATTTCAATTTGGAACTTTTTTTTTTTTTTTTTTTGTGGTCAGTTAGTTGTAAATAATAATAAATTTAAAATTTAAAAAAAAAAAAATCAATTTGGAACTTTTTTGTTTCGTTAAGTTAGTTTATGTATTTATTTACGTAGTGTGGTTAGTTAATTTATTTCTAAGTGTTAAAAACACATTTTTATTTCATTTCAAACGTTACAAACAAAGAAAAAAAGAAAAGTAAAAAAAAAAAAAACAACAACAAAAAAAAAAAAAAACATTCAAGTAAATTAAAAATAAAAACAACTTCTTCATCTTCATCTTCATCTTCATGGCATGCCTCTGTTATCTCTAACTTGCAGAATCTGCAGCAGCTCCACATGGTCCTCATTTTTTCTCTCAGTGCTTCCACGTGCTGATTGGCACAGGAGAGCCGCTTCTGGAGTCCGCCACCATAGCCTTCAAGGAAGCTACTTCATCACTCAGCGCGGCACACTCCCGTGTCCTCGCCAGTAATCGCATGCCTAAATTGGTAGCCGAGACCGCGTGGAGCACCGTTAAATTGTGGGACTCCTCCACTGCTGCCTTGTCAGATCTCTTTGCCACATGCAGATGATCTATCGATGTGAGCTTGCTGCCAATCATGCCTTCCAGGAGCGCCCTCTTCCTGGACCCTCCTCAGAAAGGTTCGGATTGCCTCAGCAAAGTTTGAGGCCGTACCGTGATGATATGTGGAGTTTAGGAAGACATGGTTTGTAGGAGCCCTTATCTGCGCATTCGGTGGCGCAAGTGACAATTCAAGGTTTAGATCATCAAGGTGAGTGCATGAAGATGCCATTGTTTTGTTTCTGGATTTTTTGATGTTTTTTCTCTAATTTGGAGGAAGAAATGCGGGGTGCTCTTCTACTTCACCGAGAAGTGTTTAAATAGACTTATGCAGACGAGGTAGCCGAAAGCACTTCGGGTCTCGAGGGTGCTATCCTGTGCTCTTTTTCTCTCGGATCCCTTCATTTCCGGCGCAAATTGCGAGCGCATTTTCCTAAAAGGGAGCATGGCTACACTTTCACTTACTTTTGCCTCCCTGTTTTCTGATGTTTGTGTTTTTTTTTCTTTTTCTTTTGTTATTTTATTTTATTTATTATATATTTTTTTCAATTGTTTTCTTCTTGTTTGTCAGGTTTCTCAAGAATGTAATTGCAAGAATAGACAAAATTAAAGATGCGTCTTGGACACCTGGTGCAAGAATCCCATCTCTTCTTTTAAATTCTTGTTTGAATTGTGTGTTTATTTCAGTTTTTATTTTTATTTTGTTTTTATTTAATTAGGTAGTATAATTTAAAAACTCACAGGATATTCTTTGAAGGAGCTAAACTTTTGGTAACTCCAGCTGAGCAACCGCAGTCTATAGTGTCTAGGAGTTCTTTAGGCGGCACCTTCGGTGTCTAAGAAGTTTGGGTTTTAAGAGGGACCATTGTGACCCCTCCAACCTTCCCGGATCCCCTGGCTGTGTTTTTCTGAGGCCCTTAACTGGTCATCCTTAAGTTTTTCTCTTAAAAGAAAAAGCAGTTACTTGTGTGTTTACTTAATTAAAAATAAAAATGCATGTTTGAGTTTTCATGTTTTTGTTTGATCGTCATTCTTTAAATTTAGGATCATTCGTGTCTTTTGAGATAACATAACTTTTTATTTCCCAATTTAAAAAAAAAAAAAACATACACTTTAAAATTAAATAAATAAAAGCTGAAATCATTTCTTCTTGGCGCTCGGTGTCTCGACCATAGGAGCTTTGAGTTTGGCCCTCTGGCTGTCCTCTTCCGGGGCTTCACGCACAGCCTCTTGGGGCTCATCACTTGAGCTCCCAAAGATCGCAATCTTAGCTTCAGCATAACTTTTCTCGCGATCTGGTTTCTTGCGTTTACCCGGTCGGTCTAGGTCCTCCAGCTGTTTTCGCATGTCGCGAGAGTACAACTCTACAATCTTTGTTAGGTTTTTATTCTCGTCTCGCAACACTTCTAGCTGGTGTCGATTCACCTCCACTATCCTTGACCGCTCCCTTTTCAAGCTTTTTATAGCACTCTGACACTCTTCAACCATACTGTGCTCCGCCAGACTGACCTTTCAGCACCTCTACCTCATGGGACTTCGCAAGTAGGCGATGAACCAAACTTGCGACACATGCTGTACTCTGCATGCTCAGTGCCAGGGCATCACTCATGACCCGGTTGTCATCCCTTGTCCCGAACACACGTATATCTTTAGGAGTCACCAAATTTCTGCCAACTCCAATGGCAACATCGTTGTCCAGGAGTATTGAGTCATTGACAGGTCACAGGCCCCCGTGCGGAGGCAAAGTAGGGCATCCATACTGGTGCTACCTGCTTGGCCTCGTGTTTGAGTCGGTGGAGCTAGGTTGAGATCCAACGAAAAGGGGTAGGAAGAAGCCATTTGATTTCTCACTTTTTTTTTTCTTTTTCTTGCTTCTTTTCTCTTTTGTGTTTCTGAGTTTGTGTTTTTTGTTTTTTCCCCCTTCTTTTTCCTTCTTATAGACATAGTCTTTCACAAACCCTAACCATTGCAGCGTCTAAGCATTTTCTGAATCCCCAAGCGTTCCTCGAGTCCCACGACCTTCTCACTTTCCAACCGTTTCCAACTCATTTGTCACGACTTGCTTTGTCTGAACGGACGCATTCAGCAAAGTCGTCGCCTTTCCATGGCCCCGTAATTTCTGCTTGTGGAGTCTGCGGCGCCTCTATGCGTCGACACGTGTCTCGCTCTGCGAGACATCAATGACCCATGTTTCAGAACCCAATTCATGTTTCATCTTAAATTAAAAAAAAAAAAAAAATAATTAAAACATGTGGGTTTCAGATTTCATGTTGGGTTGAGTTTTACCGTTGTTGGGTTAACTTTCTTTTGGGTTGGGCTTTAAATCGTTTGGGTTTTAGTTTGCGTAAGACCTTGCTGTTTAGGGCTTACCTGTTTTGAGTGTTTTACTGTTTTATTTTATTTTTATTTTTTTGTTTAGTTTGTTTTGTAATTTTTATTTTGTAATTATTTTATTTGTTTTGTGTGTTTTGTAATTTTTATTTGCTTTAATACCTTTCATTTCTTGTTATGACATTGTTTGTGGCTAATTTTTAAACATTGAGGACAATGTTCATTTCTAGGTTTGGGGGTATTTCTTAATTAAAAATAAAAATAAAAATTGCTTGTTTTTCTTCTATTTGAGTCTTGTTTTGTTTTTGAGTCACTTTCCGAACAACATTTGATGAGATTGTGATAAATGTTTGCATGACTTAAATGAAAATTGGATTTCATTTTATTTTATTAAAAAAAAAATTAAATTTTAAAAAAAAAAAATTAAAAAAAATAATAATAAAAATTGGCATTGTTCTATCATGATATGTTTGAAACCTTTGCACTTGCCATTTGTTTCATAATTTTCCAATTAAAGGATTTGCATGATCTAAAGAATTATATTAAGCATAAATTAGACTTATATAACCAACAATATAAAGTGAGCTTTTGAGCCTTGTACTTCAATTCATGAGTGTTATATACATACTCTAATTTTCTTGTCATCAAAGTTGTTGTTTGATCTCATTATTCATTGATTTGGTTGAACACTTAAAAGTCATTCATTCTTATGCAATTTTATTTCATGACATTTAAAGAAATGATATTAAGGCCTTCTTTGGATCGTTTGTGCCTTTCAAGCTAACCTTATGCATGCTTAAGCATGATTTTCCATTGTTAACCATTTTGAGCCTACATGTAAACCTTTTCTTTCATTTAACCAATTTTACTCCCTTGCCTTAGCCTGAAAAACAAATATTTACCTTTCTAAGGAACTCATGAGCTTAAATTGGGATGTGTTTTTCATACTAAGTTTGAGAATGGGTGTTACATTTCGAAGGAAAAAAAAAAAATTCACACAATTGGTGAAAGAAAAGAGAAAAGTTAAGTGGTGGTTGATTGAAAATTTCATTTTTGGGCCTTCAAAATAAATTGGTGTTTGTTCAATTAAAGGAAAGGAGTATCAATCAATGTAAATGAAGGTATAAGGAGTTTTGATAATGTAAAAGAAAAAATCTAATCGTGATGATTCGAAGTCTTGTAAATAATTATTTTATGCTCTTACATTGCGAGTTCCTTGGACTTTGTATTATCCATACCTTTCATTTCTTACTCACCTTACACCCTTGGCCCAATTACAACCTTTACTAAAGACCTAAATTGATCTTAAATGTCATGTGGTTAAATTGCATCCATTTTCTTACTTTTAAGTGTTTGGCATCCTTCTTGAGATCATATTAATGCAAGTTCTTCATCTTTCTATTTCGAGTTAAATCCTTATGGTTTAACTCTATTCTCATGTTTATAACTGAGTGTTGCATTATAGCCCTCTTCTGAGTGATTCATTTGTGAGAGGACAACTTTGGTGAGATTTGAAGTTGAGCTTATGCTTTGTATGATTTTCGAAATTGTGTGAAAACTAAGATTGAGGAATTTGTTGCATTTGGCTATCACACTACTACACTTTGAGCATATTATGTTTTGAACTTTGCCACCTTGTAAATAAAGTCTAAAACTGAGCTTTCATTGTTAAAACATTTAAGTCATGTGCATAAGTCATTTCTCTTCAGAAAATGTTCGGAAAGATTGTTTTGAGTTCTTTGTGTTTTTGTGTTTGTTTTTGTTAATGTAATTATGTTTGTTTTTGTTTTTGATTTTGGTTTTGCTTAAAGACTAACAATCTTTTAAGTTTTCTAGCCATTTTGTTTTGTAGAGTTAGAAAAACGTTTGTGGGTATTCGATTTGTTAAACCCTCAGGAGACACAACTCCTCCTACTAGGGATTCCTAGAGGTTTAAAGGCTTGTTGCATACGCTAAATGCAATCGAGTTACCTACGAAAGTGGTTTAATTAACTTCTTGTTTGTTTTTATCTTTGTTTTCCTTTTGTTTTGCTCGAGGACTAGCAAAATCTAGGTTTGGGGTATTTGATCGGTGCATAAATTACATATCATTTTGTACTCTTTTAGCTTATGATTTGGTTATGTTTTTGAGTTAAACTTGTGCTTTTAATTTGTCTTGTGTTTGTTTCAATGTTTTAAGTTTGAGACTCAATAAATGCATTTTGGAGACAAATTAGCTCAAAACAGTGTCTGCAGATCAGTCAACTTCACGGATTGGACTGTACTTGCTCAAGAAGAACCAGAAAATGAGCCATACATCATTGGAAAGATACGGAAGTCTAGTTTCTGTAGAATTTTACGGTTCATGATTCCGAGTCTTCTAGAGAAAGTTATACATGTTTTGGCAACTTAAGGTCAAATTCGGCAGCATCTGCGTTACTGGGCCAAAAATCACATTTGAAGGCCTTTCCGATTTTTCCTTGAGTTGGGCTGCATATGCTTGGAAAGATAAGAGAAAGAGCTTCAAGATCCATATTTTTCCAGATTTTTCAGATTGAAGCCACAAGCCCAAAACGAGCCCACAAGCTGGCTGCATGACATATGCATTGCAGCCAGCTTGTGGGCTCGTTTTGGGCTTGTGGCTTCAATCTGAAAAATCTGGAAAATATGGATCTTGAAGCTCTTTCTCTTATCTTTCCAAGCATATGCAGCCCAACTCAAGGAAAAATCGGAAAGGCCTTCAAATGTGATTTTTGGCCCAGTAACGCAGATGCTGCCGAATTTGACCTTAAGTTGCCAAAACATGTATAACTTTCTCTAGAAGACTCGGAATCATGAACCGTAAAATTCTACAGAAACTAGACTTCCGTATCTTTCCAATGATGTATGGCTCATTTTCTGGTTCTTCTTGAGCAAGTACAGTCCAATCCGTGAAGTTGACTGATCTGCAGACACTGTTTTGAGCTAATTTGTCTCCAAAATGCATTTATTGAGTCTCAAACTTAAAACATTGAAACAAACACAAGACAAATTAAAAGCACAAGTTTAACTCAAAAACATAACCAAATCATAAGCTAAAAGAGTACAAAATGATATGTAATTTATGCACCGATCACGGCTTCCATCACCCATGAACACACCAGAGGTGCCCTTTGGAATTCGTCGATAATCCAAAAAACCTTCTCGATCTCGAGTCACATGTTTGGTTGCTCCCGTATCTACAATCCACCCAGAGGACGTATTAGCAACTAAAACATGTTCACATACATATATGTGGGAAGGTTTAGTTAAGAAAGATACCTTCTTCGGCTCAGGACAATCACGAGCGAAGTGACCCTTCTTATCACAGTTATAGCATTTGACTTTGGACAAGTCTTTCTTCCCACCACGCTTGCCCCTACGGCGCTTGGTTTTGTTGTCATCCTTTGGTGCAAGTCTGTTTGCCCCATCCTGCTTATCTGTCCTTTCCTTTTACTTTACGCTTAGACCCTTTAGTCTTAGACGTGCCACCCTGGGCGAAAGGGCAGTAGCATTGGTCGCCTCTTGGCGCTCCGATTCTAGCTCAACATGACGAGAAATATCAGAAAAATTCTTGATATTCTCATTATGTGTCATGATTTGTTTCATGGAGCTCCATGAATCTGGCAGGGATCTGATGACTGCCTGCACTTGCTGCTCATCAGTGAGGGTATTTCCAGCAGCCTTTAAGTCACGTATCATGCTAGAAAGCACCCTTAAGTGCTCATGAATCGTGTGCTTAGGATTTTTGCGGTATACCTCAAACTTTAGAACCAAGCTTCTAAGTCGAGTGGTGGACGTACCACCAAAATCAAACTTTAGTTGATTCCATAAAGCCTTGGCAGTAGGGTAGCTCTCATATCCCCCAATAAGATCATTGTGCATGCTGCTTAGCATAGTAAAGCGCGCACAACGATCCTTTTTGAACCAAGTCTGATAAGCTTCAAGATCACGGCGATGTTGGGCCGTTTGCCCAACCTCAGGTTCGATCATTGAATTGGTTAATGTTTCCAATAACTCCTGCTCATTCAAGAGATATTGAATTTTCCTATGCCAAATATCATAGTTGGTACCCTCAAGTTTGTCTCCCTTATTTAGGTCAGCAACAACATTTTTGGTGGCCATTATCTATAAAACACAAGGATTGACTTTAGTATTAGCGTTTTGCACATTTCTATTTGTTTCAAAAATAACTTGAAAAGAATTATCCTTCCTTACAAATTTGGACTCGAAAATTTGCTATGCTTATAATCATCACCCAAAAAAGCAAGTCTAAATAAACATTTTCAATTACTTTTAAACAAATTTCTACTTAGAAAACACAAAGTTTCCAACCAAACAAATGTTTGCGCAGTCTCATAAAAGCGCATGGGCCTCTCATAGATCTAAAATTGGGAATCCATTTAATAGGTTAACCAATGAAAGTCCACCGAAAAAATGTGACCAGGTAAGTTGCGGGAGTAGTGGTGGAGATGAACTCGCTTAAATACCATTTCCTCTTAAACACCAAAGGTGTTTCCTAAATAACTTGCCTAGACATCACACATTTTTGGGTAGTCAATTCCACTAGTATGACCCATAAATTAACTCAACCAATCTTAAGTCCATATTTGGCATGCTAAATATGAACAACTTAATAACATATTTAGTTTCTAAATGACATGTCATTATGTTGCAACTTCATAAACAAACAATTATTCATTTATTCCAAGTGATACTTAGCGAAATGATTTTTAGAAAATAGACAGGAGGAGTCCACAATTGGATTCCATTTGTCTAAGATGAAGCTCTACAAAGGACATACGTGCTCTCACGCGCCTTCAAAGAGGATGTGTTCACAAAGAACACTGTTCACGAAGAACACTATTCATCTTGCTGAAATTTCCAGATTTTCATGATCATTTGGCCATCTTTGGAGACCTCTATCTCCTTCGTTATGCATCCAAATGACGCATACAATATATCATTGGAAAGCTCATGCAACAGAGAATATGCTAAGGCAAAGAAACAGCATAGAAAAATAATTTAACAGCATACAAACGTGCTCTCAAAAACTCGAAAACAAACCGTTTTTCATGCTCTTTGGTTTTAGTTTTTCTCCTAAACCACTCCTTTAAAAAGTACGAAAATTTAAAGGTAAGTTCTCATCACATAGAGGAACATACTTCATGGAAAGAAAACATCAAAAAACAATCGAACAAAAAACGAAGTTTCTTGGTTCATGCTTTCATGGTAGTTCTTGCGGAAGAAAAAACATATTCTCATGCATCAATCAACATGGCGAAAAGCAAGCATACAAGCTCTGATACCACTGTTAATAATCGTTAATATATATTCGGAATAAGGTACTGCATACCTTGCGGAAGATTCCAAATGTAAAACCGCTTGCAATTACTAGCCCACCGTGATGCTTCCACGTCACGAACACGCCAACAAGATTCTACACGTTCTTCGTCTCCAAGGTCGTTGGATTGGCTATGAAAGTTACTCCATTGATTCCACGTACCCAAGACCAAGGCTCTTGGTGAATTTCCTAGAGGAGAGTGTTTAGGGAGATATGAGGTTTCTCTCTTTTGTGGGTGTAAAACTCACTACAACTCTTTGATATGCACTCACACTTCTTATCTCACACACACCAACTTAGAGAGCATGCACTAATGCTTCTCATCATCTCTTCACTTGCACACACTCCATCTATTTATAGGAGTTGTTTTAGCTCATCTCAAGAGAGCATAAAACATGCATTAGTGCTTAGGTTGGTAGTGCCTTAAAACAAGGTTTAGTGCCTCAAAACAAGGATTAGTGTAGTGCCATAAAACAAGGATTAGTGTAGTGCCATAAAACAAGGCTAAGTGCCTTAATTTGTGTAGTGCCATAAAACAAGGATTAGTGCATAATAATTGTTTTATTACACGGATAATCTCAAACTCATATACGAAACATCTTCCCATGTTGTGCTTTCCAGCTGTTCCATGGTGTAAGTGAAATTCTCATTCCTGTTTTTGCACGCATCCGCAACAAAATTTCTCTCGCACCCGGATGCCGGATTTCCCTGGTTGACAGATTCGAAATCTCGGAAGACATCTACATTCAGCCTTTAGATCACTTAAGACACAATAGCTATTCAATCCGCATAGACCTTTAGGAACACACTTATCCTTGGAAGACTCCCACACAACTGACCAAATTGCATCCTTTTTCAAATCATGTGAATACAAACGAAATATCCCATCTGTATCAATTCTCATAAGATAAAATTTTCCTTCATCAGGAGGAAGACCTCCATCTGTTATATTCCGAATATTCGAACCAGTCCTGCCCAGCAGGTAGAGATGGCCATCAGCACCCAAATTAAGTGTCACGTTCTCTCCCGCTCCCAAAGTTGAAGATGCATAAAAAGCAGAAGCACTGCCTGGACCATCTACAAGGTCCTGAACAAGGTTTCCATCATGTTGCATATTGAGAAGGAAAATCCCCGTTGAGTGATCAGCTTCTGATTTCGCAGAGAAAAGTTTGTCTCCTGCTAAAAGGCGTTGACCGGGCAAAAGGGTGTCGGTTGGATGATCAAAGCTCTGCCATACTATTTCCCGACCAGAGTTGTACAGGACGAAATTACCCGAATCGAGCATGGAAGCATAAGAAGCAGAGCCAGAAGATTTTACCAAGTAATTTTGGCCTTCTGCTGTTGGCAAGGCAAGGCCGTCACCTGTGAAGAGCAAGGTGGCATTGTTGGAGACTGGTGGATCATCTCGATTCGCAGTCCACACAACCGTCTTTTCCAGAATTCCAGCAAGAAATATCCCAACAGCATAGCCGTTGCCTTGCCTGTAAAATCCAAAGGCATATAGACCAGAACGTGACAGCCAAGTGGAGTTGGTGGTTGGTGTTAAAGAAGAGCCTCGGCTTATATTCAACTTGCATCTGTTGTGCTTCAGCAGCAACAAATGCCAAGGCTAGAAGAAGGCATGCCATGCAAGCTTTGGAAAAATGATCTCAGTGTAACTTGTCTTCCTCTTTCTTAGTTTTTTTTTTTCCTTCTGCAGCACTCCAGAAAATTGGTTCAAATGCAGTATGAAGTTCTAATTCTGAATTTCTGTTTAATTTAAGGTGGATGGTGTAAATGAATTCGTACGTGTTTCTTCTCTCTCTGTGGAGTAGTTCACCACCAATATGTAATTTACCATATACAATACCATACAATACAAACTCAAACAAAACTCAGACAAAGAACCCGACAAACAATAAAAAAACAACATGCATAGCGACCACATTCACAACCCAACCTAAGTCTCAGTCAACAAACAACATCCATAGGTACCACTTTCACAACCCAACCTATATAAGTCTCAGTCAACAAACAACATCCATAGGTACCACTTTCACAACCCAACCTATATAAGTCTCAGTCAACAAACAACATCCATAGGGACCACTTTCTTCCTTTTATTATGTTATTTCATGAAGTCCAGCAATGAAATCCGACAAAAACCAAGAATAAAACCCAAACAATTGCATCAAACAAATAAAATAAAGTGAGCTGTGTTATAAAACTAAAGAGAATGTAGGGAGAATTGAGATATAGAGAAAGCATAGAAGTCTGATATTTTCATTGAGTCTTTCTCTCTGTCTTCTTCATTTTGTGTGTATTTACAAGTAGAAAATGATGCCTAATTATAGGCAAGGAAAATGGCTCCCGTGAGTCACGAGGGTGACATCATCATTCCAACATCATTATTTCATCTTTTGACTAATACATTTCTCTTTTACTCATGTGGGCTTCATCTCTCACTTTACAACACTCCCCCTTGGAGACCACATGTATGGAATATGCCTCGTTAAAAACCTTGCCAGGAAAAACCCAGTGGGACAAAAAACTGGTCGAAGGGAAAAAGAGTACATAACCATGTGTAACATAAAATTCTGTGTATATTGACACGCGTGCGACACTCCCTCGTTAAAATCTTGCCAGGAAAAACCCAATGGGATAAAAACCTGGACGAAGGAAAAAGAGTACAGTGTGTGAAGGTCTTTATTGATAGCACGCTCCCCCTTAATGCTTGGAAAAACTATCTTCAAGCCGTACTATTGATCATCTTTCTAAATATACATAGTTGACACTACTTCTGTGAGTCAATCTTGTAATATTGTTGGATGCTCCCCCTGATATCTTCATGACTATCTTTCTAGAGAAAAGATCTTTCGGATTGAGTGAATGATGTAGCCACCAACAATTCATGTAGTTGAGTAAGTATTTCCAGTGAGCTATCTCTATGTAAATCATAGAAATTTCCAAAGTTCGCGTATCTAACAAAAACTGGGCTATTTGTAAGTTCACTTAAAAGAATATGCCCGTATATGATGTTATGCGGAGATAGTATCACATATGCCTCACATCATCTCAAAGTGATGGTGACGGAGTTGAGCTCTATCCTGGAAAATACAATGTCCGGTCCAGGATATTTTCGGAAAATCATTGAAGTGTCCAACGGATAATCCACATAAAATGCTTCAATACTTTCTTAGTATAAGCAAGAATCTCGTTGGCATAATGCTCGATCTTCAGGCCGAGGCAAATGTTTCTTGAACTTTTCAGGAGTTTTAACGAAGTATTAACTCTTCAGGAGTTTTGATTAATTATCAACTCTTCAAGTGCTGTAATGTGTTGCAACCATATCGTAATTAGTGTACTCACTTAGGCAATTTATACATATTAGTATTGAGTACAAAATTTGTGCTTCAGGCACACGTCCTTCAGGGACTTGCTTCATGCAATTTCAATCCTTCATGGATTTAAGGGATTATACTTCATGACACATTATATAGTTTTATATCCAGCTATTTGTTTGCTTATACATCTTTAGGGAATCGCTTCTGGCGATATGCTCTATTCGTTTAATAACCCTTAAAGATAATATGTTGGTCTCCATAAATGTGCAATAAGGAACCACAATTGCATCTGTAAATATGAAGAAACCCAACATTTCTTGTTTCTGCCATAAACATTGTGTCATACAAAATGGGTATATTGATCGGTGCATATTTATATATCATTTTGTACCCTTCTAACTTATGATTTGATTATGTTTTTGAGTTAAACTTGTGCTTTTAATAAATTTTGTGTTTGTTTCAGTGTAATAAGCTTGAGACTCATTAAATGCATTTTGGAGACAAGTTAGCTCAAAACGGTGTCTGCAGATCAGTCAACTTCACGAATTGGACTGTACTTGCTCAAGAAGAACCAGATGATGAGCCATACATCATTGGAAATATGCAAAAGTCTAGTTTCTGGAGAATTTTACGGTTCATGATTCCAAGTCTTCTAGAGAAAGTTATACAAGTTTTGGCAACTTAAGGTCAAATTCGGCAGCATCTGCGTTACTGGGCCGAATATCACATTTGAAGGGCTTTCTGATTTTGCATTGAGCTGGGCTGCATATGCTTGGAAAGATAATTCAAAGAGCTTCAAGATCCAGATTTTTCCAGATTTTGGAGGAGGGAAGATCAAGCCCAAAACAAGCCCACAAGCTGACTGCAATGAAGTCAATTCCAGTCTATTTTCGGCAGTCAACTTGCAAGGCCCAAAACGTACACTCGTACTGCTCAGATGGGAATACATTCTTCATAAAGGTTGTTCCAATGGGTGTCTATTATGACATATCCAAATTTGAGCCCCATTGAATACATATTGAAACCTCATGCCTTCCTACACCAAGCCTAGTTCAGAAGAATCGTTTTTTCCAGCAATCAAAAGAAAACCCACATGGGTTGGCAGCAAAAGCCAGCCACAATTGAACACCTTTGAAATCCCATGTGAAGAAAGCTTGAGGTTTAGCAAAAGAAGTATGGGATGGGATTGATTCCAACCACACTAACATAGACAAGATGAAGTGTGAGTTATGGATTGTATTAAATGAGGAATTGTGGTGTTGGAATTCATCATGATGTTCCTCCCTCTTAGCCCTATAAATAGAGAAGTCTTCAAGCTTCAAAACACACCCTCAAAGGGGGGAGCTCTCAAACACTTCTCTAGAGCTCCCCTCCCTTCTCTCCCTCAAATTCTCTTAGTTTTGCTTTCTAGTTCTCAATTCTAGCTTTCCTTTTGCTTCTTAGTTGTAATTTATTTTTCTTTGTAATGTAAATTCTTTTCTTAAGTTTTCAAGTTTGATTAGTTTCCAAGTTTCAATTATGGTTTTTGTTTTTATTCATTATGCTTATAAGTTAATATGCTAGTTTGAATGATTGATCACCATTTAGGCTTTCATGTTAGCTATCTTGGTTTGAATTAAGAGTAGACACCATGCTTTAATTCGAATTGAACTATGAATAGGAAGAGTATGTATGGACATTCGACAACAGGGATTAGATACATACTTGGTTGTTTAAAATATTCTTCTATGCTTAATGGATTCCTAATGCTTAGTTTAGGTTAGACAACAGATGATCAAATTAGGGAATTAGGAATACAAGGTTAGGACCAAACACCATGGCTTAATCATACTTTAACTAGAATCAATTCGTTAATCTAATTGAACTTGGGAACTTATCTGCTTGAGTTATTTTCTTTCTTGTTTTTCTGTTTTGTGTAGGAAAACTGAATTGGATTATTTAATCACCAATCCTCGTGGGATCGACCTCGCACTTACATATGCTATACTACCAAACGGCTCGTGCACTTGCGAGTATCACAAGTTGAGGATGCAGCTGAATCCATTTTGGTGCAGCTGAATCGACGCAACATATATTCCCT
Source organism: Prunus fruticosa (assembly GCA_018703695.1). Taxonomy (NCBI): domain Eukaryota; kingdom Viridiplantae; phylum Streptophyta; class Magnoliopsida; order Rosales; family Rosaceae; genus Prunus; species Prunus fruticosa. Next base: position 20,816,203 of record CM031922.1, read on the forward strand.
TTTATTCTGAACACCCAAGTATAACTTTCAGTATTAACATCTTTTGGCGTTCGTATTATGGGTTTGTTCTTTCACGTTCATTCTCATCTGTAATGGAATTGCCTCTTTCCATTTTGGCCAATGATATTGTCGACATTTAATAATAGAACGTGGTTCCAATCAACACAGCCCATTGATGATTTGAGTAGCTACTCCAAAACCAAAAGTTGTTATTCATCAATTCATGATCCCACCATTCTCATGTGCATGCGCATGCATCAATTATAAGCATTTCTTTGCTTTTGGGTACCCAAGCCACTTCAGGGGACATATCTTATAGAATGAATTATGTGAGAATGTGGATCATAACCTCCAGTGGAGCGTTATTTTACAATAAGGCGTGGATAATCTCCATTTAAGGAATTGGAACATTTAGAACCTATATATCTGTCATGCTACAGGCATCCCACATATTAATACATACATGTCAATTAATTGTCCTTCTGGAACTTGAAACCATATAATTTTCTACGCATCAAGCGTGCACTGTATTAATATTGACATGTTAAAGGATTGTCCTTCCGGGACTTCAATCCATATCATTTGCTACGCAACAGGCGTGCATCATATTGATCACTGCTATTCCCATGTTCTATTCTTAGGGACTTTAATCTGTGCAGTGTATTATCAATGTATCCAACTTGCAATCTGTGAAATTTTCATTAATAATTCATGGATACATATCAGAATGATACAAGCCATTCTTCTTGAATGGTCCTTTGCATGGTGTTCTTCCGGAACGACCTTATCTCCTCATTTGGTTACCTTTAAGGATGTAGTACAAAATATCAAAATAATAGTACAAGCATGAAATAACACAAGTATTTCTTACATCCTTAGGTGGGAAAAACTTTTCTCAAGTATCATTCAAGCTCGTATCGGCTCTGCAAATATAATGTGACGCTTGATGATCTAGTTATATCCTGCAAGAGCAAAAATCACAATCCTTATATCTCTGTCAAAAATATAACCCTCAGTGTTAGGATCACTACATGGATTCTTTCTTTGGATGTTCATTATTATAAGGAAATAGAATCCCAGAGAGTTATAAAAGAAAGAAAAAATACAAAAATTGTGATATTGATTGCAAGGTAAGGTAAGCAATCAAGGATGGAAGCTGGTGGGAGCAGACAACAAACTCTCATCTCTCCTAGTCTAGGAGAACTTCAGGAGATCAAAGCATGTAGTCATCTTTACAGTTCCCTGATCTTGCAGAAATGTGATCAGGAATAGACTCGCTTCCTGAATGGATGATTAGAGATAGTCTCGCTTCTCAAGCATATCGAGTGCTCACTGATAGGAAAAACAAGTGGATATTGCATCATTGGATATAGAGAGAATTGAAAACTAGGGGTATTCTGCAAAAAAAATTTCGTTAGTAACATATTTATACACAAATAAGGGGAATAAGTAAATCCGGTGAATTTCAAATTAACCATAGAAATTTGCGAGGTTCTCGAGGTGCTTTGAAAAAGTAGCTCCGTGAAATCCGCAAAGCAAGATCGGCTTTGACGAAAATAATCCTGAAAACGCCGAAAGTGCCGACAGACATTAATGGAGGCCGCGTGAAGTTTTGGAACCTGGGAAAGAAAAAGAGAATATGGGGATCCGGGGAAATATTGGGATCCAGGAAACGGTGCCACATTTCCACCTATAGATATTGCCTCTACAAGATCTGATTGGAGTAACTGCGTTTCAACTCAATTCCCTTTCATTCTCTGAAAGTTCAGTTTTTTTTTAAGGCTTTCCTCAAAACCTTCTAAAAATGGCTTCCTCTTCTTCCAGCCCAAATCATTTCGATTTAAATGTTGATCCCAAAACAACCCGTGACGCCAAAGTTTGGCGGCCATCCTTTGTATCCCAAAACCGTCATCTCACGGTTAATGATTTTGTGATGATGAATGATTCGACTGCTGTCACAGGAGCTAGGAATTTCCTTATTCCTATGAATGACATGTTGTTAACATGGAGGTCTGAAGAAGAGGCCATTGATGACTCACTGGCTTTTAGCATTCAGAGTGCTGCTTCTGTTTCTAACATGGCTAGTCGTTTGCATGCTAGAGCAAACGAGATTCAGGAGCTAAACACTGAAAATTCGTCTCTTCAGAAAAAGTTTCATGAGTCTCAACAGGAGGTTGAGAAACTTAAAGAAGAGAATAATGCCTTGTTGAAACTAGTGAGTTCATACTCCGTTGATACGCAGACAAGGCTTGACATGCTGCAGATTTCCAATGAAAAGATTCTGGAAGACCATGAGAGGCTCATGGCTAAGCTTAAGAGGCATCGTCCTCTTCCTCCAGAGGCTTCCAGAACATAATGGAATTTTATAGATTTTACAGAGCCTGCTCTTTCTTGCAGGTGAAGAATATCTATCTGTTGTATGCTCATTTTCTATTATAATAATTGGGCAAATTCTTAAACTTGCACCTGTGGTTTTCACGTCTTTTCAAAATGACAGTTTGGAACCTTGTGCCTTATGGGTTCAAATAACCACAACAAATCTCTCAAATTACATATTTCAATGCATGTGAGTCCAGAACTTCCTGCCCGGGCTAAAATACGACCTCATAATTTATTTGCCCTTTTCAAATGGGCATGAAATATGAATTGAGTAAAAGCCATGATAATATTGCAATATAGTAGTGAAGAGCATTAACTACTATATACCCAAAACTTCAGGTTCAGGATCTCTTATATATTTGGATACATGGGCTTTCGGCCCAGATCATATAATATAACAAAATATGTGGAGAGCCTCAATTCATCCTTTGAGGTTTATCCTGATGTTACCCATTTCACGGTGTATTCTTAACAATTGGGATTCACAAAACATATTTCTTCCTTGAGGTGTCGATTGTAACATAATTGAACTTTATTAAATTCATCATTTTCTTATGCCAAAGAAATATGTGGTGTTCCACAATTTGCAATAATGCCTCAAGGGTTGTCCATTTAATTGTTGGAACTTCAGGTTCTTAATATTGTCAGATTTTGAACTTCAAGCCAAAATCGCATATTTTCATGGTATGGACATTTAATACTCTTAGATTTTGAATTTCGGGCCAAAATCACATATTCTCATGGTATGGACATTTTTATAAATTCCTGTACATATTTCAGGACTTTAGGCCCTTATATAATCGTCCATGTTTTGAGTAACTTTCAGAATCTCATTTAATTGCTCATCCATGAGTTTAAGGAATTGCAGGTTCCCTTTTGTATATAGTGACGATTTACCCAAAATGATTAATATTAATGTATACGTCACTATTCATGTATATGGTACTATTCATCAAGTCATGAATACATATCTATTCATGAGTACAGTACATTTGCCAGTACAATTACTATTCATGTGTACGGCATTATTAACCAATACGGTACCTGTTACATTATCAAGGAACTCCAGGTCCTTATTTACATGTCAAGGATCAAGGATCTTCAGGTTCGATCTCTTATTTACAAATATAGTACCGGAGACCACTGCAGCTCTCATATCATTATCATCAAGGATCTTCGAGTCCTAAATAGTTGTATGATAAGGATCAAGGAACTTCTGGTCCTGACCCTGTAAACTGTAAAAACTCATCATACCTACAATTAATTCATAAAATAAATTGCTTGTAAATAAATTGCTGGTGTGAACGATAAACCCGCACCATACTTTAAACAAATGTAAATGTGCAGTAAAGTAAATTCATAAATTAAATTGCCTCATGTATGGACGTTAATCCCGCACCATACTTTAAATAATAAAGTAAATGTGTGATAAAGTAAATTGCTTGTATGGGCACTAATACTGCTGCATACTTTTAAATAGAAGTAGAGGCAATTGTGTGGACGATAAACCCGCGCCACACTTTTAAATAAATACTGTCGTATGAGTAATAAACCTACACCATATAGTAAATAAAGTAAATGTGGGGATAAGACCACCACTAAAAATATAGGAGGTGAAAACCGTCCATAGTAAATGTGGGGATAAAAACCACCACTAAAAATATAGGAGGTGAAACCATCCATAGTATTATATATATTATTATATTATATGTTCTCATACTAGTATATAATCAGAAAAGTAGAGAAAGTGGTTAGTGGCAGAGAATATCACGCATGCTCCAAGTTTCCAATTCAATTGCTTTTGTCCTGTACCCAGTCAATTGCTTTCTTATCATTATAATATATTAAACCAAAACAGCTTTCCAACATATATTATCATATTAAGGTGATTTTTCCACAAGTTTGAATCCATGCCACCGGACAGCTTTTCCACTCCCACAACACATCTGCACTAATGATGATGTTAAATAGTATGTAATAATAATAAAATAATATAAGAGATAAGGAGGCAAAAAGCTTATTCTTTTCGGCGGGTTCTCAACACCAAAGTGAAAAGCACACTCTCTTCCTTTTCTTCTCCTCTCTCTCCCGTCTCGGACTAGGGACCGATTGGTTGCTCTAATGTGCTACGAGCTGGAGCCGCTGATACAAGCTTGGGTGTTGCCGACATAAGCAAAAGCGCAGCCACCGGAATATTCCTCCGGTTCCTGCCGGGCCTAAATTTGGCGCACCCAGCCCAAAATCAAAAGCCCACGTCCATTTTTGACACACCACCAACGAAATCAGGCCAAGGTCGTAATCCCAACATAGGAAGCCCAGGAATAAAAAAAACCCAAGAAGAAGCTTGGGCCTCGAAGGAAGCCAAATTGGACTTGAACCAAAATGGGCTTGGCAGATTTTAAATTAAAAGGAAAAGAAGAAACGCCCACAAAAGAAAACAGACTCACGTGACCTCTGTTTTGGAAAAGTTAACAATTTCGGCTGAAGTTAAAGATTGAACAGGGGCAGTTAAACTTCTCTGAAAAGAAAGACTCTGCTAACCCTGCTGCCAAAGAGATCAAAACCCGTTTTTATTTTATCCATGGATATTCTTTCTGCTCCAAAGAAGGCACCATTTTTTAAGGGATAAGCAGAACTCTTTTTCTATAAAAAGGAGATAAGCGGGAAACGGGAGTTGTTCAAAAACTGAGAACTTACCATCACAAGCCTCAGACTCTTGCAAAAGCAGTTGAAATGGAAGAAAAGTATGGCACCCCATCAAAATACAGAGAAATGATCACTTCAGGAACTGATTGTTGAGTGCTTGCTTGACAGAAAAGAGATAGAACTACTTTTTCTTTTTCTTTTAAAACTAAAAGATCTTTTGATTATTTGCTGACCAATAATAAAAGAATCAAAACTCCCGCTCTCAAAAACATTTCTTATATATACAAGAGAGGGTGAACAAAAAAGACAATCAACCAACACAACCAAAAACTCAGTCAAAAGACAAACACTCAAAATGATCACTTGATCCCAGAAAATTTCCAAACAAATTCAAACAGACCCAGAGTTGAAGCATTTCAATTTCAAAAGCTTCACAACAAGCTTGCAGAATCATCCTGCTTTTTCCCAGCAAAGAGCAGTTAGAACACTGCTTCTGATTCAAATCCCAGTTCACAAGCCAACAAAACGAGATTTCTCTCGTTACAAATTTGGTTCAGCAAAGCCAAGGCAAGCAGAGTTTGAGTTTTCACAAATACGAAAACCTCAACAAATTTATGGAGAGCCTTGACTGAACAGCACAGGTACCACAGTGCAGCTCCAGCTCAAGTCCAACCACTTCTGCCCTTTCAGACTGGAGAAGTCCCAGTTCTGCCCATTCAAAAGCCTTCCAGGGCTTGAAATAGATTAAGGCTCTGCCAAACTCAAGCTTTGGTATCGATATGCAGCTGAAGCCTAGTAGTTGAAGTTGTTGAAAGTCCAGTCCAGGACAGGCAAATCCAATCCAGCCCAGAACAGAGGCACCTACCCGGGCAGAAAATGGAAGCACATCCCTTTTTTTTTTTTTTTTTTTTTATAGTCAGTTTTCCCTTTTTGAGCTTTGTAAAGGGGAGTTCTGCCTGAAAATTAGTTCACTTTGTTATCATTCATTCTGGCCAGAACTACCAATTTTATACCTAGAAAAAATTATGAAGTCCTTACCTGTCTAAGGCATAGAAAAGAACTTACTTGGGAGATATTCCTCACCCAAATTCACAATCGTTTGTTCAGAGTCAATAGCTTGGGGCGCAAGTTATTTCTTACTTTCAAGAACGTTAGTGTCTGCTGCGCAAATCTCACGGCCTGGAGTTCCGGGTCGAAGGGATATGCGTGGACACGCGGCTTCCTGCTTTTGGGTGCGGTGCGGTTGTACACGGGCGTGCCAGCACGGTCTCCGTGCGTCGAGATGGTTGATATGGATAGAATGGTTAAGTGGTGCGCCTGTTTGGACTCGTCTTCTAATCAAACGATTGTAGCCGAGAGAGGAACTAATCTCGGCTGCCCAGGTTCACGGCCTGAACTACAAGGCCGTTGAGTGGTGGTGTTGGTGGTGGGTTTTGGGTGGTGCTCCGCGCGCTGCTCAGGGAGCGACGGTCGTATGATATATGGGGTGAATGAGCGAATAACAAAGATGGTGCTCCGCGCCTTGAAACTCAAGGGTCGTATGATATATTGATGAATGGATTTTCCTTACAAACTAACACTACTCCTAGGAAAGCAAGTAAAGATATTGAAAATGCATTACAGGAAAATATAAGTTGCTCCGTGGGAGGCTTTGGTTTGGTGTTTGAACCTTTTGAATGTAGTTTGAGCCTTGTATTTATAGGAAGAGTTCTTGGAGGAGTAATCGAGGCTTAAAATCTGCATGGTGGAGCCTGATTAGAGCAAGTGGGTAGTCCAATCTACATTTGGGATCGCGAAGTATGGTGTTGTGACCCCATAAACCCTGGTGAATCTCGGCCGCTGCTCTGATCGTGGGTTCTGCGCTTCTGGCCGTGGAGACGCATTTATTGTTCTGATAGCCGGTGACCTAAACTCTCAAGCTGCAAGAATTCTTGTGAGAATGTCTACGTCTAATCACTCTGTTTTTCTGTCGCCAATCCCTGACTTCAGTCACTTCTCACCTTCCCTTGTGCATTAAATGTTTATTCGTGGCCAGTGGGTTTGCTGCAATAAACAGAGACAATACTTCATTAAATGAAGCGTGGGACCCTGCTATCACGTGACGATTTGATCTTAATATCTCTGGCCGTGATTCTGCTCGGCCTCGGCCTCGGCTTGGGTGGAAGCCGAGACAATCATGCCTTAGCATTTTTCTTTTGTCTTTTAGGAAAACCAAGTATCTCGGCGAAACACTGCGTTTCAGTCCTTCGAGCGAGTGCCAGGGCCGAGGAAAAGGGCTCCTTCGGCCAGTTCATGGCCCTAATTTATTAGGCACAAACAGTTAGAATTGAAAAGTTGCTAACGGTGGCACGCTCGACACACAAAGAAAGTTAATTTATTGACCAACCATGGTCTTTGGATTAATGGAGAACTTTACCATACCATCACAGGAAACAAATCAAAACGGGTGAACAGGTTCAGACCCTCACAGCTCAAACAACGTACGGATCAGCAACTATGGTGCTCATTGGCGGCTCGAGCCGGTCCACAAGCTGCTCAAACGGAGCTTCCAACTTGGTGCTCACGGCTTCCACGAACCCAGAAAATTCTTTTGCTCGGACGAGCACGGAGTAGCGTGGCGAGTCGGATGTTGTCAGGTTTCGGGTTCGGATCGATGAAGCCGTGCCACTCCTTGGTGGCGACGAAGGTGATGATGGGTGTTGATACGGCCTCTGCCAGGATAGGGTAGCGCCACCACGTGGCAGAACTGAGATCAGTTCATGATGATGATGGGAAGAGGAAAAGGAATAAGAGATATGGATTTCATCAGAGAATTCAGCTAATATATTTGAGAGTGAATTCGTGCTAATAACGTGTTATAAAACTAAAGAGATTGTAGGGAGAATTGAGATATAGAGAAAGCATAGAAGTCTGATATTTTCATTGAGTCTTTCTCTCTGTCTTCTTCATTTTGTGTGTATTTACAAGGAAAATGATGCCTAATTATAGGCAAGGAAAATGGCTCCCATGAGTCACGAGGGAGACATCATCATTCCAACATCATTATTTCATCTTTTGACTAATACATTTCTCTTTTACTCATGTGGGCTTCATCTCTCACTTTACAACAAGCTGCTTATTGTATTTGGGAGCTTCCCCACAATCTCTGATTTTCATTATGTTTGTTTATCAAATCACCCTTGTCGAACTCGTTTGGAATCTTGACTCTTTCTCCCAATTCAAATCTCTCAGTCGCCGTACTCTGTCTTTTTCTCTCACCCTTTTTCAAATCAGTCGTTTTCTCTCTTTCACTCTCAGCCTTTTTCCAAAAAGTGAAAGAACCCTAACTCTAATTTCGGAATTGACCATACGAAGGAAGCAGTCAAAGGGGGCTGAGGGTTGAGGTGTGAAAGGACGATATTACCCTTAGCAGACGACTCACGTGCCTCTCACGTGATTTTTTTTACGGGCATTTGGATGGAATTGGGGAAAACCTAATGTCAGGGGTGAAATTGATGATTAAATTTAATCCGAAGGCTAAATTGGCTAAAAATATATTCCAGGATGGACATTTCGAAGTCGAAATAGTCCAGGGGATTTTCGGCAGTTTACCCTTAATTGGATGGAATCTTTTTGGTTGAGTTAGTTGGATGCATTATTTTTGCAAAATTGAATATCTGAGCATATATAAAAACAATCGTGTACCATTTTACTAACCACATTTTTAATTGAGGTGAGCCCTATATATGGAAGTCTTATCTCTATAGGCACTTGAAAAAAAAATCTACATGAGTAATTGAAGAGCAAGCGTCAAGTCAATGGTGGGGACGTACGCACGTGACAAGCCATGTCTGCACATAGGAACATAGATATTATTAGGGCAATTAGAATATTCTTGCTGAAGAATATATATATAGTGCCATGCATGCAGTTGAGAGATTCAGTGTCATCATTTGAGGAATGAGGTGCTTAGTCGTTTGGATCTATTTCAATGAAATCATGTGGTTGAGATTGATTTAAGTGTTTAAACTTGTTTGTGTCTAATGACTTGCCAAAAACCCACATGTACGTACGCTTTACTGCGTAGCAGGGCTGCTGTAACTCGTCCACATGTTATAATATGGATGAGCGATATGGTTAATATTTCCCACTTTTATTATATAATATCAATAAATATCCACGTATATATTCTAACAAACGAGTTATGCCATGTGACATAATCTCATACTACGTACACTATAATTACTCGCTCTTAAAGCATCCACAATGGGATCCCTAAACAACCTCCTTAGACAAATTTTAGGGAGGAATTGGAAAAATACAACTCCAACTATGCTCCCTATTCACCTCCTAAAATAGAGAGACCTCTAGGAACTCCTAAATTTGAGGAGAGAGAAATGATTCTTAGTGGCTCCTTATAATTTAATGTTGTTTCGTTTTATGCATAGTTTAAACTTTTAATTAATACAAACTATTTTTTTTATAAAGATGATAACCAATCATATTGAATTAAAAAAAAATAACTATAGTATTTATGACTTACTAACTTAGGAAGTATGATTGGAGTTCAAATTTTATAGAGTTCCTAAAACAACTTTTGTGTGTTTTTAGCTAAATTTTAACTAAAGAATAGGGAGCATAACCTTTGCCTACATAATTACAGACTAATTCCTTGTGATCGGGTATTTATTATTTCAGTTTGTGGTTGTGAAAGTAGCTGGGATATTGAATGTTGGTGTTGACTTTAGACAAGCTGCTTTAAACAGTGGTTGCAACATTATGTGATTGAGAGACAGCATAGCAGTTTTTATCTTTCAACGAAAACAATAAATTTCAAAAAAAACAAACCAAAATTTTAATGGTGGTTTTGCTGCTAGCTAGGTCACATTTGCATATGACTCTGTTCTTTAAAGAAATTTTACTGGTCCTTTACGTAATAAATTTTCAACTATAATTTTTATTAAAAAAATTGTCAAATGATTAAAAAAGAGAGCAAAGGATTACTTACAGAAAATAACGTGTTTGCCTTTTTAATTATTATGATTATTAATTGTTGTTACCAAAAAAAAAGAACTAAAACTATGATTGATCTACACAAGCGGGTTTTGAAGTCGCGTCCTGAATGGAAGTTGAGGCCCTACAAACCAATACAACTAGAAATGTCTTTTTGTCAAAAATTTGCTCGTTAAGTATATATATATATACATTTATTAATATATACATATATTATACACATAAAAAAATTCGGGGCCCCTGTGCGGTGGCACCACTTGCACACCCTCAGGGCCGCCCCTCCTTAACTTCGTAATTTTCGTGGAAGAAGATCAGCAAAGCCATCATCCCAAAAGAAACTTTACAATATCATTCAAACAATCAGCTATTGACCAGTTTAGCCTTTAGAAGTCCTTGCTTCGTACCGAAGGCTTCTAGCTCCAAAACCGTCGCATACGTTATACTAATGGAACCTGCCACTCAATCATTCCTCGAGTCGTTACGAATAACAAATCAGGATCAGCCTGGCCGGATTAAGACATACCCCGACATTTAGTTTAAAGCAATCTAGACTAGGTGGTTTCCGTACACTTCTTGTACAAGAAGGATGTTATCTTTTTCAGCACCATTTCAACTATTTTTACAAAAATCACATAAAAGTTAACGATTTATAATCATAACTTCAACTGCATTAGGTAGTATTCCGAAAAATAGAACAATTACGGTCACCAAATTTTCCATCGGATACTAAGGGGGCGTTTGATATTCTATTCAAATAGGGAACTCAAAAACTTTGATTTTTCTTAAAAACAAGGAGTTCTTAAATCTATTTTTAAGATTCAAAAACTTGTTTGGTATGCAACTTAAAAACTATTTTCAAATCTTAAAAATTTGAGAACTTGTGGGTTGTTAGAAAAAAACTGAAAAAACAGATATTTTTTGTTTTTAATTATTAGGGTGTTTTTTTAGTTGTTCTTGAGTTCAAGTTTTTAAAAATAGGCCTACCAAACAGGTTTTCTTTGTTTTGGACTCAAATTCTGTTTTTGAGTTTAAACAGTTGGATTTAAGTTGAATACCAAACATGCCCTAAAATATTTTTCCAAATGAAAGGGAGCTAAAGAGGACCAATAAGAACGAGGGAGATTCACTATTATACCCAATATAGGGGCCCAAATTATAAAAATACCCTATATAAAAGGGGAGCTTCTATAGTGAGGGGAAAGTTATAAGGGGTTCACTTTATAGCCATCAGATCAATCCAAAGGCTAGGGAGAATTGAGATAAAGTTTTGCAATCGGGTAGGTGAGGAACCCAAACCCGAATTTAATATCCAGCATTGAAGTTGGTCCCAAAAAAAAAAAAAAAAAAGAGGCAAGTTTGAAGTTTGAACAGAAAAAACCCATCACTCTAAAACCCATAGCTCTAGAAAACTGCTAAGCTCTGAGAAAAGGTTGAAGGCAACGGTTAACGACGATTGAAGGCAACGGTTGAACGCAACGCAACTCCATTCTCTAAACCCTGAAAAAGTATTTATTTTGAGTGGAAGGGGCAAAGGCGTGGATTCCGAAACAGTGAAGTGGCAAAGCAGTGGAAGGGGAAGGAGAGAAGCCGTATTCGTTGGAAGTGAAAGGTTCCATTTGTGGAGCAAAGCCGCACAAAGACTCCGCACAGACACCTTGCGATTGTTCAATAACCAGCATTTGGTGAGTAATTTATGGAATTTGAGTTTAGGGTTAGAGTAAAGGTTTTCCCCAATTTGTACCATCAATGTTGTTGGATTTGGCATCTCTTCCTTGTGCTTCACTTGCATGTTAATTTTTGCTTGTGTATATGTTAAAAAATAAATGAAAATCAAGTCAATAACATGTTAATAACATATCAATAACATATCAATAATGATATGAATAAGATAATGGTGTTGAATTGGAGGAGACCCTCAAAACCTTCCACATTTGAAGCAGTGCAGAGTGCAGATTATCTCTTTGGCGCTAGAATATATATATATATATATATTTTTTTTTTTTTTTTTGAAATAAATATTATTTCCCTTGTTGCTAAATTTGCCTGTGAACAATGAGAACATATAATAATAAAGTCATGAATAAAAGTGCAAAGCATTTGAAATAAAGGTTGATCCATGACCATAGTGGCTGACTGAAGAAAAAGCTAGAAAGAAAGAAGGATGTGGCAATGGCTTAGCAAGCAGATAGCAGAGCAGATGTTTTGCTTTGCTTCCTTCCACTATCTTTCTTATTTATTTATTTATTTTGTGTTGTGTATGAGATGACAATAATTGTCATGTGTGTGAAGTGCAGAACTTGCATAGATTGCACTCATACTCACTCATGCATCAACCATTGATTGGATTTTGGATCCATAAATAAAACACATGCTATTGGTTGTAATTCACAGAATCATTGCATTAATAGGTATTTGCTCAAAATTTGTCATATTGCTTTGATTATGTTAAAGTCTGTGATCAGTAATCCCTATGCGCATGTACTTCATAAAATTTGTAATGTGCCTGGTTGACTAGTTGTGTAAATACCAATATGATTGTGCAAATACGTGGTGGTAGTATATGTGTTGACGTTATTTCATCTTGTATTTTAGGAAATGGGATCCAACGTGCAGCTGGTATGGCCAGAAGTTAGAGGCATATGCATCACGGGTGAACAACTGCTCACATGCAAATTCAACCCTAGCTGCAATTAGAGCGAAGTTGAGTGCGGAACAATTAGAACAATTCAAGACATCATGCTTTGGCCATCTTCTGAATATAGACAAGATTCAGTTTAGCGGGCAGATTGTGCATGGAGTTGTGTTGCGTCGAGTCGCGAGGCAGGGTGTGAAAGACTTGGATGGACTGAGTTTCTTAATAGGGTGCGACGTTGCACAGTTTACTCGTCAGAATTTCTGTTTGATCACAGGGCTTCGTTTTGGGGAAGTTCCTGAAGTTTCCAGTGGAGAAAGTGCTGAAATTAGACTTCAGAAAAGATATTTTATAGACGAAGGAATTACATGTAATGCTTTAGAAGAAGCATTTATGAGGTGCAAAGAGGAAGATGACATCTACAAGCTAGCTCTTGTTTACTTTGCTGAGTTAGTGGTTTTGGGAAGGGACAAGCATTTGAACATCAATGTAAATTACCTGACCCTTGTAGAGGACTTGGATGCGTTCAACAGGTATCCGTGGGGTTCGGTGTCCTTTGACAAAACCCAAGACAGTCTATTTCTGCACCAACAAAGTATACGAAAAGCTTTGAAAATAAAGAGGGAAGAGAGAAGGGGAAAAGTAAGGTAACGGGAACAAGCCGAAAAAATGAGAAGGGCAAGAAGCATAAGCATGGTGAAGTGCAAAGGGGTGGGTGGAGTTTTAAAGGTTTCACGTATGCTTTCCAGGTACATGGTCATAATGTTCATGTCAGTTATGCTTTGTGAACTTTAAAACTTAAATAATGACTTTTGTCCTGTGAATTGTGTAGATTTGGGTATATGAATTAATTCCTAGAATGGTGGACCTGAATTACTGCAAGGTTGTTGATCCAACAGCTGTCCCGCGTATTTTGCGATGGAGAACGACTACGTCTATGCCCGAGATGAGGAAGTTGAACAATTATTTTTTCCAGAGCAAAGAGGTTTGGTTTGCAGCCCTTGAAACTGTTTATAAGATTCAATGAAATTATTAAGTAGAATGATTGAATATGAATATTGTCTGTATTCTGAAACGGTTTAGTCCAGTTGCGGGCGCTACGTCCGAGTGAAGAGGAAATGAGACAATCATATTGGAGTTGGCCACAGGATCACCCTGCTGTTGTCTCGGCAGAGTCAATTCCTTCTTCATGTGCTGATCTTGATGAGTTGAACAAGCTGGTAAGCTTGTTGAGGTCCCAGTTGTTTCAAGTAAAGCGGGAAAATGACGTCCTCGAGTTAAAGGTCATACAGATGGAAAAACTTTTGGACCACTGTTTAGGTCCTCAGTTTGAGCAGGAAGTAAGGAGGGACCTAGCTTTACTGAAAGAGAGGACGAATCGTTGTGCGATCTCACATCTATTTAAGGGATCTGACGAAGTGGATGATAGTGAATGGGATGAAGGGCCAAGTAACAGGGATATGAGGGAGAGGAAAAGGACGAGGAGGGGATTGAAGGGGGTGAAGTGCAAAGAAAACCAAGTGAGGTAGAGGAAGCGCAAAGGAAAACAAGTGAGGGAGAGCAAGTGAAAATAAAAAGCAGCAAGGGAGAGGAAGCGCAAAGAAAGAGCAGTGAGGGAGAGGAAGTGAAAAGAAGAAACAATGAGGGAGAGGAACTGCAAAGAAAGAGCAGTGTGGGAGAGGAAGTGAAAAGAAAAAGCAATGAGGGAGAGGAACTGCAAAGAAAGAGCAGTGAGGGAGAGGAAGTGAAAAGAAAAAACAGTGAGGGAGAGGAACTGCAAAGAAAAAAGCGGTGACAGAGGGGAACTGCCAAAGAAAAGCAGTGATAGAGAGGATCCGCAAAGAAAAAGAAGGGAGGGCAAGGAAGTGAAAACAAAGAGAAGTGAGGAAAAGGAAGTGCAAATAAAGGAATGTGAGAAAGAGGGTGATGAAGTTGTTTTGGTTTGTGATGACATTGGCGAGAGCACGGCGAGGACAACTGTTGAGTTTACTCTCGGGGATATTGATTTGGATCAACCTACAACTGTGCTATATGAGTTGAACGTTTGGTTGAATGATAAAGGTAAAGCTGTGGAACAAGGGGTCCAATTACGAAAGAGGAAGAGGATTATTCCTATGTGGAAGATCATTGAAGCTAGTGAATTGGTGAAAAAAACTGTGCCAGAGACAACCCGACTTCAGATGTTAGACCCAATGAAGGCGATTCCGCATGATGATATGGTGAAATTGCTTAAACTTTGTTGGGAATGGCGCCATAACCCAAAGTAAGTCCCTTGCACTATGCCAAATTTCACTTTACGCAACACCTTATAGACATCGGCGAAATGAAATATCGATGCTGTTAGTATATTAGACATCGATTTTATAAATAATATGACTTAAAGTATATAAAGGCATCAGTATATATTTTTGATTTTTCCTACTGATGCCATTGATTATATTTAACATCTATAATAGATATATACTGATGCGTAAAATTATTGTGCGCAAAATAAATTTAAGCGCCACATTTAGCTCCGATGCCGAAACCTTCATTGACCGCTCAAGTGATTTTTCCTAAAAAATTTCGGTCCCTTCTAAATTTTCAGATTCCCCCTCTCCCCAAAAATTTCCCACTCTTCTCTCTTGGGATACCCAGTCAGGGGCAGTAGTTCTCATCTTTCTCACCTTCAAACTCCCTCCCTCTCTTCTCTCTCTCGCGATACCCCCAGTCACCCTAAACCTCTCTCGCTATACCCACAATCACAGTCACTCTCTCATCCCTCTCACGCTCTCATCCAGTCACAGGGCAGTCACTCTGCCCTCTTTCTCTTCGTTTTGAGATCTGTGCTCTTCGGTCCTCTCCTTCCTCTCGAGGCTTCTTCTTCAGCTAGGGTTCGTAACTCCGATCCTTTACCGGTACGTGCTTGCTTTTACGAGTCCTAGACTGTGTTTTGTACACTTTATTTGTCGATCTGGTGCAAGAAGCTAATTCGTCTCCTTAATTCCTTTTGTCATTCGTATCTGATGCTTAGGTATCTAGAAAATAGATTATTCTTTGAATTTATTGCCATATTTTTTAGTGATCAGTCCTCTCTACTACGGTTATGCGTTGTTTTTCAAGGGGAGAAACCTAATGATGTAAGTGAATTCAGGTGAGGGTATGGGGAGCTCTAGAAGAGGAATTTCGGATCCAATAATGGTTGGTAATGTGAAAATGGACAATCTTGAGGTTGGTGCTCAACAACCCGGAGAAATGACTCCTGAAGATGATATATACGAGCAGGATAAGAAGCAGATGATGCTTGGTTACCGATACAGAGACCCAATCCTCTGGTAATTACCTTTTTCTCCTTTTTTGTGTTTTTCCATGTTTGGCATTAGAAGTGTAAAGAAATTTTCTCATCTAGTTGTCATCTCTGACTTTCTGATACGTTTTCTGGACTTTTCGGGTTGTAGAACAATCCACGGAAGGCATGTTACTAAAGGATTGGTTATACTTGCTTTTCCATATATCTGTGGGATTGGTTGTCTGAAGTTCATTGGATGTTGAACTACCTTTTGGGGTAAAAGGAGATTTTGATAGGTTAATTTGGAATTAAATTTGTATCTTGAAAGTCTGTTTTGTGAATTAATTAATAAACACTGTTTATCATCTTTCTTTTCATTGAAGATATTTATTGAGCAGAACAAATGGCATTTCACTATATGCATTTTTTCAATTAATGCATCAGTCTAGAAGAGGGTGGCAACCGATCTGAATGCTAAAGTTATATTATGCCTGCAGTTCACATTATTGATCTATACAAGCCTTTCATTATTCTGGGCTCATCAATTACAAAGATTAAGATAAGGATTTAAGATTCTAATTTAATTTCCAACATGATGACCAAGTGTTGTTGCAAAATCCAAACAGCTATTACCTTCTCAATAACATATGGTATTTCTACTTTTCTTATTAATTTTCTCAGATTATTTATTTATTTTCTTCTGTAATTTGTGGAAAGTTATTGACTGGTTTTTACATCTGTGATGATTTTCTCTATCCAAAGCCACACTCTGGAGCAATGGCGAAATATCCAGTTTCAAGTTCTTGTCACTTGGTGCGGCTGGTATGGTCATTCTTTCAAAATTTACTTCATTTCCAGTATTATTTTCTCTGTGTGTTTGTCTTGAATGAAAATGTGGATGAAGAGAATAATTCAAGTTTTTTTTTGGTTGCTGTTATGAGATCACTAAAATTGTTGTTATGTTGAGATGAATTCTTCAACAAGCATGGATTTGGGATTGTTATTTTTATTAATTTTTTGTATTCCTTGGTTTAGGAGGAGACCAAACAGAGGGTTTTGTTCTGTACTTCGGAATAATTTGATATGCTCTGTATTTCTAAGTATCTTGTGAACTTTGTTTTGACATCTGATTGCCTTGTTCTGGAAGTGCCCCACAGCAACCTCACAAATTTCACTCCTTAAAAAAATTTCATACTTTCCCCCAAAAATTTCACCCTACCCGCCCTCGGTTGCAATTGAACTCCAAACTCTATCCTCTCTCTCTCTCTCTCTCTGTGTGTCAGTGTCTCCAGTAGTAAGGTTAGGGTTATGCTCAGATTTCAACTCCTTGGTATTATTTCCTCTGGCTTTTCTTTTGGTGGGGAGTTTTTTAATATTCTCATCAAATGGAAACCAAATGTATGATATGGTAATGTTGTGGTTTGGATCCCAACCTGCAAGCCAAATCATGTCAGCTAACTATAAGTAGATTTTAGCACAATAACTTGTCCAAGTTTCTTAAACAGAAATATGAGTTCTTACACTCTCTCACATGAAAAGTTTCTACATGGGATTTGTCCTTGAACACTCTCAATTGGCACTCTCTCAACCAACATGAGCTGGAAAGGCTTTGGCATCCAATTATATTGGTGGTGGATATGTTTTGGTGTACACAACCAACAATCTTAAAGGTCCAGATTCTATTTAAATAAATCTTCATTACAATTCACAGGCTTGTTCAATTATAAAAGTACGAAATTAAACTTAATCGCAATTTTTCATCTTTTTTTACGGAATCAAACCAAATTACTTTTAATAGTGTATATTTAATGATTAGATAACACGCAGAGAAGGCTACACTTGGACAACTGTTTGCTACAAAACTTTATCTCAACTGTTGGTCCGCAAGAGTCATAAGTTTATTTATGTATTTTGCTAGTATTTTGGTAGTATTTTGCTTATTTATGTATGGATTATGTATGGATTTTGGTTTACTGGCAGAACTCATAAGTTTACACATATAAGAATGTTTTTTGATGTTGCAATGGCAATATATATGAGTGTGGTTTTTGGTGTCAACTCTGTTTTTGAGTGCCATGTTTGTAACATTTGAGTTAGTTTGCTCTGTCCGCGAATGGAAATCTGTTTCTGATTCTTTTTTCAGCTATTTAATTGGACTAACATATTGTACGATGAGAGTAGCTTGTTTTTGGGGAGCTCAACCTTTCATTTTCACATTGTCTTTGGTGGTTTTGATTATGTTACAAGATTTATATGCTGTTTGTGTTGATAGTGGAATTGTTCATGTCCAGGTCTGGTTTTTTCCTCTATCTCTCTTCTTTTTTGTCAATAAGATTAAGTGGAAATCAGAGATTCAGCTTTTGCGGCACATACAATTTTCTCCCAGGTATGTTCTTTTCTAGAACTTATCTTTGTTCAAATTCCTGTTACTTGCTCCTAGTTTCTTTTTGTATTTCCAAAAATACAGAACTCAGTACAAATTGACAACTGAATGTGGAGACCAAGTACAAATCGTGAATGTGGAGAACTCAGGACAAATTGGCAGCTGAATGTGGAGACCAAGTACAAGTACAAATTTTGTAATTATAGGTTAATGCTATGGATGTGGTATTTTGTATGGATATAGTAGGAATCAAGATTGGTAAACAATGTAATTACTTTTGAATCTTCAAGTTTTATGGTATAAACTATTATGGTTGTTTTTCTAGTTAAAATTGTTGTTGAAAAGTAAAAAAAAAAAAAGAAGGGTCAATAATATGTGTAGAAAGTCAAACCATTTGTAGGCTTTCCACATCATCATAAATACAAAAAACGAAGGCGTAGACCATAATTTGCAACAGTAGTGGCATCTTTTCTA
Source organism: Prunus fruticosa (assembly GCA_018703695.1). Classification (NCBI taxonomy): domain Eukaryota; kingdom Viridiplantae; phylum Streptophyta; class Magnoliopsida; order Rosales; family Rosaceae; genus Prunus; species Prunus fruticosa. Next base: position 20,834,977 of record CM031922.1, read on the forward strand.
AAGTGGTAAATTAGAACACGCTTCAGTATAATCAAAACCATTGATGCTATAATGAGTATTTAGCATCAGTGCTGAATATATTCTCTGATGCTATTAAAGGTTTAGGCATCGGAGGTCAACGCTCTTTTTGGCATATGGTAACACCTTATGCATCAGCGATTATGGAAGAGCGAAGTCGTAACTCATCTTTAGCGACGGGGAATGTCCGAAGCGTATCACAATATCTTTTGCATCGGTTCCCAATACATCGGTTGTTGGGTACCTTTAGCAACGGTATTTCCCCGACGCGAAAAGTCAATTTTGGCATAGTGTTGTTTTTTGAGATAGAAGGCATTAGTGTATATATTTTTAAATTGTTGTGATCTAAAACTTTGTTATATTCACAGTTTAGTTATGCAATTTGGCCAGGTGGAAGCTGAGATTGAATTCTTCGCTTCCCTCGTAAAAGCTGACGGTTGGTTGACAGGAGATGTAAGTTTAATTGATTATGCATTTGTTTTAATGTACATAGATTATGAGATTGACAAGAAAAACATGTGCAGCACATTGATTTGGGGTTGTATCTCATCCGGAAGCGACAACAAGATTTGGAGGTTGTACAAATATCGAACTTGGACAACGACCGATGTATTTTTCATGGTATGTCATAGGCCTTGACCAAGTGCAGTTAATAATTACAAATTATCCATACTTGCTTTGTGGAGGTGTTTAACCATTGATTGTTTTCTATTTCACAGAATCACATCCATACTTGCTTTGCGGATAATAAAAGAAAAAAGAGCTGGTTGGGTGGAAAATTAGAAACAGTTTAGTGAACGTTGTAAATGGCAAGGTTCCGGCGTGTGGGCTGGATTGGCAGAACGCATATAAGGTGTATGCCCCTTGTATGTTGACGAAGTATAAGCATTGGGTGGCTCTAATGATTGATCTGGTTAAGTGTGAAATCAAAGTGTACGATTCAATGGTTTCACTTATTCCAGATGAGATGTTAAAGGAAGAACTCGCCCCGCTTTCAATTATGATTCCAAATCTTCTCAACTCCATCGACTTTTATGAAGAAGGTGTTTACGCAAACGACTTGCAGCAGAGATTGGTGGTGTCCATGGCCAATAGAACGTGTGGATGTTCCACAACAATCTAATCAGTGAGCACAACTTTTTATTTAATTTTATTACTTGAAATTGTCAATTACGTTACAATGTCATTACTTGAATTGATCGAGTTCTTGTTTTGCTTCAGAGGTGATTGTGGCATGTTCGTGTTGAAGTACATTGAGATTTTGAGTGCTGAGATTCCGTTAGCTACTTGCACCTCGCAGAACATGCCCTTTTTCCGATTGAAGTTGGCTGCAGAGATATTAAGGGGAGATGCTTACATGCCATGATAGTGGTTGAAATTGGTTCAGGTACATGATGATTAAATTGGTTTTGGGAATCTCCAATTTGAAACTCATGTAAATACACAATACAAATCAATGGGTCCTTTTCGAATTCTACCTCTGCTCCTCAATTCTTCTTCGTCTTTCTCAATCTTAGTGTATTTTTGTATATAATTTTAGGTTTAAGTTATTGGACAATAACAATTAGAACCAAAATAGTGGCACATATTATAGCGGATGCATGCTTTCATTTTGATTAGTGTGATAGTACGCTACGTTTATTCTCATATTGGGATAAATGTATATGGTAGCTGGAATGAGAGCATAGACAGAAAATTGAAGACTCTGAAATGGAGATGCAGAGGCTTTGTGAGGAGAAAAGTAAATGGATCTGTAAATCTATTGCACGTGGGCAATCTAAATGGATAGGCAGATGCATTTTTGAAGTTAGGCACATGTCATTCCCATACATAGAATGTGCATCTGGAGTGTAAAATTTTTTTGGATGTAATGAAACAAACATCTGTGTAATATTGCCCTAACTCCTTCACGACATTTACATAACCTTAACCAAACTGCAGCATTGGGATTTGAAGACTGCATATGTGAATGGGGACTGATGGCTTTTTAAAGTGTAATTCAATGCAAAGTGATATGTCATGATTTATCCAAGCCACCATTCCAAATATCAGATCCCAATCTTTAAGCCGTTCACCATTGCCTTCACTTAATCACAATGGGTTGCATCTTAATAAGATAATTCTGTAAGGGGAATAGGCGGCTATGCCCTCGTCTCCAATGTTTTATTCAACCATGCCCTCTTTATAGAAACACATGAAAAATGTCCCCAGCTGCATTGCTATAAAAACTCCCTATTGGTTCTGTACCGCCCTCGGGTTTGAATCCCTCTCTCCTTTATAATCGATTAATAAATTCGTTGATTTTCTTATTTTATTGGTCTTGGGCAGCTCAGTAGCATAAAAGTAATGTATATTGGTACATCTATATGGCATGTCTATTGCGCCTATATTGCTTGTCTATTGTGTGCATATCGTACATTTATTGCGTGTGTATTGATTGTTTATTGCTTACGAAGGAAATAAACAACAATACACATGCAATAGATAAGCAATATACACGCAATAAACATGCAATCTATACGCAATAGACATGCAATATACATAAGTCCCCAATTTCACCATCCATAAGGAAGTCGTATTGAATAGGAAATTCTACTTAACAGTTGTTCTTCCTACTAATAAACAATCAATAAACATTCATATCGGACAATAACATGCGAAATACATGCAGAAAACAATCAATAAACCTTCAATAAACATTCAATATCGGACAAGAACATGCGAAATACATGCAGTAAACAATCAATAAACCTTCAATAAACATCCAATATCCGAGCAATAACATGCGATATACATGCAGTAAACAATCAATAAACCTTCAATAAACATCCAATATCCGACCAATAACATGCGATATACATGCAGTAAACAATCAATAAACCTTCAGGATACGTAAATAAACAATCTATATACACAGAATAATTATACAATTGTAAAAAAATGTATTGTCTTATTATTGCATCGTATTCGCCCTGTTTTGTGATTTTATCGTCTTCATATGACTTTATTTTTTTAAAGTCGGTCTTGGAAAGTTCTTTCTGGGTTTCAGCCAAATAAATGCTTTTGTTTCAAACAATAATTTAAACTCAATGCCAATCCACCTATTTCAAGAACAAAAATTACAAAATGGGTTTGAAAATTCATTGGTGGTGCGTGCAACATGTCTTTTTCGGGAGAACTTAGGGTAAAAAGCAAGGATGTGGCCATGTTTATTGACGTACACTTGTGCAAGTGGTGAAAGGTGATGCGCTCAGATCGCACCAAGTGTCATCTTGCGATTATTTTGGCTTTTTTTAGTGCAAAAATCTTGAAAAAAGTTCAATAAATAATAGGAAAATTGAAAAAATGCCCCGAAAATTACTCTGTCCTCCTTGTGACGTTATACAACTAGGGGAAGCTACAAATCATCAATTTCATAATGAAAAAATTTGAATGCCTTTAGATAACTCACTTTCCTCTTAACCCTAGCTATATATTTTGCAACAACCAACATCACAAGTATATTTCCCTAATATTCATTATCTGGGTTTTAATAATACAAGAATTAGTTTCCTTTCATATAAAAGGCTGTAAAAGTATCTGTTTTGTTATAATAATCCACATATATAATAATTGGACAATGCTCTGAAGCCATCATGGGTGCATGCATCTAGATCTTTGAACACGTCAACGATATTCAATAAGTTGTCAATATGGCTGCGTCTTGGGTTCGTAGTAAATATCTCTATCATGTCAAATCACATCGTTCGATGGCCTACTTGTTCTGAAATACCTGACACCAGTCAAGCAATTTTGAAATAGTACTGAATATTTGTCCTAGCCTATATGAGTGATTAGAACTTCACTCAACATTTTATATTTCACAGTATATGTTGCTTTTAGGGATTCCCTAAACATATAATATAAAGAAAGATAGAAAAAGTAGGACATGAAACAGTACAAACAACAACATATAACTTGGACAAATTAGAAGTATATTTCCTTAATGTTCATTATCTAATTTATAATAACACAAGTACTACTTTCATTTGCTTCATATATAATTATTGGGACTATGTATTGCAATTCCTTGTGTCTAACATTATATTTTGCAAAAACTGAAATATTATTCAATAAGTCGTCAATATCACCACGCGTTGGGAATTGAGTAAAGTCGCATTATCATGTCCCTTCACATTAAACAGATGGCGTACTTTTTCTCAAAAAATTGACACGTCAGTCATAAGTAACACTCTCCTTATTCACTTTACATGCCAATGTGCTATACATTCTTTGGTGAATGGTTTATGGGTTATTTATATAACAAAATATTACAAATATTGCTGAATATTTATTTCGTCTATATGAGTGGCGACACGAGTGACCATAAGCACGTGCAAGTTGCTCGAAAAAGGCTGACCCATACGACCGAGTGAATATGGCTACCATTGTTCAGTTGGTTGGGTGATCGTGATATTGCTAAGAGGGAGCACATAAAATGCTTTGCAATGTAATTTTCTTGTGTGTGCGAAATTACGAGTAGTTGAAATGTTGGTGTACACTTTAATATTCTCCAAGCGTTCGAAATATGATTAGCTGTAATGTACTTATCATGCATAGAAGATGTTGTATTGTAGTTTGTATTTTACACGCTGATTTCTAATCATTGTGTTCCAACATAGTGCAAATTTCAAGTATCCTTCAGGTACGAATGTTTACAAAATCGTGCACCAATATTGCTTCATAGTCAAGGTCAGATCTTAATAACCAGTCAAGCACTAGAACATAACATTAGGAAAAATTGGTTGCTGCTGTAAATGATTAGTGTTGCTGGAAATGATTCGTGCTGGAAATCATTACTGCTGCCTTGATGGAAACAACAACTGCCTGCTGGAAATGCTACATTAGCCTGTGACATAATCAATGAATCTGTGTCACTAGTTCATAATTCAGCATAAACTACCCATTGTACATGGTAAAAGTCATGCTTCTTCACAAAACTCAAAATTTGATACTTTATCAAATGTCTATGAAAATTTCCAAATAGGGAGAAGACGTGTAAAATTAACATGTGTCCAAATTTCATGCAAGAAGTAAACCAACCAAATTTCCATTTCAATTAGCAGTGGACATAGTAAGAGCTTATCAGTGGACATGAACAAACAAATAAAATAAAACTGCATATAGAAAACTTCACCTGATCATTATCCTTCATAACAACCGGGCTATGTATAATACAAACATAAATCATTCGGTAGGTCCGTGCATCCTGTAAAATTCGTCGAATAATGGGTCACTGAGATCTATTGGAGTTGATTCCTCATTGTTCGACGGTGATGTCCTGCATAAACACCAAACACAAGCACATAAAAATTTAACTATTCAAATTTTAGGTGTTATTGTAAATAGTTTTAACATCTTACGGTGTGTTCAAATTTCTTGGGCATTGTCTTATATCATGACCAATGTCTCCACACTCCCGACAGTGTTCGAATCCCTCGCTTCATTGCCTTTTCCTTTGCTCTCGTTACTCGTTTCCACCTTCCTTTGCACCTTACTCTCTTAGGGTCTTTCATATATTGTGTTTGAGAGCTGGACCCTCCAACTTCGTTATTACTTGGTCCATCCTTCAACAAACTTTTTAGAGTCTCTGACACTAGCTCACATCCTTCTTCACACATTAATGCATCCTCAACCACATCTGAAGCAAGTCGGGACATTGTACTCCGCTTTATTAAAAGACCAGGATCTCCAGAGTCTTTAATTTCGTTGCCATTTGCATCTGACACCAATCCAGCTTTCGCAGTTTTCTTCCACCTTTTCAAAATATATTTATCGGGCATATATTCAATCTGGTCCCTTCTGAACAATGCTAGGATGTGCTTGCAAATAATGCCAACAAATTCAAATCTTTTGCAGCTACACGATGCGTGGTCAGAATCTTTGACATATACGACTTCTACCACTCTTGTTTGCCAATTTTTCCTTTCGCTCACATTAAAGACAACTTTAGAAGCATCCTCTGTTTTGAGCTCTAGGAAACATGCTGTACTTTGTATTAGTTCTTTCTCAAACTTTTGAAACATTGTCCTTGTGTACAAGGTAGCCATTTGTTTGTTCATTGGCATTGGTAGAATACATTGAGCCACTTCAAATGCATCTACGTGATCAGCAGCTAACTCTTTTTGACGTTGATGAGAAAGTGCCCTCTCAAATCGTATTATGAAATCCATCAACGAATTTCTCCTTGATATGTATTGCTTGAAGAAAGCATGAGAACCTTCCGCTCTTTGGCTGCTTGACATTCCAGCGGCAAAAAGTCTCGTGCATAGGCTGGAACCCAAGATTCCCTTAAATCAAACATTGAACTTAGCCATTGATGGTCAGTCAAACCAGCCTTTGTAACCACAATATTCCACTTTGCATCAAACTCATCCTTATTGTCAGTATCCCATATGGCTTTCTGAAATTCACGCCAATACTCCTTATAAACAGAATGTGGTAACTTAACTTGGAACTTTGATGTGATGTGCCATATGCAAAGTCGATGAAATGTAGTCGGGAAGGCTATTGAAATCGCTCTGGTCATGGCCGCATCTTGATCTGTAATGATCGTTTTAGGATCGCCACCTGGCATGGCTTTCTTAAACTCCTCAAACATCCAAATAAACGACTCAGTCGTTTCCTTGCTCAAAAATGTGCATGCTAAGACAATTGTCTGACCATGGTTATTAACTCCCAATATTGGTGCAAATGTCAAGTCGTATCGATTCGTGTTGAATGTGGTATCGAATACAACAACATCTCCATACAACCGGTACGGCCGTCTAGAAGTTGCATCTGCCCAAAAACATCGACTAAACCTGTCTTCGCCATCTCCCTCAATCTTGAAATAAAAAGCCTCTTTTTTTTTCTGTTCTGCCATAAAATACTCGGTCACTAGTTCAACATCGTGGTTTCTCAACTTCCCATTCACACTACATTCAAGATTGTAAATATCCTTTTTGATAAAACCGATTTTATCCATTCCTCCGGATTGCACCTCCAAAATACTTACCTTCTGATGAATGGGGATATTAACCGAACCCAACTGTTTTGTAAGTACTTTTGTAGAATCCGAAATACGACGGTGTGATCTCAATAAATGCACTCTTTCTGAGGCTGTCATCTTATGATTGTGTCCCTCTGCAAAAAAAGAGATGGTATACTTCTTGCTCCCATTTGTCTTCACAACCACAATCTTAGCTTTGCAATTGCATCTACTTATTCCCTGCTGTCTTTTTCTCTCCCGAGTTTCATCTTTCCTGTATGCACCTTGTTTGCAACAGACAAATTCTTTCCTCAGAACCTCTTTCTTATTTTTCCCCCAAAAGCTGGAATGAAGTCGAATACCAAAGCCAGCCAAGAATGCATATCTATTATAGAAATTATAAACGAGGCCAAGCAAGTCGAACTTCATCCCAACCGCTGGTGTTTCCTCATTTCTTACTTCATGAATGTAAACCATCCCATTAGCGTTACACAGTCATCACTCTCTCTAGCCCCAGACATTTTACCCACATATATTTTTGAACTACTTCTATATCACTGGATAGCAAATATTAATTCATTAATCAATCATTACTGCATTACAACATATCAATGCATTCCACTTACACAAAACATTGCCCAAATTGACACAAAAAAGACGCATAGCCTAGCTTGTTTGTAAGAGCCATTATTACACAAAATTTAATAATAGTTACGTCATCTCTTATGCAATAATCTGGAAAAAATAACATTAGAACCAACATGTTCAACTAAGAACACAAATGTAATTCAAACCAGCAATTACAGAACTTCTCCCAATATCCTCTCCAAATGCTTACTCCTAATGCCATTAAGCCTAAGTTTAGGATCTTTTACCTACATTTCATCATTTCCCACCCCCACCAAAAACAATCAACTAAATATATTGAATATTCATAAGTAAATGACGCATTATTGACGGCAAAACTGACGCATTATTGACGGCAGAATAACACATTATTGACGGCAGAAATGACGCATTATTGATGCCACAAATGACGAATTTCTCACCCTCACAAAAAACAAACCAAATCCAATAAAATCAATCCAGCAACAAGTAAACTTACCTCTCAAACTCAAGCGGGAGCTCCGAATTCAATCAGCTTAAGAGAATGTGGTGGACATTAGAGAAGATTCTTTGGTAGTGGAGACTCCATCTCTACCACAATCGAGGAACAAATGCTGCTGCGGCGTCTAGCTACAGAACGAGATATGCTACTTTGCTTTCATCTGGAATCTCGTGTGCTGAACGAAAAGAGAAAGGGGTTTTCACTTGAGCCATAGAATCAAAACAGGGCAATAGCTAGATCAGAGCCATTAATCGTCATACCAGAGGATGCCATAGATCGCAGGCCTCACAAGGAGCTGATGACAATGGAGCGACTATAGGGTTTGGGAGCTTTGGATCTTTCTAATTCTGGGTTTGCGTTACATTCAAAAACAAAGGATTGTGTTCTTGAATTTTTTCAGAGAGGGAAATATCTTCAACTGAAGTTGGGTTTCCAACGGGTCAGATTTCAACCCGGTTCTACATGCACCCTCTTTTAAAAACTCACCGTTGGATGAAATCCAACGGCTCTTACATACCCCTCAAAAAAACCTCTTATAACTTTCCACTCATTATAGTCTCTAGCGATATAAAAGGGACTTTAGAAACACATCCATAGCCCATTTACAATATAACAAAGAGGCTTTTAACTTCTTATAAATTACAAAAGTGTCATTGATTTCTTAAAACAAGCCCAACCTCAAAAGCTCATAAAAAAACTCAAAACACTCAATATGGCATCAAAGTAATTTAATAATCAAAATTAAATTAAATAGAGCCAACTGTTATTTTTTAGGTTTTGTTTTGGGTTTTTTTTTATAGAAATGAAATGGTGTCGAGTTTATTTATATTTTTTGTGCTAAGAATGAGTATATTACTAAATATCTCTAAGAGGAAATCCAATGTACTAAGGCCATGTTTGGTATGCCTCACTATACCTTATTAGACTGGATTGGATTAAATAAGACTTGAAATCCATGTTTGGTAAAGGAGAGGATTAACTTAAATAAGATTATATAGTCCAACAACTAAAAAAAACCCGGATTCGCATGTCTAATATAGTGAACCCAAAATTGGGTTCACAAAATAGCACGCTCGCTATTTTGAACAGGCAAGTTGGGCTGGCTGGATTTTCTTACGGCTTGAATCCGAACCCCACCAGCACATAAACCCAATCAACGGACTGGCAGAAACCAGCACCCATTCCCTTTCCCCCTTTCTTCTACCCCATGAACACCACCCTCAAGCCACGCACAAACCCTGCACCTAGAAGCCCAAGCCACATGCAGAACCATCTCTCTTCGCCATCCCAGCCACCAGCATAACCCAGAACCATCTCTCTTCTCCATCTTAGTCCAATTTGTAGCAGTTTCAAAACAAATTAGAAAAACAGAAAATAATGAAACCAGAAACAGAGAGAAGAAAAGAAGGAAAGAAGGAGGAAGAAAAGAAAAGAAGAAGAAATCTGGGTTTGCGTATGATGCTGCTCCTATTTCTATTTGGGTAGCTTCCTTACTTGCTGATGATGTTTTAGCGGCTTAGTTAAAGAACAAGAAAACGAGAGAAAAGAAAAGAGAGAATAATGAATAAAAGCGAGAGAAAGAAGGAAAATAAGAATAAAATACTGGAAAACAAAAAACAAAAAGAGAGAGAGGTGGAAGGGGGTGGGCAATTTTTTTTCAATTCACACGGGTTGACTTGTATAATTATTTGTTTATTTTTAGGTTAAAATCTCTAATTAAATTTAAATATTAAATTAATTATTTTTTAGTCCGATAGAGTCCCAAACAAAGGTCTTCACTATTTTTACAATCCAACTTCTTAGTCCAAACACAGCACCAACCGTAGGTCAGGACTTAATCCAGCTTAGGCCAATCATTACAGTTAATCCAAGACAGTCCTAGGATTTAGTCCAGTCCGACGCACCAAACGACCCCTAAATTTATATTAACCGAGGTGGGTAACGTAATTAAGTGCCTTACCTGTTGAGAAAAGGTACAATCACGAAAAGTTCGGAGAGACTTTATGGATTTGTACTACAGAGGGAAGACCCGGAATAGACTAATGATGTGCAAACGTGCCCGATTGTTAAGTTTGTTTGGAAGGAATGACGATGCAAAATCTAGATTTTATCATTTCAGAAGGAAACTTAAGTTTCAAAATATTATGGAAATACGAGGCTAAAGGCACTGCATTCACGCTTGTTTAAGAGATGAAGGAAAATATAGAACATCTGTTACAAGGGCAAGAAATATAGTATTAACACAACTCATTATTCATATAATGTAATGTACTCGTCGTGGTATAACTTATTATTCATATATGAATCATTCGGACTTAAACATGCCAAACAAATAAGCAACTCAGTATTTACCTCATTAAAACGATCATCTAACTCCGTAAGTTGCTCATCAATGACATAAATAAAGAGCTCCACACGATAATGATGACGATTTGTCTTTATTGGAGCATTACGCCTTGACCTCCCTGGAAGTAGGAATGCCTCATCCATGTTAGGAACATCAATATGATGTTTGTCACAAAATGAAGACACCTCTTCAACCAATGCATCAAACCCATTATTCCTCATCCAATGTAGCCTTTCCTTGCATGATTTCACCAAAGCCATTGCATTCACAATTTCTTGATCTTTCTTTTGCAATGCTTGTGACACATCATTTGTGAGTCCCAATATAGCTTTCATTAAGAATAAGTGAAACACAAACTGAAAAGTAAGCATTTCTCTTTGAATCTTATTTGCTTCACCGGCACTATCATTGGGATTATCATCAATAATCATTTGAAGCACATGAATCACAGATGAAAACATGGAAATAATGCTAATAATGGTACCGTAATGTGAGCTCCATCGTGTGTCACCGGCACGTTTGAGACTTGTTTCTTGATGCAAACCTCGCCCCGTTATAAGACAATCATTTTCAAAAGCTATCACAAGTTCTTCTTGGAGTTGTGCTCTAAGTGCATCACGCCGCTTACAAGATGCTCCAACATGGTTAACCACACTATTAGTGGTTGCGAAGAAAGAGGCAATATCAATATTCTTCTTTGCTACGGCAACAAGTGCTAGTTGAAGTTGATGAGCAAAGCAATGAACATAGTATGCACAAGGTTGTTCTCTTAAAATCTTTGTTTTAAGGCCATTCAACTCACCTCTCATATTGCTAGCTCCATCATAACCTTGTCCTCGTAACTTGGAAAAACTCAAACCATTGGAAGAAAAGAATATGTCAATGGCATCCTTTAGTGAACTTGAAGTGGTGTCAGTAACATGTTGAACCCCCACAAACCTTTCAATTACATGCCCTTTGTCGTCCACATAACGCAACACCATAGCCATTTGCTCTTTCACAGAAATATCACGTGCTTCATCCACCAATATAGAAAAGAATCTATCTTTTAAACCACTCATGATAACATCAAGTGTTTCCCCCGCACATGCATTGACAATATCTTTTTGAATCTTTGGAGCTACTAACTTGAGATTGCCCGGAGCATTTTCCAACACAACTTCTTTAACTTTCTCATCATTGTCTGCAAGGAATTGCAATAGCTCCAAGTAATTTCCCCTATTGCTTGAAGTGGCACTTTCATCATTTCCACGAAAAGAAAGACCTTGTCTCAATAAAAACTTAGTGCACTTGATTGATGCAATTAAGCATCTTCGATATGCCACACGAGCTTGTTCGGAGTGTTTGCTCACAGCCGTTTCAATATGTGTATTTTGATTCATCAAATTTGTAGCAGCTTCTCTAGCTTTATTATGAACACTACCAACCGGTCCAACATGCACCTTCATTCTTTCTCTCCCTTTCTTCCAATTCTTAAACCCTGCTCCAAGTGAAGGCTTCACTACCCACTTGTTCAAAATTGGATTTAAAGAGATAGCAATAAAGACAAAATGCAGCATCTTTAGATACACTATACTCCAACCAATCAAATTCATCAAACCATTGGGGAATGAAGCGTCGATTAATTCCTGAGATATTACTTTGTGGGAAAGAATGACCTCTAGGTTGACAAGGTCCTTTTTGTAGATATGCTCTTCGAACCTCATCTCTAATATTAGTATCATACTCAATCATACGAATTCTTAGTCCCGGTTCTGCTTGAAGATTAGCCAAAACCTCATCTAACTCATTTTGTCTTGAACTTGAAGTTCTTGAACTACCCACACTATCCGAACTACCCAATGATGATTTTCTCTTAAAAAATCTTTCCATAATTCTACATAAATTAATCAAAATAATAACTAAAATCAATTAAAGACAACAACAAATTTATACCAATTAACCACAAAAAATTCAAAAATATCATATCCAATAAATCAAAACAATATAATACAATCATAAATTCAATTTCAATTCAAGTAATTTAGGTTTAGAGTTAGAATTTACCTTGAATTGTGAGGTGGTGGAAGCGGAAGCAAGCCTTTGGAAGCGGCGGCAATGGAGGAGTTGGGGCTTAAAGGCTTGGTGGGGGAGAGGGTTAAAAGTTTGTGGGAGGTGGAGATTGGGGATTTAGGTTTGAGGTTTAGGAAATGTGGGGTTTTGGAGCTCTGAGGGCATGTCTGTCGAAGAGGGGCTGTTATACAATCTGTTTTAATTTTTTTTTTCAAAGACCTGGACCAAAACGACGTCGTTTTGGCCAGGTTTTTTAAAAAAAAATTCGTTGCTGCTGGGCTTCTCCAAAACGACGCCGTTTTGGTGTCAGCGGTTTTTAAAAAAAAATTAGAAGCTGGGCCAAAACGGACGTCGTTTTGGTCAGCTTCTTTTAAAAAAAAAAAAAACAGATTCCTGTTCAGCTTCTTCTTCCTCCGGTTCTGCAGCTTCCTCTTTCCCCCATTCATGGGGTCACATACCATTTCAAAGGGACCTTCTACCTTGCGTTCATGGAGTCCATAGGGTCGTTTGACCCCATTGACCCCACTGTGGGTCCGTCCCTGGGTATAAGTGTATCAAAAGATGCATTTATAAACAAGTAGTCATTTGTGTGTAGACAGGGCAAACTGCCAATTTTGAAGTACCTGAAACATCAACAAGACAATTTCCAAAAACACAAACGACTCGGTTAGCTGCTACAGTACAATCAAGCTTCACGTCTCATTCAAGGATCAAATTCATCTCTCCCTATTAGGTGGACTTCGAAGCTTTGTCCAGGATGTCAAAAACACTTTGTAGAGTCATCTCCTCCACAATAACGACCTTGTCTCTTGATTTAGAGCCAGAACCAATAGAAACCTGCCTTTTTTTTACCCCTAAAACCTGTAATTTGGGAAGAATAAGAATTTGAAGTTTCCAAGCATAAACATTAATGGTTGAGTAGACCAAATAAACTGAGGGGTTAAAACGTCAAAAGAAAATTGACAAATTTTGTGCATGCAACTCAAAATTATTTGGCAATGGGTGTCGAGGCCTTAGGATTTCTATAGTAAGATGCACGGCTTAGAATGCCCAATATGAAACTTTACATTCTTGCTAAAAAATTATTAAAAAACTATGCTACATTTCACTCATAATAATACAAATTAGACCCTCAAAAGTATAGGCCTCATTCTGTACCCATCATTTAAAGTGAAATGAATCTTCCCTTCGAACTTTCTCAAGAATCTGTTCTGTCACAAATCCTTTGCCAACCCTGCCACAAAGCTACTGAGCCACCTTATCTTGCCAACTTATAAACAAATGGTGGGTACAGAAGTATATTTTCATGTATATGTGTGTGCACAACTTTAGAATGTATTTGAATGGAGAAGCTCAACATACTTATAGTCATAGACGAGTAACTGAAAAATGATAACAAAAATATATCTCTAGAAACAATACCAGCTGAAGTATATAACTACCCAAAATGCAAATCAGTGATTGACCAAATAATCTATCAAAGCTATTCTTTCTTACTAGCTGACTGCGGTGTGGATGGACGGGTGGTATGAAGTGGTCCAGGAATAGACATTTTATGCTTGGGGGAGAAAGAAGAAATCCACCCTTCACACTCTGCACTGTGGCTATTCTTGGCCACACAACACATCATCTTGAAAAGAATAAATTAGACATAAGGAAACCTTAGAAGAGCTCACATCCACCCCTTGTGCCTTTCCACAAGCTCATCCCATGAGTAAGTTTGTTTCACCATTTCAGATCACCACTTCACCTCACTTTTCTCTAGTTTGGCTCAATATTTCTCTCCTTTGCACGACCAAATCACTTCACAATCAAAGGTTGGTTAAAGCAACGACAATCTCAACCAAAAAGATACAAACAAAACATCACTTCCCCAACAAAGCTCGGTTAGAGCAACAGCACTAGACCAACAAATTACAAATTAAAGCATCACTTCCCCAATTTTAGTTAACATAAGCAATCACAATGAATGTTAGGATCTTTCAAGAGCCACACAAGAGTGGTTGTGATTGTTGAACAAAAGAAGCAAAATGAAATTGCAAACAAAAACAAGTAAACAAATGTAACAAAGAGTGGTTTTAAGAGATGGAAAACAGATTTGGAGACTAGGGCATTCGAATCACCATAACAATTCAATTCTGGGTTATAAGGAGTCCAGTAACAAGTCTAATTCATATTCAAAGATTTAATCTAGCTAAAGTATGATTAGGCCATGGTGTCTGGTTCTAACCTTGTGTTCATAATTCCCTAATTTGATCATTTGTTGTCTAACCTAAAATTAAACATTAGGAACCCATTAAGCACAAAAGAACATTTTAAACAACCAAGCATGTATCTAATCCCTGTTGTCGAATGTCCATACATACTCTTCCTATTCATAGTTCAATTTGAATTAAAGCATGTTGTCTACTCTTAATTCAAACCAAGATAGCTAACATACAAGTTCTAATGGTGATCAATCATTCAAACAAGCATATTAACTGATAAGCATAATGAATAAGAACATGAATCATGAATCCAACTTGAAACTCCAAACTTGAAACTTATAAACCCAGAATATTCATGTTAGGTTACATCGAAGCCCTAGTTGTGAAATTAGCTGCTCATAATGGAAAAGAAACTTAGATAGAAATGAGAAAACATAAGAAATGCAATAAGAGTAGAAAACCCCCTTTTCTGAAGTTCTTGTGGTGTCCAAGACCTCTTCAAGTGCTTCTCCACGTCTAATGCTTCTCCAAGAGCTTCCCCACGTCTAGAATGATGTATGACAGCTAGTAGGTGATTTGGGATGAGTTTGGGTGAGTGGTGATGGTTGAGAAAGAGGAAATTCGTAGGGAAATGGAAGGGAGGTTTTTTGGAGCTATTTTGGTGATTTTGGGCAGTTTAGAGTATTGGGTTGATTGCTGGAGTGTTTGGGGTTGTGGGAATGTATGAGGATGATTTCTGGATGTGTTGATGGAATGATGGAAGTGTGGAGGATGGCTGAAGTGAATTTTGTAGCTTGAAGACTTCTCTATTTATAGGGCTAAGAGAGAGGAATATCATGATGAAATCCAACACCACCATTCCTCTTTTAATACAACCCATAACTCCCACTTTATCTTGTCTATGTTAGTGTGGTTGGAATCAATCTCATCCCATACTTCTTTTGCTGCACCTCAAGCTTTCTTCACATGGGTGTTCAAAGGTGTTCAATTGTGGCTGCCATTTGCTGCCAACCCATGTGGATTTTCTTTTGGTTGCTGGAAATAAAAGATTCTTCTGAACCAGGCTTGGTGTAGGAAGGTCTGAGGTTTCAATATGTATCCAATGGGGCTCAAATTTGGATATATCATAATAGACACCCATTGGAACAACTTGTATGAAGAATGCATTCCCATCTGAGCGGTATAAGTGTACGTTTTGGGCCTTGCAAGTTGACTGCTGAAAATAGACTGGAATGTAAGGTGTGCATTTTGATGGGCCCGCGCGATTGGGCTTGGCTTCATCAATTGATACGTTTTAGCAGTCCATCTTGCAGTTCAGAATCTCTTCTTTCCAACCACATATAAATTGGGCCAATACAAGTTGGGAGGAGGAAGATAAGACCGAAACAAATTGCTAACTCAGTCTGCTCGTTTTTGCAACATTTTGCATCTTTTCCTATCCAAAGCCACTATTGCTACCTAAGGCCCAATGAACTGAATAATAAACAGAAAAGTGATTAAAAGCACAAGTTTAACTCAATAACATAACCAAATCATAAGCAAGAGGGGTACAAACTGATATACAATTATGAACTGATCACAGTGGTAAACATAATTTTCTCATTCACACTTGCATTAAAGTGCAGTAGGGAAGAGAAATTGGCACAAGGGGAAGAGATATCGACATTGGAGTCAATACAACATAAGTGAAACCCTAAATTTTCCCACTGAACTTGGGATCTAAATTTTTTTTTTTTGGTCAAATAACTTGGGGTGTACTTGGGCAGTGGAGTTATGAGTTTTGTGGTTTAAGAAAAGTTGCAAATTAACCCCTCTATTGTATTTTGTTTGTATCACTCACATACCTAGTCATTTCCCTTGCATACCCCCTTTGCCTACATATTGTACGTACCTAAGTATATGCCCCAAATATCCATGTATATAACCCCGTGTATCAAACCCAAGTATCCATGCTTCATAGGCGGTAACAATAATTTTTTGAAAGAATAGTAGAGTGTGACTTAAAGCTTCTCATTGATTATTTTCTTCTTAAATGTGATATTCTTTAGTGAATACCAATTACATGAGGGACGCCACCTGTGACACGAAAATCTCCTTTATTTTAGTCTCTTCTAGTCTTTCTTGATTGATTGATAAATCTTCCCCCAGTCTTCGTAACACCCACCCACCCCATGCTCCAAAGTAATTCTTCTCCTTTTCATTTTATGACCATATGCATATTCTTTTCGGGCAAGTCTTCCTATAGTATTTTATATGCCATTTAGACCTCAATTTACATAACTTATTACCATGGATTATAAAGCCTTCCTTTTCTATTCCCTCAAAGACTCCCATGCCTTTCTTGGTTGGACCATCAGGTTTCTAACAAGTCTTTCTGTTAGAACATGAAGCAGTATATAATATGAACTCATAGAAATCATTAGGTTCATGCATCATAGAAAATTGAGGAACCAAGTGTAAGTGAAAAAGTGAGAAATGTGAAAATTTCCAGAGAAAACTGGTCATTTGCCAACTACTAATCAATCAACACTAATCTCCTGCCCATTATTAATTGGCCCAACACGAGCATGGCTTGACTCTTTAAAATTACGGAGCAGCTCCTCCTAAATACAAATGGGGTTTTGACATTAGTCAAATTCCTTTAACCACCAAAACTACCATCCCAGAGTCTAATATCAATTGTTAAGAACTCATGTGACAAGACTCGAACCGGATTCTCCCTTGGAATCCGTGATGGCAACCCTGCTTCCCGTCCGACATCTACCTTGTGCTGGATTCCCCCTTGGAAATTTTTTGGTGTCGATTTATGAACAAATGGAGGAGTATTTTTAGAATTTATGATGATTTTTGGGTAGCATTTGATCTCAATTGATTAATATTACAAATTTGACCTTCGGATATAAATATGGGGAAATTATCAAAAAGTCCTTAAAATTCAAATCTCAACACCACCTACGTCTTCTAATCTTCAATTGGCCCGCGCTGTACTCAGTAAACCAAGATGTAAGTGACCAAATGTGACAGTTCTATGGTCAACACTTAGTTTCATACCTGGCAAAAGCACATCCTTCGGATAATTGAAACTTTGCCACAATACCCTCTTCACCGTTGATCCATTTTGATCGACTCAAGGTTGACTTCATGTAGGACAAAATTGCCAGAATCCAAGGGGGTAGCCACAACATTACTAGTGTTGATATTGGTATAGGCTTGTGGAGCAGTGTAAAGCTGGATAGGGTTCCCAGTCCCATTGTGTGTAATTTTGAGGGTTGAATTCATTTCTTCCAAAGTAAGAACTCCCGTAAAAACGTATGGAATAGGTTTGTCTCCGTTCGCAACCCATGCTAATTCATGTAATTTGGCTTGCTCCAGATAGCTAGGTAGCTGGAGTACTTGGAATTGTTATGAGCAGTTAGGTAGAAACCCAAAGTGAACTTCCCATTTGCAGAGTAATCTAGAGTTTCACCTCTGGTTTGAGTGTGTCCATGCCGCTTGCACCACGAGTTAAGGTGATACTGCAGCTAGCCATGAATGACTACCGCAACCACAACGTGTACTAGTTCTGATCCAAATAATGAATTTTTCTGCTGGTTGAAAACTTAAATTGGCTTGTGTTTGTGTTTACTGCAAATTATTCTGACCAGGGTACCTGTGTACGCAAGTCAGGTTTCTATTCAAAATGGAGCCTGTTGATACATATTCACATGAGATGTACTGCATCTGATAAGTTTAAACACACACAAAAAAAAAATCATGCAATCATTTAGTACTAACAAGTCTTTCTTTCTTTTTTTTTTTTTTTTTTGAAATATATGATACGTAAAATTTTCTTCGCCATAAGCCATTTGTCAGAGATAGAGAATAAATACGTAGATAAAAAGAGAGATGAAGAAGGTGGTGGGAGGGATGAGAAAATGAATGAAACATGAAAACAACTTAACATTGTTTTTTTTTCCACCTCCCTTCCTCTGTTCTTATTTTCCCAAATATTTCATCAATATCTCTAACAAATGGAAACTAAAAACAGAAAAGAAAACAGAAACTATAAGGTCACCGCAAGGTCCTCTAGTTTAAAATGTAGAACAAAAAAAAGATAACACCAAATAAAATCCAAAGGTATTATAAGAAATTTATTAATCTTTTGTGTATATATATGCTCAGTTTTCTATTGTTTTAATTGACTATATGTGATTTCATGCAAATATATGAAGAAATGAAGACAAGAAATTGGATTACATCACGGGATTAGCATCGTCTGGTTTCAGTGTCTCGCTTCAGTGTCTCGCTTGCATCTTGATGTATCTACAAGCAAGAAAATTAAGTCTGGATTGCTGGCACACTAACCTTGAATGAGCACAGGGTACAAGTTACAACTTCAAATTAATAAGAAAGGTCTTCAAAAAAAATAAAAATAAACAAAAGGTGAAGTGGCAGACAAAACTTTACAAAATTGTTGATATCATGTTCACCTTTCCCTTTAATAATTAAGGTTGCACTTGCACCGACCATACGGGAAAAAGTTGAACCCTTTCCCTTTAGATAACGTTTGCATGCTAGTTTTGGGGTCTAAAACATGAAAATAATTAAGGGTCTATTTTTTTCCCATATTCCAATCTTTCCATCTAATTTTGGGGGTCCAATATTGACATATATTGGATCACTCATTAAATCACTCAGCACACCCACAATACAAGTGTTCACCAAACTATCATTGTAGCAGTGCTGAGTGGTTAATTGAGCAGTTTGGTAAGTTCCATCTATAAATGATAAAAACTCAATTAAACGTCAAATATCAAATACCTAGTGAATCTATACGCAATATTGCCAATTAAAAAACTATAATCCATAAGAAAACCTACTTTCACAGGGAATACAACATATACAAAAGCCAAGCAAGGTTCCAAAATGAAGGTACCATTGTAATTATGGCCCAAAGATATCGTTTAGCTGATAGACGAATCCTCTATCGTCCAGCAACTGTGGTATTAGACAAGCCATTTACTGATATAATTTGCAACTCCCTTCTACTTATATCAGACCCAATAACATTTCTTGTGACGAATGCTGGCCTTGTAGGTAATGGAAATGAAATTGTTTCAGTGGTCAACATAGATACGACGTCAGACATGGAGGGCCGATCAGCTGCATTTTCTTCCACGCATAACAGACCAACATGGAAGCATCTTAACAATTGATCTTCAGTACATGAATCCTTTAGTGTTGGATCCATTAGCTCTAGCCCCTTGCCTTCTTTCCATAACTCCCATGCCTGAAAAAATATTGCACTCATTTAATTAAGTTGTTGAAAGATTCATGGTATGTATATTCACAACTCAAAAAAGAAAATGTTAATCGTAAATTTGATTTGTAAGACGTACATATCCTACTATATTGAGCACGCGATCAGCATTGTAGAAGCTACTATTTCTCCTACCACAAATGATTTCAAGCATTAACACCCCGAAACTATAGACGTCAGATTTTATCGAAAAAATCCCCTCCATAGCGTACTCAGGAGACATGTAACCACTATATCATATAAAAACCAAATATATTTAGCATATGTTTGTAAGTACAGGTTTAGCAATGTCAAAATAGTGAAAGGCATAATAATTTATAATGTATGATATACTTACTATGTTCCAACAACCCTCTTAGTATTTGCTTCAAGTTCATTATGTGTAAAAATTCTTGCCAAACCAAAATCAGAAATTTTGGGCTTCATATATTCATCTAGTAGTACGTTACTAGCTTTTAAATCTCTGTGAATTACTCTCATTCTTGAGTATTTATGCAAGTAAAGCAGCCCTTGAGCGATTCCTTCAATTATGTTGAACCGCTTCGTCCAATCTAGTAGCATCACTCTGGTTGAATCTGTCCAAATATATCCATGAAAATAGCTTGAAATGTCAGATTATTCGAATAGAAGAAATCAAGTAACTAAGATTAAAGTGATCGAGAATCTTAATTGCCGACCGAATAAAAAGTAGTCCAAACTTCTGTTTGGCATGTAGGCATAGATTAACATCCTCTCTTCCCCATGAATGCAGAAGCCAAAAAGCTGAACGAGGTTTGTATGTTGGAGTTCAGATATGAGTATCAATTCATTCTTAAACTCCAAAGTTCCTTGCCCTGAACATCTTGAAAGCCTCTTCACAGCGATTTCTCGTCCCGTCAGAAGTTTTCCCTTCAAGTAATCAGGTTTATATTTTTCAGTTATTGATACAAAGACACTAATTTTTATTTAAAACCTTAATTACCTTATAAACAGGTCCAAAGCCCCCCTGTCCGAGCTTGTTTTCTTCCGAGAAGTTAGTTGTGGCAGCCACGACTGATGCGTAGCTAAATACTGTCAAATTATTTCCCATCTTTCCATCATTTTGAAGCCCCTTGACATCGCCAGTGGATCTATCAGATTCCATCCATTCAAGCAATTCATTCTCAACCATCGGGTTGATCTCCCCTGTTTAGATTAATGTTGTAAGAAAATTAAAATTTACAATTTCCAAAGCCTTCATAGATGTTTAAGGAGTCTACCTGAAAATAGTTTCCTCCTCGAGATGCAAAGCACCATTACCACCATTACCAATAGAGCAGCGCCAATAGCCGTGCCAATCCATATCCACTTATGTGCTGCACATAGTAACACAAATGTGAAGAGATAATTCTTCAATATTCATTGTAGACATGTATATATACTTATGTACATGTGCCTGAAATTTATTCTCGTTACACTTTGCCTTTCACGGGTGAAGAGCACATCTGCAAGTGAGCCGTTGCTCATGTACTCATACACCAAAAGTTTTTTAGCTCCGTCAAGGCAATACCCAAGTAAACGGACTAGATTCTTGTGATGGGTTTTCCCAATAACTCTGATCTCAATCTGAAATTCTGTTTCCCCTTCGGCTGCAACTTTCTCTAGTCTTTTGCAATGTTTTGAAAGGCGAGGTATAGATGCGAGACGTTTTAGTCACGCTACGTGAGGTGGAAGCCTTAAAGCAGTGAGGCGTAATCCTTTCGAACATTAATTTATTTTAATATAAAAAATTTATAAATAATACAACACAATTAAATTGTACTACTAATTCTTTACAATCTTTTAGATATATAATCAAATATAAGTACTAATTGTCATTTAGGCATAATAATCAATCCCAAAACATAAAATATTTATTCATACCAGAAGGAGAGAATTCTTGAAATTGATGGGGATTATTGGGTAAGGGTATAAATTAGGGTTGCACTATGCAATATATATATATATAGGTCCATGTGTTAAAATATTAATTTAGAAAGAAAAAAAAAAGGGTAAGTAGAATCGAAATCTGCAATTGATATATACAAT
The DNA here is from genome assembly GCA_018703695.1 of Prunus fruticosa. NCBI lineage: Eukaryota > Viridiplantae > Streptophyta > Magnoliopsida > Rosales > Rosaceae > Prunus > Prunus fruticosa. Next base: position 20,857,063 of record CM031922.1, read on the forward strand.
ACACAGCATGTATTATTAACTTAATATATTAATTTATAATATATAATAACCTCATTTTTATATTAATTTATAAAAAATTTATTTTAATATATAAGTAACCTCATTTTTTGTTTTTAAAAAAAAAAAAATTAAAGTAACCTCAGTTTTTAAAAAAAGGCTGAAAGTGAAACGGCGTCGTTTAAAACCCTAATAAAAAAAATTCACGCGGACTCATCTTCTTTCTCGCGAACTCTTCTTCTTCTTCCTCGCGCCGCCTCGTCGTCCGGCCAGGCCTTGCAGCGCTTCATCACGCCTTCCCACGCCTCACCGCGCTAACGTGCAGCTTGCGAACAGCCGACCGCCTCAGGTGATCTCTAGCTGCCTCGCTCTCGCACGCGCGAAGGCATGCCTTTGGAAACACTGGTCTTTTGACAGCAACTGGCTTTTGGCTACCCAAAATCAGCCCTTTATAAACTGTTGACGAGGCTCCTCTACCAAGCTCTTCCTTGAAATTATTAGTCATCTTTTCTAGCTCTTCATAAGCATATCATCGCGGAGCCACACTCTCATTCAATTCAAGGTCACCATTCACAGCACTCATTCTTATATATGCCCCGACATTGTGTTTCCACAACACAATCACGGAAATCAACAATAAAATGGATCAAAGCAGTAAATGAAAGAACAATAATGAGGATGTCAGTTCTACCTTTTTTCTTGCTTCCTGGTTGAACAATTCTAGGATCTGGATCTGGTTTTGTAGGTACACCTACCTTGATGAGAGCTATGTTTGAAGTTCCAATGTCACTTCTACCATATCTCAAAGGAAGCCTCTCTTTCTGCAGTTTGTACCGTCAAAAACGCAGCTTCACAGTTACAATCCTCCAGGACAGCCTTGTATGCAATCGTCTTTGTCGGATAATCTCAAACGCATATACCAAACATCTTCCCATGTTGTGCTTTCCAGCTCTTCCATGGTGTAAGTAAAATTCTCATTCCTGTTTTTGCACGCATCCGCAACAAAATTTCTCTCGCACCCGGATGTCTGATTTCCCTGGTTGACAGATTTGGAATCTCGGAAGACATCTACAGTCAGGCTGTAGATCAATTGAGACACAATAGCTATTCAATCCGCATAGGCCTTTAGGAACACACTTATCCTTGGAAGACTCCCACTCAACTGACCAATTTGCATTCTTTTTCAAATCATGTGAATACAAACGAAATATCCCATCTGCATCAATTCTCATAAGATAAAGTTTTCCTTCATCAGGAGGAAGACCTCCATCTGTTATATTCCAAATATTCGAACCAATGCTGTTGAGCAAGTAGAGATGGCCATCAGCACCCAAATTAAGTGTCACGTTCTCTCCCGCGCCATTAGTTAAAGATGCATAAAAAGCATAAACACCGATGTCTGGAGTATCTACAGGGTCCTGAACAAGGTTTCCATCATTTTGCATTTTGAGACGGAAAATCCCCGTTGAGTGATCAGCTTCTGATTTCGCAGAGAAAAGTTCGACTCCTGATAAAAGGCGTTGACCGGGCAAAAGGGTGTCCGTTGGATGATCAAAGCTCTGCCATACTATTTCCCGACCAGAGTTGTACAGCACAAAATTACCCGAATCGAGCATGGAAGCATAAGAAGCAGAGCCAGAAGATTTTGCAAAGTAATTTTGGCCTTCTGCTGTTGGCAAGGCAAGGCCGTCACCTGTGAAGAGCAAGGTGGCATTGTTGGAGACTGGTGGATCATCTCGATTCGCAGTCCACACGACCGTCTCTTCAGGAATTCCAGCAAGAAATATCCCAACAGCATGGCCATTGCCTTGCCTGTAAAATCCAAAGGCATATAGACCAGAACGTGACAGCCATGTGGAGTTGGTGGTTGGTGTTAAAGAAGAGCCTCGGCTTATATTGAACTTGCATCTGTTGTGCTTCAGCACCAACAAATGCCAAGGCAAGAAGGCATGCCATGCAAGCCATCGAAAAATGATCTCAGTGTGACTTGTCTTCCTCTTTGGTTTTTTTTTTTTTTTTTCCTTCTGCAGCACTCCAGAAAATTGGTTCCAATGCAGTATGAAGTTCTAATTCTGAATTTCTGTTTAATTTAAGGTGGATGGTGTAAATGAATTCGTACGTGTTTCTTCTCTTTCTGTGGAGCAATTCACCACCCATAAGTAATTTACTTTACCATAAGAAGATTCAAAGGAGAGATACAATAAGTGCCAGTCCGGTCGAAAGTGATGGAATACTTGTCATGCGTTGACGGAGACTTTTGAGTCCATGTAATTAACTAGACACAGACTGATTTCGTTCTGAACATGAATTTTCCAACAACATCAGTGCAGACTTGAAAAATTACCTAGTTAAAATTTCTTGTAATTAACTAATTACTTTTTTTTATTTATAAAAAATCAACTTGTACTTCTATTTATCCTCCACTTGGAGGAATATAATATAATCACAATTATTCAATTATGTGTTTAATTTGAGTGACCCCACCAACATGTTTTGAACAATAAACAACCACCATGATGTCCTCCTTTTTGGTACTCCAATGCACCGACCGTTCCAAATTATCTACCACCATTACTTTATGTCTTACACCAGCCATCATTATGTTCGAATCCATTTCCAACATTAGTATTAAGAATTAACATTAAATAATTATATTTGACTCCATCGTGGGATGGAATCCTATCCCAACATTAGTCCAATCATAAGGGGCTAAATTCAAATTTTCTCCCTCTAAAAGTGACTATTTGAATTTTGTCCGGAACTCAAATTGTTTTTTCTCCCAATCCTCCAGACTCAAATTTTAAGTCCGCAACTTTATTAAATTGTTTAAGAATAGTTTAAGTTTAATTTTTTTTTATGGGAAACTTTTCTTCATTAATCTTTTTAAATAACGTCATAATTTAATTTTTTGAACAATTTGACCTAAAAAAAAAAATTGAAATTCCATAAATTTAATTTTATTCCCAAAGTAAATACACAACATAAAAAAAAACACACAAAATAATTGAAAAAAAAATACAAGTTATATGTATATAAATAATAAATAAATAAAAAGGCAGCAATTTATATATATATTCAAATGTTGCCGTTGGAAGTTATATGTATATAAAATAATAATAAAATAAAAAGGCAGCAACTTATAACTACACAGGAGCGCGACATGTGGCGTAGTAGAAGAAGACAAAAGCAGCAGCAATTCTGGCGCTAGGGCCCACGTCGGTTTTTCTCACATGTGGTTTGTTTTCAAATGTAGGTGGGCTCCACAAAAAGTTTTGGGTCCAGGCAATAAGTGGACTGGCATTTGGGTCCAAATTTGGGTTTTCCCAAATTTTGGGTCCTTCATTTTCTTGGGTTGGGGGAGGTTTTGGGCAATAATTTGGGTTTAAGTCCTTGGGTTGGAGATGGCCTTATTGGCATTCAAAAATGACTTTTCTTAACTGCGCCAGCGGTGCAAAATGATTTTATTATGCAAATTTATATTTAGGTAATAATATTGTTGTGTACGTATTTTTTAGATTATGGTTGTTCTACATGTTGAAAGATAATATAAGATGATTTAATATATAAAACAACTTTTTTGGCCCATTGATAACATAATATGTCTTTTATAAAAAATGTCCTTAACTCTAACTATTACATAATTAGTTGGCTTTAAGGGCATATTTCTAACATGCAACCCATCTTCTTCCACGATCTTCTTCCTATCCTAATTTCTACCCAGCCATTTGTCCTGTGCTTGTAATAGTATTGAATGTTCTGCTCATCATACCCAAGGTGTTTAACCATTTCAAATAACTCTAGCATTGAAACCTCATCTGCATCTTGCCCATTAACCTATTGTACAATACCTCCCATATATAAACCATCAGCAAAGTAGCCACCGTGGTGTACTTCAAGTGTGAACATGTCAGGATTAGCTGCACAACAATTAATTTTCTCATTAATTTACTATGTACCCTATACAGTACAATATACATTTACTATCTACCCTATACTACTATATGTTTACTATTTACCATATACAATACCATACAATACAAACTTAGACAAAACTCGGACAAAGAACCCGACAAACAATAAACAAACAACATGCATAGGGACTACATTCACAACCCAACCTAAGTCTCAGTCAACAAACAACATCCATAGGGACCACTTTCTTCCTTTTATTATGCTTTTTCATGAAGTCCAACAATGAAATCCGACAACAACCAAGAATAAAACCCAAACAATTGCATCAAACAAATAAAATAAAGTAAGTTGCTTACTGTATTTGGAAGCTTCCCCACCATCTTTGATTTTCATTGCGTTTGTTTACCAAATCACCCTTGTCGAACCTTGACTCTTTCTCCCAATTCGAATCTCTCAGTTGCTGTACTCTGTCTTTCTCTCTCACCCTTTTTCGAATCAGTCGCTTTCTCTCTTCCACTCTCAGCCTTTTTCTAAAAAGTGAAAGAACCCTAAGTCTGATTTGGGAATTGACCATACAAAGGAAGCAGGTCAAAGGGGGCTGAGGGCTGAGGTGTGAAAGGACGATATTACCCTTAGCAGACGACTCATGTGGCTCTCACGTGGTTTTTTTGACGGGCATTTGGATGGAATTGGGGAAAACCTAGTGGCAGGGGTGAAATTGGCGATTAATTTAATACGAAGGCTAAATTGGCTGAAAAAATATTCCAGGGTGGACATTTCGACAGTTGAAATAGTCCAAGGGGTTTTCGGAGTTCACCCTTAATTGGATGGAATTTTTTTGGTTGAGTTAGTTGGATGCATTATTTTTGCAAAATTGAATATTTGAGCATCTATAAAAACAATCGTGTACCACTTTACTAACCACATTTTTAATTGAGGTGAGCCCTATATATGGAAGTCTTATCTCTATAGGCACTTGAAAAAAAAAATCTACATGAGTAATTGAAGAGCAAGCGTCAAGTCAATGGTGGGGACATACGCACGTGACAAGCCATGTCTGCACATAGGAACATAGATATTATTGGGGCAATTAGAATATTCTTGCTGAAGAATATATATATATATATAGTGCCATGCATGCAATTGAGAGATTCAGTGTCATCATTTGAGGAATGAGGTGCTTAGTCGTTGGATCTATTTCAATGAAATCATGTTGTTGAAATTGATTTAAGTGTTTAAACTTGTTTGTGTCTAATGACTTGCCAAAAACCCACATGTACGTACACTTTACTATGTAGCAAGGCTTCTGTAACTCGTCCACATGTTATAATATGGATGGGCGATATGGTTAATATTTCCCACTTTTATGATATAATATTAATAAATATCCACTTATATATTCTAACAAACGAGTTATACCATGTGACATACTCTCATACTACGAACACTATAATTACTCGCTCTTAAAGCATCCACAATGGGGTCCCTAAACCACCTCCTTAGACAAATTTTAGAGAGGAATTGGAAAAATACAACTCCAACCATTCTCCCTATTCACCTTCTAAAATAGAGAGACCTCTAAGAACTCCTAAATCTGAGGAGAGAGAAAAGATTCATAGTGGCTCCTTATAATTTAATGTTGTTTCGTTTTATGCATAGTTTAAACTTTTAATTAATACAAACTATTTTTTTTATAGAGTTGATAACCAATCATATTGAATTAAAAAAATAACTATAGTATTTATGACTTACTAACTTAGGGAGTATGATTGGAGTCCAAATTTTATAGAGTTCCTAAAATAATTTTTGTGTGTTTTTAGCTAAATTTTAACAAAAGAATAGGGAGCATGACCTTTGCCTACATAATTACTGACTAATTCCTTGTGATCGGGTATTTATTATTTTAGTATGTGGTTGTGAAAGTAGCTGGGATATTGAATGTTGGTGTTGATATCGGACAAGCTGCTTTAAACAGTGATTGCAACATTATGTGATTGACAGACGCAGAGCAGTTTTCATCTTTCAACGAAAACAATAAGTTTCAAAAAAACGAACCAAAATTTTAATTTGACCCTTATTGTCATTATGGTGGTTTTGCTGCTAGCTAGGTCGCATTTGCATATGACTCTGTTCTTTAAAGAAATTTTACTGGTCCTGTACGTAATACATTTTTTGTTCAAATTGTTTATTAACTTTATCGTCAGATTGTTAACTTTCTCCTAAATTTGTCCCTAATGGTAGGTCCCAGAATTTGTGAACTTGACTTTGTAGACTTTTCCAATCAGATGTAAGGAAAAGTAGTTAAGTCGTTTTCTCCTTTATAGGCAATGAATCGGTTTCCTTTATAGGCAATGAATCGGTTCAAATCAAACTCTTCAGGTGCATTTTTCTTCTTTGTATATTGTCAATTTAACTCCTTAATAAATTTTTCGATAAATTAAAGACCTCCAATTGTTTTAAAATCGCCAATTGAGAACCTATTATCAATTTTTTCAAATTCCATCCAATTTTTTGTCAAAATTAAGGGAAAATTCTTCATTTAAAAAAATTTAAAAATTAAAACCTTACCTACCTAAAATTAAACATTTAAAATTTTAAAAAAAATTAGCATTTAAAATTTAAAGAAAAGAAATATTTAACATTTAAAATTTAAAAATAATAATAATTAAAAAAATATTCAACTCAACCTCAACCTCCCCCTCCCCTCCCCTATCCTTTCCCTTCCGTCTCCCTCTCTTACTCCACTTCCCCTCATTTTTCCCCTTCCGTCTACCCCACCCTCCCCTTCTCCTCGTGCCTCTTCCATCTCCCCCCACCCTCCACCTTTGATCTCTCTCTCCCCACCGTCCCCTTCCTCTGCTCCCAAATCTCTCCTCTCCACTCCCCGAATTCGGTGGCTTCTATCCAATTCATGGAGAACCCAAAAACCGACGAGGTCTCAAGATTAGGCTAAACCCAGTTGAAAACGAGCCTTATGCTTTGGATGATGGGTCTATGGGTCTTTCTTTCTTTCTGTTGTTCAACAAGATGGTGACTCCTACTCAACTTCAACTTGTTCAATCTCCAATTGCAACTCTCATTCCTACTGTTTCTACATACATCTGTGACAGTCAAGCTTGATGATACAAATTATTGGACTTGGCATTTCCAAATGAATCTTCTTCTTGAAGGTCATGGCCTCTTGGGTTTTGTGGATGGTTCAAGGAAATGTCCTGCACATTTTGATAATGATTTAGATCTTGAAGGTGTTGAGATTGATGCTTATCAAGTCTGGAAGATGCATGATTATGCCTTAATGCAGCTGCTTATTGCAACTCTCTCTTCCACCGCAATTTCCTGTGTAATTGGGTGTACCAATTCTTGTAACATGTGGGTTACATTGAAGGATCGCTTTCCTACCTGTTACTAAAGCCAGTATCTTTACTCAATTATGATATGTGGTGGATTTCATATTGTTAGTTGCAATTCTGCTATTTGGGTCCTATGGATGTTCTTCTGGTTGGGTATGTCTATTGTTCATCCTCTATCTCTCTGATTTCAATAACTATAGTCACAGATTCAAGCTTTCTATTCACCTTTGCTTGCTATAAAATCAACTTCATGTTCTGATCGGTGCATATTTACATATTATTTTGTACCCTTTTAACTTATGATTTGGTTATGTTTTTGAGTTAAACTTGTGCTTTTAATAAGTTTTGTGTTTGTTTCAGTGAAATAAGCTTAAGGACTCACTAATTGCATTTTGGAGACAAGTTAGCTCAAAACGGTGTCTGCAGATCAGTCAACTTCACGGATTGGACTGTACTTACTCAAGAAGAACCAGATGATGAGCCATATATCATTGGAAAGATACGGAAGTCTAGTTTCTGTAGAATTTTACGGTTCATGATTCCGAGTCTTCTAGAGAAAGTTATACATGTTTTGGCAACTTAAGGTCAAATTCGGCAGCATCTGCGTTACTGGGCCAAAAATCACATTTGAAGGCCTTTCCGATTTTTCCTTGAGCTGGGCTGCATATGCTTGGAAAGATAAGACACATATCTTGAAGATACATATTTTTTCAGATTTTTCAGAATGGATGAACAAGTCCAAAACGAGCCCACAAGCTGGCTGCAATGCATTGTCATGCATGACATATGCATGATGAATTGTTGTTGATTGTGGGAAAGTTTGTGGAAGCATATTCAATTCCTATTTTTGAGTGGATGATGCAACACTAAGCTTAATGCCAAAAGATGATGAAGTGGGAGTTGCAACACTAAGCCTAAAGACAAGAGGAATTGTTTTCAAATGCAATAGTGGGTTAAGTGATTTAAGTGTTGTAAGTTAGTGAAGTTAGTGTGTTTATAAAATTCAAATGTATAATTCAGATTTTCACTTCCCCTAGGCCTATAAATAGGGAAGTTCTCTAAGCTTGTAATAACACCCCAAGGGGGGGAGCTCTCAAGCACTTCTCTAGAGCTCCCTTCCCTTCTCTCCCTCAAATTCTCTTAGTTTCCCTTTGTAGTTCTCAATTGTTGTAACAAGATCCTAGTACTATAAATCTCAAGCATTTTTCCTTTCTCTTCTTCTATAAATTCTCCAAACACTTCTCTATTCTCTTTCAAAGTTCTCCATGCTCTAAAACATTTCCCAAACACAATTCCCATTCTCTTCCAAGCACTCTCCAAACCCTAAACACATGTCTCTTCCCTTCCAAATTCCCCATGTTCTCCAAACACACTTCTCCCATTCCTTCATCAAATTCTCAAACACTTTCCAAACACTTTCTTCTCCCTTCTCAAGCTCTCAAACACATCTCTCCTCTCTTCCAAATTCCCAATGTTCTCAAACCTTTTCTTCCAAAATCCACAAAGTTCTCAAACATCTCTCTACTTTCTTCTCTAAAAGTCTCCATGTCTCAAACACTTCACAAACACCTTTATCTTCCTTCCCTAAGTTCTCAAATTCTCCAAGTTCACAAACATCCTCCAAGTCTCAACCACTCTCTTCCAAATTCTCAAAGTTCCTAAACACTTTCTCTTCCAAAATCCACAAAGTTGCCAAACACCACTTTCCTTACTCTTCCAAAATTCTCCAAATCTCTTAAACAATTCTCCCCTCTCTAAAGTTCTCAAACTCTTTCCTTCCTTCCTCAAATGCTTTCTTCAATGTTCTCTAAGTTGTAATTTATTTTTCTTGTAATGTATATTCTTTCTTCTTGTTTTGTTTCTTTTGTTTTCATTTTTGTTTTGTGTAGGAAAATTGAATTGGATCATTCGATCACCAATCCCTGTGGAATCGACCTCGCACTTACATATGCTATACTACCGAACGGCTCGTGCACTTGCGAGTATCACAAGTTGAGGATGCAACTGAATCTGTTTTGGTGCAGCTGTATCTTCGCAACATGTTCTTGAATACATCAATTGATCAAATATTGATGGTTCATTTGTTATCTGCTCTGTTAATTTTCTTGTGCATCCAAAATCTCAGTACCCCTATTCTGGACATTTAAATCCCAATTCTTTGGAGGATAAGCAAATCTTCAGTCGATCAATACTTACATGGTTTTGTCACAATTATCTTCTCAATCTTCTTATCTCAAGGAACAAAGAATTTCTCATATCTCGTTCTCTTCTATCCGTTTCTCCAATCTCAAAGGGAACAAACTCCTTTCTACAATCTCTAAGGGAACCAAAGAATTTATTAATTCTTCCTCTTTTCTATCTTCTTTCTACAATCTTCAGGGAACAAAAGAATTTCCCACTTCTTCTTGCTTTCTATCTCATTTCTCTAAATTCTCAGGGAACAAGAATTTCCCTCTTCTCTTCTTCTATCTCTTTCTAGAATTTCCCTCTCCTCTTCTTCTATCTCTTTCTTCTTTTATCTCTTTCTAGAATTTCTCTCTTCTCTTCTTCTATCTCTATCTCTATCTGATGTGGGGGTCTGATTACATCATTGATTTAGAATAGAGTTGGTACTCTTTGCTGGGTTATCTGCTTCACATGCAGCTCACTATAGCAGTACTCTTCTATCTCAAGCTTTGGATTGGTGCTCCAAGCAAAACAAATATGTGGTCTACTCAGCTTCAACTACAGCACATTCAAGGCTTTTCTACTTTTTTGGTGTAGTATACGCAGCTTCAACTACAGCACATTCAAGGTTTTTTTATTTTTTTGGTGTAGTCTACTCAGCTTCAACTACAACACATTCAAGGCTTTTCTACTTTTTTTGTTTAAACATTGTTCCAATCTCATGGTTGGCTTCTCTACCCATAATCTTGCGGGGGGATGTTAGAGTATGTAGAGCTAGGATTGTGACAAGTGTCACTTAGTCATTGACTGATGTTAGAATTAGTTAATAAGTTGTTGTAATAGCCTTATAAAGCTTAACTCTCTGCATTGTATGGGTCTCTAAGAAAATAATACAGATCTTCTTCTTAATTCTCTCTCTACTTCTCTTTTGTTAAAGAAAAGCCAGCATCTTCCGCAAGCCAGCATAAGAAAATCCATTTTTCCTCCATTGTTAACCTTTGTCTAGGGATTAGGCAAGCCAAGAAAGGATTAGATCTGGAATCTCCATTGCTTTAGGATTCGAGAACCACAAAGCAGCCACGACCTCTTCCCTTCTTAGTCTCTCTTCGACACAACGCAGCCCCAGCCCTCGACGTCGTCGCATAACACCACTTCTAATTTGGATTAATCTTAATTTTCAGAAAAATTACGAATTTGGCCTTAATTCTGACGGAAAAGTGAATGGCGTTCTTAAGAATCTAACGATAGGCCCTTAATTGGTATTTTAAAATAGGCCAAAAGTCACTTTTGGTCCCTGTAGTTTGGCATTTCAACTACTTTTGACCCTATAGTTTCACTTTCATCAATTTTGACCCTGTAATTTCGTATTTGTAACAATTCAATGACAATTTAGTATTCATGTCAATTTCTTTGACGATGCAAGGGGCAATTTCGTCAACCCAAAATTCTTGAGCATAAAAGTTTGTTTGAGATTCTCCCCATTTCATATTAGGGCTCGAAATTCAACAACTAATCCCAATTTTTTAAGAACCATATAAATGACCAATTTCAAGCCCTAATATGAAATTAGGTGAGTTTTAGACAAGCTTTTATGCTCAAGGATTTTGGGTTGACGAAATTGCCCCTTACATTGTCAAAGAAATTGACATGAATACTAACTTGTCCTTGAATTGCTACACATACGAAATTGAAACTACATGGTCAAAAGTGATTGAAGTACCAAACTACAGGGACCAAAAATGACTTATAGACTTTAAAATAATCAGAGTTCTTAATTTACCGAAAAACTTATTAAGGGACTAAATTGACAATATAAAAATAATTCGGGGCAAAACTGCAGAAAACCCTTGATTTTATGAAGATGATGCAGACGAACGAGGCACTTCGGACTTGTTCTCTAATACCCTACTACGTAATTTTCACGGAAGAAGATCAGCAAAGGCATCATCACAAAAGAAACTTTACAATCTCATTCAACATGGATGTTGACCAGTTTAGCCTTTAGAAGTCTTTGCTTCGTACCGATGGCTTCTAGTTCCAAAACCATCGCAAACGTTATACTAATGGAACCTGCTACTCAAACATTCCTTGAGTTTTCAGACCAAAAAAAAAAACATTCCTTGAGTCCCCTCTTGTTACCCACCCAAAAAAAAAAAAAAAAAAAAACGTTCCTTGAGTCGTTACGAATAACAAATCAGTAGCAGCATGACCAGAATACAGACATGCCTCAACATTTAGATTAAAAGAATCTAGACTAGGTGGTTTCCATACAATTCTTGTACAAAGAAGAATGTTATGGTTTTTTTGCACCAGTTCAAATATTTTTTTTCCAAAAGAAAAGGGAGCTAAAGAGGACCAATAAGAACAAATCCAAAGTACTAAATTTATATTAACTAAGGTGGGGAACGTAAGAATGTGCCTTACCTGTTGAGAAAAAGTACAATCACGAAAAGTTAGGAGAGACTTTCTGGATCAATATTACCGAGGGAAGACTCAGAATAGACTGATGATGAGCAAACGTGCCCGATTTTTAAGTTTTTTTCAGAAGGAATGACGATGCAAAACCTAGATTTTATCATTTCGGGAGGAAACTTAAGTTTCCAAATATTATAGAAATAAGAGGCTAAGGGCACTGCATTCATGCTTGTTTACAAGACGAAGGAAAAGATAGAACATCTGTTACAAAGGCAAGAAATATAAGTATGAACACAACTCATAATACATATAATGTAATGTACTCGCTGTGGTATAAGTGTATTAAAAAATGCATTTATAAACAAGTAGTTATTTGTGTGTAGACAGCGCAAACAATGCCAGTTTTGAAGTACCTGGAACATCAACAAGACAATTTCCAATAAACACAAGTGACTCGGTTAGCTGCTACAGTACAATGAAGCTTCACGTCTCATTCAAGGATCAAATTCATCTCTCACTCTATTAGGTGGACTTCGAAGCTTTGTCCAGGATGTCAAAAACACTTTGTAGAGTCATCTCCTCCACAATAACAACCTTGTCTCTTGATTTGGAGCCAGAACCAATAGAAACCTGCCTTCTTTTTACCCCTAAAACCTGTAATTTGGGAAGAATGAGAATTTGAAGTTTCCAAGCATAAACATTAATGGTTGAGTAGACCAAATAAACTGAGGGGTTAAGACCTCAAAACAAAATTGATAAATTTGGTGCACGCAACTCAAAACCATTTGTCAATGGGTGTAGAGGCCTTAGGATTTCTAAAGTAAGATGCACTGCTTAGAATGCCCAATATGAAACTTTATATTCTTGCTAAAAAATTATTCAAAAACTATGCTACATTTCACTCATAATAATACAAATTAGACCTTCAAAAGTATAGGCCTCATTCTGTACCCATCATTTAAAGTGAAATGAATCTTCCCTTCGAACTTTCTCAAGAATCTGTTCTGTCACAAATCCTTTGCCAACCCTGCCACAAAGCTACTGTGCCACCTTATCTTGCCAACTTATAAACAAATGATGGGTACAGAAGTATATTTTCATGTATATGTGTGTGCACGACTTTAGAATGTATTTGAATGTAGTTATAGTCATAGATGAGTAACTGAAAAATGATAACAAAAATATCTCTAGAAACAATACCAGCTGAAGTATATAATCTACCCAAAATGCAAAACAGTGTTTGACCAAATAATCTATCAAAGCTATTCTTTCTTACTAGCTGACTGCGGTGTAGATAGGATGGACGGGTGGTATGAAGTGGTCCAGGAATAGACATTTTATGCTTGGGGGAGAAAGAAGAAATCCACCCTTCACACTCTGCACTGTGGCTATTCTTGGCCACACACCACATCATCTTGAAAAGAATAAATTACACATAAGGAAACCTTAGAAGAGCTCACATCCACCCCTTGGGTTAGAGCAACAGCACTAGACCAACAAATTACAAATTAAAGCATCACTTCCCAATTTTAGTTAACATAAGCAATCACAATGAATGTTAGGATCTTTCAAGAACACCACAATCTTCTTAAGACACAACACACTAATCACAAAAACCCGAAACAAGTAAATGCACTCCAAGTCTCCAACCCACTAACAATAATAGGATGATGCACCAATGAACCTAAGAATTCTCAAATCAAACTTTAATTTGGCATTCCATATAAAAAAGCTCAAAAAACAAAAACAGAAACAGAAACAAAAAAGGTTGAAAAGGAATAACCCAAAAAGAAACAGGACCAACCGAGCTGATGTAGTCAAGTAGCGCTGCAATAGCTTCCCCGTCCTTTGCAGGCGCGTCTATTTGCACCCCCAACGCCTCATCACTGAAATCTTCATTTCAAAAAAATAGAAAATTATATTCTATAAATACACAGACCTATACATATAAAAATAGAGAGAGAAAGAGAAGGACCAGTGATGGAGGCGATTTTGGAGCCAGGCTTGGCGTGGATGGTGATGGCGACTGAGGAGGGAGGTATGTACCGAATAGAGGTTGGGAAATTGTTGTTGGGGTTTACGGGCTGAGTTGACTTGGCCGGGTTGGCTTTGGCCTTGGCCTTCTTGGCTGGTGCCATTTTTTTGTTTTTGGTTTTTTGTTCTTGTTTTGGGAAAAATACTCAAATAATCACTTTTCACAAATGTTATTCTGAAATGATCAGCTTACAAATTCTATTAAGATATAATCACTTTGGGATGTGAAATGACCTAAGTGCCCTCCATACAAATTCTGTCTCTCACGGTTCTCTCTTCCTCTCTCCGCGCTCTCTCTCCATCGACCACCACGACTCTCTTTCTCCCTCTGTCGCGAAAACCTAAGCATCACTCTCTTGTTCTCTCTGTGCAGTCAAAGTTAGGGTTTGTTGTGGAAAGAGAGAGAGAGAGAGAGAGAGAGAGAGAGAGAGAGAGTTAAGCTTTACGCTTTTGGCTTTTGAAATGACGGAGAAGCTTGTTCAGAAATGGAGGCCAGCAGCAGCAATAGTAGTAGCAAGAGTGGCTTGGTGGTGGCCAATGAGAGAAGGCCAAGTGGGGGAATCCGAATAGAGAATCCGTTTACTTTGAAAGTGGGTCAAGTATTTACAGGCTTTGGCATAGGCTGCGGTGTTGGTATCGGTGTTGGTCGCCCCATAAATCTAGGTACTGCTCTGTCTATTGAACTATCTCTTTTTCTTCCACAGCTTTCTCTCTCTAAAGTCTAATTTTATGTGGAAGATGGACTTGGGGAAGCTCTTCAAACCCAAAAATGCTGAAACCCATCAGACACAAGTTGCTAAGAAACCATGTATTACTTTTCATTTTCTCTGTCATTGCCTTTGTTGTTTGTTTTTAGAATTTGGGTCTGTTTGGTTGCTGAGAAAATGTAGGAAATGGGATAAAGCTGCCATTTTGAATTTTTGGTATATCGTTTTAGTAGGAACCTTTTTAATCTAAGAATTTACAGCAACTGCACGGATGGTTGGTTGGTTCGAATTTTGAATTTGATTTGTTGCTAATATGCGTGTAATGTTTGTGAAGTTAGAATTTGGTTGTTCTGAATCTGAAGTTTGTGCATTGTTATCTTAATCAATGTGTATTCATGAGTAGTGTCCATTCTCAAGCTATGCGGGCTTGTTTGAATAAATTATGAGGATTGTCTGTCAGCTGATACCTTTAGATATCAGTTATTTTCAAGCATATGCTTTCAGCACATATGTTTTTAAAGAGTTAAATCTAGAGAAAGGAATAGGGTGGCAAGAGACAATTCTATTTTGCAAAAATATCTTGATCCATGCAATTCAGTATTTGAATGATTGATAAGTGATGAGCGTTTAAGTTGTGCAACTTTGTTTCTTTTCAAGTGGAGATGCTATTGACAACAATACTATCAAATTTCTCTTCTATGGTTGTTATGGTTGTAGCAGATATTAGTTAACCCACATTTTGACTTATACAATGCTTTCTTAAATAAGAATTTGACAAGCACCACAAACAGGGATTTGTCACATGAATTTTAGATGAAACGTAGCAGAATGTAAGTCAGATCCTGGATCTCAATGGAATTAAATGTACAAGTTGGATTAAACATCAACATGCACAATCATTAGCCAAATTTTATTTTATTTTATTTCTGTTATTACTAAGTTTTTCTATCTTTTCTTTCCACTTGACAATTGTGGTGAATGCAATAGCATTCTCTAAGCTTTCCATGTATGTAAAATAAACAAAGGCAACTGAGCAATTATAAGGATTAAAGCAGCATTTACGACAAGCATTTAATTGTAACCTTTGCAAGGCCCCCGAGTAGAATCAGAGACTTTTGTCTCTTTAGACCCATTAGTCCTGCGTATGTTGCTTCAACATTTGTTGCCTTACTGTCATCAACCCAAATTACTCCATGGATATCCTTGCATACTGCATAACAACACTGAACTAGTGAACAAGGAATGCAAAACTCGGCTTGGATCAAGGACGGGCTCTTGGTCACAAAAGGGAATCTACTCTTTTTTCTTCCAAGTCTGATCCCCAGGCCAAAAAAAAAAGGTATGCTCGAAATAATTGATTTTATAATTTCCAATCAAAAGAGAATGACAAAAGAACAAGGCACTAAGCTGAAAATGCTTACAGAAAACAAAAAGTTCACTACTTATAGAGATGCATCTGTTTCAGCTTACCAATTTGCATACGGTGAGGTGGTGCCCTTAATTTTTCAATACTTGGACTACTGTCTTCAATATCAAGTCCAACATTCAGTCCAACAACAGACAGAGCAGCCACTGCAGCATTGTGATAGTTGTGTATCCCGATTGTGTTCATTGCACCCAATTGCAGTTGTGAATTGACTCCCAATGCAGGCACTTCAAAGCTTGCAATTTTTGCCTCCATATCAATCTTTCCATATATATTACCACAATTAACATCAGAGATGAAACTAAATAGACTTTTCCGAGAAAATTTCATAGTTTTTTATAAATAAAATGGCAATACTAAGTAATTCTTACTTTTACACCTGGAGTGGCTCCTATCCAAGCAAGATTAAGTTCAGCCAGCAATACCATCAAGGATTAAATTTGCAATAAGACGGCTCAAAGAAACCCTCTCTTTCACCTTCAAGAACCCCCTCAACAAACCTTAACATCGATTGGGAGAGAGAGAAAGAGAGAGGGCTTCTTAGGTTTTCGTGACACAGAGAGAAAGAGAGTGGTGGTGGTCGATGGATAGAGAAAGCGCTGAGAGGGGAAGAGAGAATTGTGAAAGAGAGCAGAGAGGGAGCTGCGCGCGAGAGAGAGAGAGAGAAGAGGAGTTGGGAGAAGTTGGCTTTCAGAAAAGAGGTGGAAAATGATCAATAGATATGTTTTTATATGGAGGGTACTTAGGTAATTTCACGTCCCCAAGTGATTATATCTGAATAGAATTTGTAACGTGATCATTTCAGAATAACATTTGTGAAAAGTGATCATTTCAGTATATTTCCCTTGTTTTTCCTCCCTCTCTTCCCGCTTCAGAAGCAATACTTCATCGGCAGCTAGTCTCAGGGTTCTTGGTTGGAGAGTTAAAGGCCCACTAATAACTTTGGGCATTTAAGGCCCATTAATAACTTGGGAAATTGACATAGATAATCACAAAAGATAAACCTTAATCAAATATACTCACTTTATAAATTTCAATCAGAAATACTCACTTTGGGGCGTGAAAGTACCCAATTGCCCTCCATATAAATAAATTTGTATTGACCCTTTATCCCCTCAAAAATTCATTTTCTGAAACCCAATTTCTCCCAACTCCTCTCCTCTCTCGCACTCTCCCAAATCTTGCTCAGTCATGACTTCATAGAAAACAGAGAGAGTAACGGCCATGGCGACGACGTCGGTGGACTCTCCAAAGTCTACCTGGACACTGACACTGAGCTCAATACCAATCCAAACCTTAACCCGAACCCTAATTCCTCAAACCCGTTAGTCCCCGCCTCTTTCAATGGCCCATGCTGTCTGCCTTCTCAAGTTTGCCGAGACTCCTCTCTAGGGGCATTCATGGGCTCCATTTTTTGCTACGGTATATATATATATATATATGTTATGCTTTAATTGCTTAATTGTGGTGTTTCTGTATGAGAATTTGAGTGGTGCTAATATAGGATTTTGAGTGTTTGACAAAATATGATTTTCGTTAATAGTGTTTTGGGCTTCGCGAAAGGGAGTTAATTTTCTCTTTCTCGACTAACGAGCTGTTGGAGTTTTTGGTGGGGTTTGTTTAGTGTTGCCAATGGTTGAGGTATGCTAGTGTTTTGAGATGTGAAATTGTGGTTTTCTCTAACAGTTGAGGTATGCTTGTCTTTTGTATTTTTCAGTTCGTATCATGTGGGTTTCTGTTGAGTACTAATATAGTGATTCTTAATATGCTTTCGGATATGTTTTCTGCTGAAATTCTTTATATGAAGTGTATGAATTTTGAATTCGAAATTGTTGCATTTGTCATATCAAAACCTGATATGGATGCAAATAGGTCTTGTTTGATTTTGTTATTTATCAGAACATGGGAAAACTGAAAATAGGTATCTTCATGAGATGCTTGACCAAAATTTGAAGTATTGCAAGAGCATTAAGTAGACCTTCCCTGATATGGCTTGCTATAAAATGTAACTTATGGATATGATTTCCTTGTTCTAAAGGTGCCCCTGTAGATTATTTGTTTCAGTCATGATTTTCTTACAGCTATTAGAAACATAGGATTGGTTTGTTTTTATTTTATCAAGAATTGTTTGTTGCATCTGTTTTGTTTTTTAGAAAATGGAGAATATTGTACTGCTTCATAAAATTTTGGTTGTTCTGTTCACTATTGCCTTCTTTAGGAAGCTTTTAAATTGCATGTGGAACTTCTTGAGTTAGACAATTCCACATTGCCCCATTTTTTCGTCAAACCACTATCTTATGATTTTTTAATGGTTCTTTTTGTTCCTAATCATGTTCTGGTAATATCACTTTGTACAGTGATAGTTACTTTTCTTCAATCTTATTGGATTGGAATGCAGCTGTTTTTTTGGTTTCATTGTTCTGTGTATTACTGTTATGGATGTTGTAGCTGTATCTTGTTTTGTATTGCTGTTTGGTTATATTGATTAAGTTCACCCTTTGAGGTGTTTTGATGTCTGGTTCTGTCCCTCTTATTTTGTTTGACAGTTTCTTTGTGCTTTATGTGTTCCACTTTTTGCAATTTTCTCTTGTTGGTAATCAAGGTTAGGAAGCTCTTTGCCAATTAGTCTGAGTTTCTTAGGTCTTTTAGTTTTTTTTTTTGCAGTTCTTTTGTCTAAGTTTCTATTTTGGTTTTTTAGGTATTTGTTTCTCACTTTTTGCTAGTTTCTTGTTTTGCTATCTCTTTTGCAGGGCTGACTTGCAGGGTTCTTTTTTTTTTTTTTCATGACAGTTTGACCAAGATTTTTGGCTTCCTGGAAGATTGTTGTCATTGAGGAACCATCATCAATTTCGCGTGGGACAACATTCCATTCAGTTACAGGAAGTGTATTGTATTTATAAGGAAAAATGCATGTAATTGAGGAACTATATATTTTAGCCATCATTCAATGAAATTGAGTTCAATTTACTTGAATCTGTTCTTTTTATGTATTCGCAAGCGTGTGCAATGGAAAAATACTTTTACTTATATTATACATTGAAGAGAGAACATTAAGATGGACCATTGGAGTTTTTGTATTGTCACTGTATAGCCCCTTATTGCTTTAGTATTGCCAATGAATTGCTACAACTGTCTTTGTATTGCCATTGTATTGTGGCAAGTGGATCTTTATCGTCGTGAAGGTTGCAATGAATTTCAAATAAGGCAAGCGGATCTCTATCTTCGTTAAGGTGAGGAATTGAGCTTCTATGAAGTTCTCTTGCGAGCCTGACATTAGAGGGAGGTCATGATTGGTTACCGTTTAGCTGATGTTGAGAGAGCTGTCATCATGATTGGTTACCGTTTACACCCCTATACCGTTAAAATTAAGAGTGGGAATGTTGAGTTTTTGTATTGTCATCGTATTGCTGCCCTATTGCTCTTGTATTGCCATGGTATTGACATTGTAGTGTCGTGGTATTGCCTAATTTTTGCTATATAATTTTTGAATTAATTGGTTTGTCTTTTTTTGCACAATACATAGGCAATACAAGCCATATATAGGGGCAATAACTATGCAATATAAGCCATATATAGGGGCAATACAACCACATATACGAGGCCCTGATGGAATCACATCCTTACACCCCTATACATTCAAAATTAAAGAGTTTATATTAATTTTTCCTCAAAAAATGGCAAGCTATAAATTGGCAATAAACATACAATACAATGGCAATAAATGGCAATAAATGGCTAAACATAGACAATGAACAAGCAATATACAAACAATATACAAGCAATATACATACAATATACACGCAATATACATGAATGACCAGCAATAAAAGGCTTTACAATGGCAATACAAAAACTCCATACAACCCCCATTAAATTTATTCCAACACAGACTTACATACTCCCTCTATAAATTTATTCCAACACAAACTTGAAAAAACAGGATATAGTGATATACAGAAAAAATACAATAGCAATACAAAAGTAATAAAGGGCTATATAATGGCAATACACAAACTCCATATTCCCCTATAAATTTATTCAAATAGAGACTTGAAAAAATAGATATACGAGGGCAATATAGTAGCTATACACAAGTAATAAAGGGCTATATATACGCAATCCATATATGTCATGTCATTTGCCAATTCAATCACTAATTTGGTTACATTTGTATTTTTTTTTCTTCTTTGTAAGGGGAAACAATGAAACTATGGAAACTAAAGATTGAAAAATTTCCTTTTAACTTGACTTTCATAAATTGATGAACTAACAATATTATCTCATTACATCTTAAGATATACAGAAGAAAGTGGCAAAAAACGAAAAATTTACATCTCTTGGTTTTAACACAGTTCATATCTATCAGCAAAATTCCAGGACATCTTCTCTTACACCCGAATTTAAGCTGAAAGCAATTTCCTCCCCAAAAGAACACCGCAACTTGAAACAGGACATTCTTCCATCTGTATAAAACGGATCAAAAATGCATATTAGAAGCAAATCATGCAATCACAAGGGAAACAAAAACATAACATTCAATCACAACTGAAACCAATTTCAAAACAGAAACCAATACCGTCTTTGAAACTGAGTCAGCTTCATTCGCAATCAACACCATCTGGAGAATCTGGTTGAACTTCACATCTATCTCCCTACAGCAGTAAATTGCTAAGCATAATCCAAGTCCAATAAAAAAAACCAACAACTATGTTTGGCATAACCTAAAGAAAAAAAAATTCTAACATCTTAGGCATTGATCATGACATTCAGGAAGTAGCCAGCCGTAAACAAGGAAGATGAGTATCCAGTTCAAGATAATAAAAATTTAGAACTCTAAACAAATATTATGCACAAGAAAGATTGGATAGACCCAATTGCTATATTCTAGACTAGAAAGAATGGGGCAATGTGGAATTGTCTAACTCAAGAAGTTCCACATGCAATTTAAAAGCTTCCTAAAGAAGGCAATAGTGAACAGAACAACCAAAATTTTATGAAGCAGTACAATATTCTCCATTTTCTAAAAAACAAACAGATGCAACAAACAATTCCTGATAAAATAAAAACAAACCAATCCTATGTTTCTAATAGCTGTAAGAAAATCATGACTGAAACAAATAATCTACAGGGGCACCTTTAGAACAAGGAAATCATATCCATAAGTTACATTTTATAGCAAGCCATATCAGGGAAGGTCTACTTAATGCTCTTGCAATACTTCAAATTTTGGTCAAGCATCTCATGAAGATACCTATTTTCAGCTTTCCCATGTTCTGATAAATGACAAAATCAAACAAGACCTATTTGCATCCATATCAGGTTTTGATATGACAAATGCAACAATTTCGAATTCAAAATTCATACACTTCATATAAAGAATTTCAGCAGAAAACATATCCGAAAGCATATTAAGAATCACTATATCAGGTACTCAACAGAAACCCACATGATACGAACTGAAAAATACAAAAGACAAGCATACCTCAACCGTTAGAGAAAACCACAATTTCACATCTCAAAACACTAGCATACCTCAACCATTAGCAACACTAAACAAACCCCACCAAAAACTCCAACAGCTCGTTAGTCAGAAAGAGAAAATTAACTCCCTTTCGCGAAGCCCAAAACACTATTAACGAAAATCATATTTTGTCAAACACTCAAAATCCTATATTAGCACCACTCAAATTCTCATACAGAAACACCACAATTAAGCAATTAAAGCATAACATATATATATATATATATATATATATATATACCGTAGCAAAAAATGGAGCCCATGAATGCCCCTCCAGCGGAGTCTCCGGCAAACTTGAGAAGGCAGACAGCATGGGCCATTGAAGGAGGCGGGGACTAACGGGTTTGAAGAATTAGGGTTCGGGTTAAGGTTTGGATTGGTATTGAGCTCAGTGTCAGTGTCCAGGTCAAACTTTGGAGAGTCCACCGACGTCGTCGCCATGGCCGTTACTCTCTCTTTTTTCTATGAAGTCATGGCTGAGCAAGATTTGGGAGAGTGCGAGAGAGGAGAGGAGTTGAGAGAAATTGGGTTTCAGAAAATGAATTTTTGAGGGGATAAAGGGTCAATACAGCTTTATTTATATGGATGGCAATTTGGTACTTTCACGTCCCAAAGTGAGTATTTCTGATTGAAATTTATAAAGTGAGTATATTTGATTAAGGTTTATCTTTTGTGATTATCTATGTCAATTTCCCTAATAACTTTGGAGACATATGAGGAAATTTTTTGGTGTCGATTTATGAACAAATGGAGGAGTATTTTTAGAATTTGTGATGATTTTTGGGTGATCTCGATTGATTAATATTACAAAATTGACCTTCGGATATAAATATGTGGAAATTTTCAAAAAGTCCTTAAAATGCAAGATGCTTCTAAACCCGTCCTGGTTGCTTCCAAATAAAAAGACTTGTAAGTCTCGCTCCTTTCACTTCACCTAAGATAATGCATTTTTGTAGTGTGTATATGAATTTGCTTTTTAATTTTTGTGTATATGAATTTGCTTGATTGTTTGTGTGCATTTAATGTAATGTGCATATAACGTGTAAGTAGAAGTGTCGAAAGGAAACAATATTGTATATAAGGGAGGGAGAAGTCCCTAAAGTGAGAGCATTAGGCGATAAACATTTATAAAATAAAATAAAAAACAGTGGTAAACATAATTTTCTCACTTGCATTAAAGCGCAGTAGGGAAGAGAAATTGGCACAAGGGGAAGAGATATCGACATTGGAGTCAATACAACATAAGTGAAACCCTAAATTTTCCCACTGAACTTGGGATCTAATTTTTTTTTTTTGGGTCAAATAACTTGGGGTGTACTTGGGCAGTGGAGTTATTATGAGTTTTGTGGTTTAAGAAAAGTTGCAAAATTAACCCCTCTATTGTATTTTGTTTGTATCACTCACATACCTAGTCATTTTCCTTGCATACCCCTTCGCCTACATATTGTACGTACCTAAGTATATGCCCCAAATATCCATGTATATAACCCCGTGTATCAAACCTAAGTATCCATGCTTCATAGGCGGTAACAATAATTTTTTGAAAGAATAGTAGAGTGTGAGTTAAAACTTCTCATTGATTAGTTTCTTCTTAAATGTGATATTCTTTAGTGAATACCAATTACATGAGGGATGCCACCTGTGACACGGAAATCTCCTTTATTTTAGTCTCGTCTAGTCTTTCTTGATTGATTGATAAGTCTTCCCCCAGTCTTCGTAACACCCACCCACCCCATGCTCCAAAGTAATTCTTCTCCTTTTCATTTTATGACCATATGCATATTCTTTTCGGGCAAGTCTTCCTATAGAATTTTATATGCCATTTAGACCTCAATTTACATAACTTATTACCATGGACTATAAAGCCTTCCTTTTCTATTCCCTCAAGGACTCCCATGCCTTTCTTGGTTGGACCATCAGATTTCTAACAAGTCTTTCTGTTAGAACATGAAGCGGTACATAATATGAACTCATAGAAAATTGAGGAACCAAGTGTAAGTGAAAAAGTGAGAAATGTGAAAATTTCCAGAGAAAACTGGTCATTTGCCAACTACTAATCAATCAACACTAATCTCCTGCCCATTATTAATTGGCCCAACACGAGCATGGCTTGACTCTTTAAAATTATGGAGCAGCTCCTCCTAAATACAAATGGGGTTTTGACATTTGTCAAATTCCTTTAACCACCAAAACTACCATCCCAGAGTCTAATATCAATTGTTAAGAACTCATGTGACAAGACTCGACCCGGATTCCCCCTTGGAACCCGTGACGAACCCTGCTTCCCGTCCGACATCTACCTCGTCCTGGATTCCCCCTTGGAAATTTTTTGGTGTCGATTTATGAACAAATGGAGGAGTATTTTTAGAATTTATGATGATTTTTGGGTAGCATTTGATCTCAATTGATTAATATTACAAATTTGACCTTCGGATATAAATATGGGGAAATTATCAAAAAGTCCTTAAAATACAAATCTCAACACCACCTACGTCTTCTAATCTTCAATTGGCCCGCGCGCTGTACTCAGGAACCAAGATGTAAGTGACCAAATGTGACAATTCTATGGTCAACACTTAGTTTCATACCTGGCAAAAGCACATCCTTCGGATAACTGAAACTTTGCCACAATACCCTCTTCACCGTTGATCCGTTTTGATCGACTCAAGGTTGACTTCATGTAGGACAAAATTGCCAGAATCCAAGGGGGTAGCCACAACATTACTAGTGTTGATATTGGTATAGGCTTGTGGAGCAGTGTAAAGCTGGATAGGTTCCCAGGACCATTGTGTGTAATTTTGAGGGTTGAATTCATTTCTTCCAAAGTAAGAACTCCCGTAAAAGCGTATGGAATAGGTTGTCTCCGTTCGCAACACTGCGGACCCAAAGAATTTTTCAGAGAAAGGGCAATTTTTAAAACGCTAAAAGCTCAACAACAAAAAAAAACACCAAAAAGATAGACAACCAAATACCTTAGAATTTCCTATCAAAAAAAATATATACCTTAGAATTTAAACAATACTAATGTCATTTGTAATTCATAGAAAAAAAATATATAACATTACAATTAAGTTACAATTGTTCACCACGAGCTTTCATATCACAAAAACAATGACAATATTTTATACAAACTTGGTCTTATTTTTTTAAAAATAATTAATTAATTTTTTATATTTAAATAATGCAATTTTATACATACTTGATAGATGTTAACATTGCAGACTTGATAGATAATTAATATTGCAGTCGCACTCACATGTTTATTCTTCTCTTTTTTTGGGGGCCTTGTACAACATGACGTCGTTTTGTTCAGAACTTAAAAAGCAAAAGGACAGCAGCTGTGATGCACACGCAGCAAAAGAAAGGAACCCAGCAAATTTGCTTAAGCTTTTTTTCAAACACTTGGAGTCAAGGGCGGATCTTAGTAAAGGGCAGGGTGGGTGCCCGCCCATCCCAAAGTTTTTTCATATTTTATAAACCTATATATGTTATAAAAGAAGCCCAAATTTAAAAACTTAAAAGCTAGCCTAATATACACTCCCTGCCCATCCAACTTCTTGTCCCATATATTTTGTCTCTTCTCTTTTGGCACACTAGCTTTTCTCTCTTCTATTCTACAGACCACAACACCATCCTTTTTCTCTCTCTATTTACTGCATCTTCTAGTTATATTGGCTGGGCAGCGGGCAACTTGGCACACTAGTTTGAAACTTAGTGTAGCTTTTCCTGGGCTACAGCCCAAAGTAAATTTTAGCCCTCCTCAATCTTAAAAAAAATATCCACGTGTCTTGAGCTCGGGCAGAAATAGATATAATACATAGGTTACAGAAAAAAAAAAAAAAAAAAAATGTTTGCCCTGGGCTTGGCAGGGCGACACGCATGGGTGGTATAAAAATAAACAATACTATATATAATTGTTTATTGGTAAAGAATACTATATAATTTTATTATAACTTATAAGAGAGAACTAATGTACAGTAAATTTTATTATAAAAATAAACAATACTATATATAGTGAACTCATGCCTCTTCACAAAAAAAATAAAATAAAATAGCATTTAACATATAAATTTAATTTTTAACATGACAAATGAGACAAGACGCTTTGGGAGGCGAAGATGATCAGATAGGATTTTTGCGGAAAAGATACCCAACATGTTTTCGTGTTTCACGAGCACTCTGTGATGCTTCCCTTACTATGCAACTCTATATCCGATACTCGTTTTGCCCCGAAATCTCCTCATGTTAGGGTCAGGGACCTTCTCCCGCTTGGATTTCTCTCATCCCTAGTCGAATTTAGTATGTAAATTCCGTCCAGTTGGCTTTCTAATCCTGGATCCGCCACTGCTTGGAGTGCAGCAGCAGCCAGGAGAGAGGTGCAACTCCAGCAGCTTTATTGGAGATTTCCGCGACCGGAGGTGCAGGTGCACCTCCTTGCGCCTGCACAGGTCCGCCACCGGTTCGCAACCCATGCTAATTCATGTAATTTGGCTTGCTCCAGATAGCTAGGTAGCTGGAGTACTTGGAATTGTTATGAGCAGTTAGGTAGAAACCTAACATTGTTTTTTTCCACCTCCCTTCCTCTGTTCTTATTTTCCCAAATATTTCATCCATATCTCTAACAAAAGGAAACTAAAAACAGAAAAGAAAACAGAAACTATATGGTCACGCAAGGTCCTCTAGTTTAAAATGTAGAACAAAAAAAGATAACACCAAATAAAATCCAAAGGTGTTATAAGAAATTTATTAATCTTTTGTATATATATATGCTCAGTTTTCTATTGTTTTAATTGACTATATGTGATTTCATGTAAATATATGAAGAAATGAAGACAAGAAATTGGATTACATCACGGGATTAGCATCGTCTGATAACAAACAATTGGCAAGATCGTGTTAGGCTTAATGATAAACAAATTTCATGGAGGCGAAACTTCCGTCGCTGCTGCTTTATTCTAGTTTCTCAGGTTAGGCGACAAAACCAGGCAGCTATATCTAGCTCATATCACATAGTACTCTTGTTGCTCTTGGCATGGGGCGTTGACTCAGTTTGGGTCATGCATGGGGGTCTCCTCCGAGCCGGCTTGGCTTAATTTCCAAGTTATGTTGTTGTATAGAACAATAAAAGTTGAATTTGTAAAATATATATTATTTATATTTTATTATCTATTAATGCCAAAACATAGACGAACACGAAGACTTCAATGTTTTATCATGTTTATGAATTGTGATTTTGTTTAGCCCCACCCAAGCCTAACTTGAAAGTTTCAACCTTTCACATTAAATTTCCAAGTCTCCAACCCTTTTCTTCTCTCTGTTTTTCTCAACATTCTGTGATCAAGTGAGATATAGAGGTACCTATTTTTCTCAGCCAACTACTTTACTTAGCGATGTGTGAATTAAACAAAGTACTCGTTGTGAGTTGCAGTACTTTTTTAAATGTGTTATACAAAAGTTTAGCTTGGAAAACAGAAACAAAAGTATATATGTTATACAAAGAGGAAGAGAGGAAAATTCTATTCAAATCCCGTTTGATTCTGATTCACCACATGATTATCACGTGTGGAAATTTTGGTTTTTGTGGGGGGAAAAAGAAACACTAAAAGCAAGTGGCACTAAAAGAGATAAAATGATAACAACACAATTTGCTGCAATCCCACCGACCAACATAAAATGAAAATAATTAAGGGTCTTTTTTTTTTCCCATATTCCAATCTTTCCATATAATTTTGGGGGTCCAGTATTGACATATACAGGATCACTCGTCAAATCACTCAGCACACCCACAATACAAGTGTTCACTAAACTATCATTGTGGTTAATTGAGCAGTTTGGTAAGTTCCGGCTATAAATGATAAAAACTCAATTAAACGTCAAATATCAAATACCTAGTGAATCTATACGCAATATTGCCAATTAAAAAACTATAATCCATAAGGAAACCTACTTTCATAGGGAATACAACATATACAAAAGCAAAGCAATGTTCAAAAATGAAGTCATTTTAATGGCCCAAAGATATCGTTTAGCTATTAAACGAATCCTCTATCGTCCAGCAACTATGGTATTAGACAAGCCATTTACTGATATAACTTGCAACTCCCCTCTACTTATATCAGACTCAGTAACATTTCTTCTTATGACGAATGCTGGCCTTCTAGGTAATGGCAATGAAATTGTTTCAGTGGTCAACATAGATACGACGTCAGACATGGAGGGCCGATCAGCTGCATTTTCTTCCACGCATAACATACCAACATGGAAGCATCTGAACAATTGATCTTCAGTACATGAATCCTTTAGTGTTGGATCCATTAGCTCTAGCCCCCTGCCTTCTTTCCATAACTCCCATGCCTGAAAAAATATTGCACTCATTTAATTAAGTTGTTGAAAGATTCATGGTATATATATTCACAACTCAAAAAAGAAAATGTTAATCGTAAATTTGATTTGTAAGACGTACATATCCTACTATATTGAGCACGCGATCAGCATTGTAGAAGCTACTATTTCTCCTACCACTAATGATTTCAAGCATTAACACCCCGAAACTATAGACGTCAGATTTTATCGAAAAAATCCCCTCCATAGCGTACTCGGAGACATGTAACCACTGTATCATATAAAAACCAAATATATTTAGTATATGTTTGTAAGTACAGGTTTAGCAATGTCAAAGTGGTGAAAGGCATAATAATTTATAATGTATGATATACTTACTACGTTCCAACAACCCTATTAGTATTTGCTTCAAGTTCATTATGTGTAAAAATTCTTGCCAAACCAAAATCAGAAATTTTGGGCTTCATATATTCATCAAGTAGTACGTTACTAGCTTTTAAATCTCTGTGAATTACTCTCATTCTTGAGTATTTATGCAAGTAAAGCAGTCCTTGAGCAATTCCTTCAATTATGTTGAACCGCTTCGTCCAATCTAGTAGCATCGCTCTGGTTGAATCTGTCCAAATATATCCATGAAAATAGCTGGAAATATCAGATTATTCGAATAGAAGAAATCAAATAACTAAGATTAAAGTGATCGAGAATCTTAATTGCCGACCGAATAAAAAGCAGTCCAAACTTTTGTTTGGCATGTAGGCATAGATTAATATCCTCTCTTCCCCATGAATGCAGAAGCCATAAAGCTGAACGAGGTTTGTATGTTGGAGTTCAGATATGAGTATCAATTCATTCTTAAACTCCAAAGTTCCTTGCCCTGAACATCTTGAAAGTCTTTTCACAGCGATTTCTTGTCCCGTCACAAGTTTTCCCTTCATTAATAATACATAATATAGCACCAAGTAATCAGGTTTATATTTTTCAGTTATTATTACAAAGACACTCATTTTTATTTAAAACCTTAATTACCTTATAAACAGGTCCAAAGCCCCCTTGTCCGAGCTTGTTTTCTTCCGAGAAGTTAGTTGTGGCAGCCACTACAGATGCGTAGCTAAATACTGTCAAATTATTTCCCATCTTTCCATAATTTTGAAGCCCGTTGACATCGCCAGTGGATCTATCAGATTCCATCCATTCAAGCAATTCATTCTCAACCATCGGGTTGGTCCCCCCTGTTTAGATTAATGTTGAAGAAAATTAAAATTTAAAATTTCCAAAGTCTTCATAGATGTTTAAAGAGTCTACCTGAAAATAGTTTCCTCCTTAGTAGATAGCTCGAGATGCAAAGCACCATTACCAATACAGCAGCGCCAATAGCCGTGCCAATCCATATCCACTTATGTGCTGCACATAGGAACACAAATGTGAAGAGATAATTCTTCAATATTCATTGTAGACATGTATATATATACTTATGTACATGTGCCAGAAATTTATTCTCGTTACACTTTGCCTTTCACGGGTGAAGAGCACATCTGCAAGTGAGCCGTTGCTCATGTACTCATACAATCTTTTAAATATATAATCAAATATAAGTACTAATTGTCATTTAGGCATAATAATCAATCCCAAAACATAAAATATTTATTCATACCAAAAGCAGAGAATTCTTGAAATTGATGGGGATTATTGGGTAATGGTAGAAATTAGGGTTGTATTATACAATATATATATATATATATATATATTAGGTCCATGTGTTAAAATATTAATTTAGAAAGAAAAAAAAAGGGTACGTAGAATCGAATCTGCAATTGATATATACAATACACAGCATGTATTATTAACTTAATAAATTAATTTATAATATATATTAATTTCATTAGAAAAAAAGGAAAGAAACAACATTAACGTGCGTTTCAGGAAAGTAACCTCAGTTTTTTTGTTTTTTTGTTTAAAATAACCTCAGTTTTAAAAAGGCTGAAAGTGAAACGGCGTCGTTTTACAACCCTAATAAAAAAATTTCACGCGGACTATACTTCTTTCTCGCGAACTCTTCTTCTTCTTCCTCGCGCCGCCTCGTCCGTCCGGCCAGGCCTTGCAGCGCTTCATCACGCCTTCCCATGCCTCACCGCCCTAAACGTGCAGCTTGCAGAACAGCCGACCGCCTCAGGCGATCTCTTGCTGCCTCGATCTGACGCGCTTTGGCTACCCAAAATCAGCCCTTTATAAACCGTTGACGAGGCTCCTCTACCAAGCTCTTCGTTGAAATTATTAGTCATCTTTTCTAGCTCTTCATAAGCATATCGTCGCGGAGCCACACTCTCATTCAATTCAAGGTCACCATTCACAGCACTCATTCTCATATATATGCCCAGACATTGTGTTTCCACAACACAATCACGGAAATCAACAACAAAATGGATCAAAGCAGTAAATGAAAGACAAATACTGAGGATGTCAGTTCTACCTTTTTTCTTGCTTCCTGGTTGAACAATTCTACGATCTGGATCTGGTTTTGGTACACCTACCTTGATGAGAGCTATGTTTGAAGTTCCATTGGCTCTTCTACCATATCTCAAAGGAAGACTCCGCCTTCTCCAGTTTGTACCGTCAAAAACGCAGCTTCAGAGGTACAATCCTCCAGGACGCCTTGTATGCAATCGTTTTTGCCCGATAATCTCAAACTCATATACGGAACATCTTCCCATGTTGTGCTTTCCAGCTCTTCCATGGTGTAAGTGAAATTCTCATTCCTGTTTTTGCACGCATCCGAAACAAAATTTCTCTCGCACAGATGTCTGATTTCCCTGGTTGACAGATTTTGAATCTCGGAAGACATCTACAGTAAGGTTGTAGATCAATTAAGACACAATAGCTATTCAATCCGCATAGGCCTTTAGGAACACACTTATCCTTGGAAGACACCCACTCAACTGACCAAATTGCATCCTTTTTCAAATCATGTGAATACAAACGAAATATCCCATCTGCATCAATTCTCATAAGATAAAGTTTTCCTTCATCAGGAGGAAGACCTCCATCTGTTATATTCCGAATATTCGAACCAGTCTTGTTGAGCAAGTAGAGATGGCCATCAGCACCAAAATTAAGTGTCACGTTCTCTCCCTTGCCATCAGTGACAGATGCATAATAAGCATTCGGACTGGTGTCTGGAGGATCTACAGGGTCCTGAACAAGGTTTCCATCATTTTGCATTTTGAGACGGAAAATCCCTGTTGAGTGATCAGCTTCTGATTTCGCAGAGAAAAGTTCGTCTCCTGATAAAAGGCGTTGACCGGGCAAAAGGGTGTCGGTTGGATGATCAAAGCTCTGCCATACTATTTCCTGCTCAAAGTTGTACACCACGAAATTACCCGAATCGAGCATGGAAGCATAAGAAGCAGAGAAAGAAACCAAGTGTGCTGTTGGCGAGGCAAGGCCGTCACCTGCGAAGAGCAAGGTGGAATCGTTGGACTCTGGTGGATTATCTCGATTCAGAGTCCACACGACTGTCTTTTTGGGAATTCCAGCAAGAAATATCCCAACAGCATAGCCATTGCCTTGCCTGTAAAATCCAAAGGCATATAAACCAGAAGGTGACAGCCATGTGGAGTTGGTGGTTGGTGTTAAAATAGAGCCGGGGCTTATTCATTGCGACTGCATCTGTTGTGCTTCAGCAGCAACAAATGCCAAGGCAAGAAGAAGGCATGCCATGCAAGCCATCGAAAAATGATCTCAGTGTACCTTGTCTTCCCCTTCCTTTGTTTGTTTTTTTCCTTCTCCAGCACTCCAGAAAATTGGTTCCAATGCAGTATGAAGTTCTAATTCTGAATTTCTGTTTAATTTAAGGTGGATGTTGTAAATGAATTCGTACGTGTTTCTTCTCTCTCTGTGGAGTAGTTCACCACCAAGATTCAACGAGAGATACCCAGTCTGGTCGAAAGTGATGGAACACTTTGTCATGCGTTAACGAGACAGACGCTAGATGAATTCTCAGAATTGATATTATAATCTGAAGAATTAATCTTATAACGGAGACTTTTGAGTCCATGCGTTAACGGAGATTTTTGGTGTCCAAACGATGCACCAAATTTTTCATTAAAGTTTTTGCTCAAATTGTTTATTAACTTTATCGTCATATTGTTAACTTTATCCTAAATTTGTCCCTAATGGCAGGTCCCAGAATTTGTGAACTTGACTTTGTAGTTTGTAGACTTTTTCCAATCAGATGTCTATAGTTTAAGTCGTTTAAGTCGTTTTCTCCTTCATAGGCAATGAATCGGTCCAAATCAAACTCTTCAGGTGCATTTTTCTTCTTTGTATATTGTTAATTTAACTCCTTAATAAATTTTTCGATAAATTAAAGACCTCCAATTGTTTTAAAATCTCCAATTTTAAAATTGGAGACCTATCATCAAATTTTTCAAATTCTATCCAAATTTTAGTCAAAATTAAAGGAAAAATAGTCATTTAAAAATTAAAACCTTACCAACCTAAAATTAAACATTTAAAATTTTAAAAAAATTAGCATTTAAAATTTAAAATTTAAAGAAATAATAATAATTAAAAAATATATTCAACTCAACCTCAACCTCCCCCTCCCCTCCCCTCCCCTCCCCTATCCTTCCCCTTCCGTCTCCCCTCTCTTACTCCACTTCCCCTCATTCCCCTTCCGTCTACCCCCCGCCCTCCCCTTCCCCTCGTGCCTCTTCCATCTCCCCCATCCTCCGCCTTTGATCTCTCTGTCCCCACCGTCCCCTTCCTCTGCTCCTAATACCAGACCCAGCCGCCCAAATCTCTCCACTCCACTCCCCAAATTCGGTGGCTTCTATCCAATTCATGGAGAACCCAAAAACCGACGAGGTCTCAAGATTAGGCTAAACCGAGTTGAAAACGAGCCTTATGCTTTGGAGGCTGCTGGGTTTGAAAATCAAGAAAAGCCAGCATCTTCGCAAGCCAGCTTAAGAAAACCCTTGATTTTATGAAGATGATGCAGACGGACGAGGCACTTCGGACTTGTTCTCTACTACCCTAGTACGTAATTTTCACGGAAGAAGATCAGCAAAGGCATCATCACAAAAGAAACTTTACAATCTCATTCAACATGGCTATTGACCAGTTTAGCCTTTAGAGCAACTCCACCGCAGGTCCAAACCCGGGTAAAAGGCCCCCCTCAACAGCCCAAGGCAGCTCCGCGCTGCAGCCCGGTTGGCGTGGGTCCCACCAGCCCGGGCAAGCCCAAGGGCAAGTTTCGCCTGGGCTTCAGCCCGAGGGCTGTGACATCAGAGCGTCAGCTCGTGGCAATTCAAAATTTTTTTTACTTCAGCGCATGTGCCACGTGTCGCAGCGGGGGCTCTCCGATGGGTTTTTTTCCAGAAATCCGACGGCCCTTGTTTTTTGGGCTTTAAAAATTGCAAAAAAATTCGAAAAAAATCTGAAATTTTTTAAAAAAAAATACCAAAAAAGTATGTATTTTTTCCCTATAAATACCTATCCATTTTATTCACTTTCCATACCAAATCTTCATACAATTTCTTCTCCATCCAATATTTTTTACTCTTCACTCACATTATTCACTTTCCACACCAATTCTCCATACAAACTCTTCTCCCTCCAATATTTTTTACTCTCCACTCACATTTTTCACTTTCCACACCAATTCTCCATACAAACTCTTCTCCTTCCAATATTTTTTACTCTCCACTGACATTTTTCTACTACTTTCCATTTGTATAAAAAAAAAAACAAATGGCATCCTCTGCGAAAACCGGAGGCTCGTGGGCAACTCAGGAAGATATTGCGTTGTGTCAATCTTGGGTGAACGTTAGTCATGACCCTATCACGGGCAATGAGATGAAGTTCCATCATATGTGGAGCAAAATTCATGGAGAATTTTGTCAAAGAACGGGTTCCATTCGGACCGAAATGGCCTTGTCTAGTAGATGGAAACTTCTAAATAAAGAGTTAGGGAAATGGAGAAATGCGTTGACAAAAGCAAGGGAGAACATTCGAAGCGGTCAAAATCTATCCGATGAGGTAAAATCTTTATAATTGCCATTTTAATCAATTTAATGTAACTTTTTTTTATTGCATATTCTATTTCTTTTTCTTGCATAATCTTTTTTTTTCTTTTTGCATTTCCAATTTGTCTATATTTTCTTGCATAATCAATTTTATTCTTGCATTTCAAAATAGTTTATATTTTCTTGCAT
This sequence comes from Prunus fruticosa, assembly GCA_018703695.1. Lineage (NCBI taxonomy): Eukaryota > Viridiplantae > Streptophyta > Magnoliopsida > Rosales > Rosaceae > Prunus > Prunus fruticosa. The sequence continues at coordinate 20,891,145 of CM031922.1, forward strand.
AATAATTTTTTTTTCTTGCACTTCCAATTATTTATTTTTAATAGATCATACAAGCACAAATGTGGTTCGGTGCCATGGGGCAAGGCAAAAAAAGTTTCGTGCATTTCCAATGTTGGGAAGTTGTGAAGGATTGTTCGAGATTCAAAATTATTCCCACCGGTCCACCGGTTGTGTTGAATGAGACGCTGCTCCACGATTCGCCATCAACCAATTCGCCATTGGACTCCCCAATGGAAACAGAGTCACCACTCCCACGTCCGCCGAGACCTATTGGGAGAAAGGCGGCAAAGGCCAAGAGAGGTGGCACTTCAAACAATGAATGTGTACAATTATTGGAGCAAATAGCTAAGAACACCTCACTAAGAATTGAGAGAGACTTGAAAAGAGATGCATTGGACATGGCACGAGAGGAAGCATTTGCAATTCAACAACGGCAGGCACAAGAAAAAGACATGGATGATAGAGAGATGAAAATCATGGCCATGGATATGAGCCATATGTCTCCTGAAACAAAGGCCTATTGGAAGCTAAGACGAAGGGATGTGATGAGAAGAAAACTTTTCCAAGACGACGAACCTAGCAATACGGATTGGTTAAATGATGAAAACCATTAGGTTGTATTGAAACACCTTTGCCATATGTTGTATTGTTGTATTGTTGTATTATCCTTTAATTTGTTGTATTGTTGTATTATTCTTTAATTTGTTGTATTGTTGTATTATCCTTTAATTTGTTGTATTGTTTCCTTTTTATTCAATAAACAAAGCATTAAATAATATGACTATTTATTAAAAACCTTTGAGCATCAACACAAAGATGAATTAAAAACACACCTTCATTTATTGCAAACAACACACAAAACAAACCATACATAAGAGCATAATAATAAAAACAAGAATAATTCCAAAAAACACCACACACAAAATAAAGCATAATTCCAAACAAAGCACTAATCTTGACTTCATCCGTTGTGATTGCCTTTCCTCTCCCACAAGTGCTCGATCAAGTCAACTTGACGTCTCTCGTGAACATATGAAGATTGCATTTCTTGATAATGATCAATCATGGGGTTGTTGAATTGACCATCCCGAAGTAACGGTTCGAGCTCCATTGGTAGTCCATTTGGTCTCATCAGCCTTTCATATATTCTTGTCAACGCCGTGTTCATGGGATCGGGTTCAAACACCTCTGGAGCATCGTAGTCATACTCATCCTCCACAATCATGTTGTGGAGGATGATGCAAGTCATCATAATACTCTGCAACACCTCCTCATCTAGCATCCGAGCAGCATCCCTGATAATTGCCCAACGAGCTTGCAAGATACCGAAAAACCTCTCCACGTCTTTCCTGTAACCTTCTTGAAAGGAAGCAAAGCTTCTTTCCTTCTCGGATTAGGGATTCGAAATTGTTTTCACGAATGTAGTCCACCTAGGATAAATTCCGTCGGCAAGGTAATACGCACCAGAGTATACGGTATTGTTGATTTGGTACGTGACCTGGGGGGAATGACCTCGCAATACCTCGTCGAACACCGGGGATTGACCAAGGACATTGAGGTCATTCTAAGATTCGGCAACCCCGAAGAAGGCATGCCAAACCCAAGTGTCGAATGAAGCTACGGCCTCCAAAATTATACTTTTTTGCCCCTTCCGATTCCCGTACTCTCCTTGCCAAGCAGTAGGACAATTCTTCCACTGCCAGTGCATGAAATCGATGCTTCCAATCATTCCTGGGAAACCTCGATCCTCGCCTTTTTTTAGAAGCCTTTGCAGGTCCCTCGCGTGGGTTTGCGAAGGTACTCCCTCGTGTACAAATTTTCCACTACATCACAAAATCTCACTAAGCACTCTAGGATAGTAGATTTTTCCATCCTTGCAATCTCATCCACCTGCTCTCCTGAGATGCCCCATAAGCAAGCATCCGCAAAGCAGCTGTAAGTTTTTGCTCCGGATAAGACCCAAAACTCCAACAGCATCATGCTTTTGAATGAAGTATGTGTCGTAATTACAAATATCATGCATGATTTTTTGGAACAAATGTGGTTGCATTCTATATCTCTCTCGAAACTTATATCACTACAACAAAATGTTGCTTTAGCGACGATTTTGTCAACGAGGAATTATATTTCCTTGTAGAAGCAGCCTTTCAATGAGGAAAATGTCAAATTCTCGCAAAATGTGACTTGAATTTCGTTTTCAAATTGGACCAAGCTATAGCGACGACATGCTGAATGCAGCGACAAACAATGTGGACGCTGGAGATTTTCAGCGACGAACTATTGTTTTCCTCGCGGACTATTGACAATTCCCTCCAAACCTATAGCGACAAACATTATAAAATCCTCGCAATAGAAGCCTTTTAACGATGAATTAATTTCCTCGCAATATGTATCCCAAATTATTTTCACCATTTATTAACGAGGAAATAGTGTTTTCCTCGTGAAAAGGGTAGCGGGAGTTTTTGACGATTTGCTTCAAACCTATAGCGACAAACAATATATAATCCTCGCAATAGAACCCTTTTAACGAGGAATTAATTTCCTCGTAGTACATCTTCCAAAAAATTTCACCATTTATTAACGAGGAAATAGTTTTTTCCTCCCTGAAAGTGTAGCGAGAATTTTTTACAATTCCCTCCAACTCTATAGCGACCAACAATATATAATCATCGCAATAGAAGCCTTTTAGTGAGGAATGAATTACCTCGCAATATGTCTCCCACATTATTTTCAAAATTTATTAAGGAGGAAATAGTTTTTTCCTCACTGAAAGTGTTAGCGGGAATTTTTGACATTTTCCTCCTAATCTACAACGACAAACAATATATAATCATCGCAATAGAAGTCTTTTAACGAGGAATTAATTTCCTCGTAGTACATCTTCCAAATTTTTTCACCGTTTATTAACGAGGAAATAGTTTTGTTCCTCACTAAAAGTGTTAGCGGGAATTTTTGACATTTCCCTCCTAATCTATAGCGACAAACAATATATAATCCTCTCAATACACTAGTAAAAAATAAAAACCCTTGTAGCTGTAAATATATATTTTAAATTGACGATCGAATTAGTTCATTGTGTTCATATAGGGTCAAGGAGTGTAGCTGTAAAAACTCATCAAAATCGAAATTGAAATAACCGTTAAATCGTGATTTTTCGTTTATAACCGTCGAAAAGTTTTGTCCCATTACTTGATCTCTGAATGTTTATTTTTCCGATTTTTGGCGTATATGATCTGGAAGTATAAACAAACAAGTTTGACGGTTAGATCATTGAAACTAGTTTCGATAGAATGCGTATGCCATCAAAACAATATATTCACTAACAATTAAGAGTTTATTTATACTTTCGTTAAATATAACATAAGATTTTGTGGTATCCACTAGTATAAAATATTTTAAATTGAAGATCAAATTCAGTCATTGTATTCACATAGGGTCAAGGAGTGTAGTTCTAAAAAATCATCAAAATTGGAGTTAGAATAACCGTTAAATCATGATTTTTCATTTATAACCGTTGAAAAGTTTTGTCCCGTTACTAGATCTCTGAATGTTTGTTTTTTGCAATTTTTGGGGTATACGATCTTAAAGTATATACAAATAAGTTTGACTGTTGGATCGTTGAAAATAATTTTTTAGAATGCGTATGCCATCAAAACAATATATTCACTAACAATTAAGAGTTTATTTATACTTTCGTTAAATATAACATAAGATTTTGTGGTATCCACTAGTATAAAATATTTTAAATTGAAGATCAAATTTAGTCATTGTATTCATATAGGGTCAAGGAGTGTAGCTCTAAAAAATCATCAAAATCGGAGTTAGAATAACCGTTAAATCGTGATTTTTCATTTATAACCGTTGAAAAGTTTTGTCTCGTTACTAGATCTCTAAATGTTTGTTTTTTGCAATTTTTGGGGTATCCGATCTTGAAGTATATACAAACAAGTTTGACGGTTGGATCGTTGAAAATAATTTTGTAGAATGCGTATGCCATCAAAATAATATATTCACTAACAATTAAGAGTTTATTTATACTTTCGTTAAATATAACATAAGATTTTGTGGTATCCCCTAGTGTAAATATTTTAAATTGAAGATCAAATTCAGTCATTGTATTCACATAGGGTCAAGGAGTGTAGTTCTAAAAAATCATCAAAATCGGAGTTAGAATAACCGTTAAATCATGATTTTTCATTTATAACCGTTGAAAAGTTTGGTCCCGTTACTAGATCTCTGAATGTTTGTTTTTTGCGATTTTTGGGTATCCGATCTTGAAGTATATACAAACAAGTTTGACGGTTGGATCATTGAATGGTGTGTGTGTATATATATATATATATATTTATTAGTAGCTTTAAATTTATTATTGTAGTTAGAATTGAGTTTTTGTTAGAAAAATATATTATTGTGGGTTTTATGTAAACTTGAATTTGTATTTTTTTTGTTTTTTGTTTTTGGGAAATGAAGGAAGAAAGTTGTAAAAGAAAAAGAAAAATAAAGCACACTTCTTAGTGGAGCCACCTGTCCTTTTTCTTACCTGTTATTTGCCAATTTCTGCCCAAGTATTTTTTTTTGGTATGGCGCTTTTTTTTCCCCCGAAAATTCTAATCTCGCGCTCTCGCTCCAGACCCAAACCCTAAAATTCCAATATCCACTCTCGCGCTGCCTCTCTCTCGTACTCTAGCTCCCTCTGTCTATCTTTGGTTCTATCCGGCCTCTCTTGCTCTTTCGCGAGGAGATTAGCCAGCAATCTCAACACCTCCTCTCATCATCTGTCCGTCTCTCTCCGTGTCTCTCTCTTTGGTTCCATCTCTTCTAACCCAAACCCGCGCTTCCTCTCTCTCATCTACAAACTCTCCAAATCTCACAAATATCTCTGAGTCCAACACCAAAATAGCAAGGTTGTGTATGCACCCTATCTTTCATCTGTCAATGAGCATGACTTGGAGAAGGTGATTTTTTTTTTCTTCCTGAATTTGGTTTTCTCTGTGTTCCAGGTTTCGATTTTTCCGTGAATTTGCTATATGGATCTCAGCTCTTTGGAAAAGTAAAAGGTATGCTTTGATTGTTGTTCTTAGTATTTTGAAGGGTCAGAGGGTTGGGAATGGTTCTGGGTTTGGAATATGATATTACTGTCTATGATTCCTTTGTTCTGGTTCGTGTCTACTTTTGTTGCTGCTATCATGGCTTTTTCTGGGTCTTTAGTTTAAGGATTTATAATCCATTTTGCTTGAAATTCTCATAATCTTGGTCTGAATTAATGAGTTCATTTAACTGAAGATCTGTTTTTTCGGTTTTGCTAAGTATTCTGTCTACAAAGCCTTCTGATGTCCTGGTTGAAGAAACTGAGAAAATCTGCAAATGTGATTTTCGGTGTTTACTTGATGTAACTGAACTGGTACTAATGATGGCTGCAATATTATTATATTGACCAAGGCTACTTTTTCTTTTGAATAATGAAGTAAAGAATTACCTTTTCCATTGGTTACCTTTTCAGATCCAATGAATTATGTCTTGCAAAACGTTGGCTAGCTTTTGAATTGTTGTTTCATATGGTTTAGTTGAGAAGTCTATTGACATTTTAATATTTTAAAGGTCTTAGTGTCTTTTTATTATTATTTCTAATAATATTTTCTCAATATAAAATTTCTCAATAATTGTATACTTTCTCATAGTTATCTATGTTTTTTTTTCTTCCAGGAACACTGCAAGTGAAATGTTGAAGTCTGGATCACGTTCATGGATGCTATACATGTTGTTTTCTTTTTTGTTATCTCAGTTTGGTGTAAATGTTTAATATATTTTTAGGTTTTTTTTGGAATGTTATTGATCTTTTTGGGCATGTATAATATAATGTGTTGTTTGGAGACCACTAGACTAAAAAACGTATTGTTTTGAGATATTTTATTTTAAGATTTTAAAAATCATTAAAAAAATGTATAATTTATTTTTCTTATCGTGTGAATCGGTTCGTGTCGTGTGATTTGCGAATTGTAACGGGTCGTGTTCGTGTTGGTCATTTCCAACCCGTTTTCTTATCGTGTCGTGTCGTGTTAACCCGTTAAGAAAAGCGAGTTGATACGAACACTACACGAATATCTGATAACACGACACGAATGCCAGGTCTAGCTTCAGCATCCATCCTATGAGGAAACCTATTCCCTCGCTGTATATATTCTGCGACAACTTGTGATATTTGTCGCAATAAACTTATCACTATTACTTACGATAGTTATCTTTAGCAACGAAATAGTTTCCTCGTTGTAGGATGTACAGGAAAATATTTTTCTCGTTCATCACTTATTGCGAGAAATTAAATGACCTTTAGCGATAATAGAGTGCCTCGCTATAGAGGTTTGGCGAGGAAATAGTTATGTTGTCGCAGAAAGGATTCAGCGAGAAACATGAACATTCCTCTTTATAGGCTTCTACGACGGGGCTTTAGCGTCTATCTCACGAGGAAACCTATGTCCTCGCTGGAGAGATGTAGCGAGGAACTTGTGGTATTCGTCGCAATAAATTATCACTATTACCGACGATATTTTATCTTTAGGGACGAAATAGTTTCCTCGTTGTAGGATGTACAGGAAAATATTTTCCTCGTTCATCACTTATCGCGAGAAATTAAATGACCTTTAGCGATGATAGAGTTCCTCGCTATAGAGGTTTGGCGATGACATAGTTAAGTTGTCGCAGAAAGGATTCAGCGAGGAAACGTAAACATTCCTCTCTACAGGCTTCTACGACGGGGCTTCACCGTTCACCGAGCGAGGAACACATTTTCCTCGTTGTAGAGATGTAGCGAGGAAATTGGAACCTGTGCGAGGAAATATTTCCTCGCAAAAGAGCTTTTTTGTTGTAGTGTATTCAGGATATAACGAATTTGGGATAAAGTAATCCTCCAAGAGATTCTTACCCCGAGACTCCCTACGTTTGTCCACATTCGGGGCACGACGACGGTGTTGCCTTGATTGATTAAGCATACACACCGCTGCTGCAAACATTTGTTCCTCTTCTTCATCGGCGTCTCGATCTTCTTCAGCACGTCTACGCCGGATTTCTTCCCTTTCTTTCTCCGTTGCCTCTCCAACACCCTCCTCAAGTTTGACATTGAGAGTAGAAATTGTTTTGTAAAATCTGAGAAATGAAGGAATAGATAAGAGATGGTGTGAGAGGTATGAGTTGATGGTGTAGTTTTATAGAGGGATTCATAAGATAGAGATGACACGTGGCACAAATTTAGAGGGTGAAAATCTTATCTGAAATTCTAGATTATAATTTTTTAAACATATCTGAAAATCTTATCTGACATGGGACACGCGGCACAATTTTAGAGGGTGAAAATCTTATCTAAAATATGAGATTATATATATTTTTTAAATATCTAAAAATCTTATCTGACATGGGACACGTGACATAATTTTAGGGATGAAAATCTTATCTGAAATCTAAGATTATAATTTTTTTTAATGAATATCCGAAAATTTTATCTGAATAAGACACGTGGCAACCGAGATTCTCATTCGAAAATCTTTTCTCAAAAATAATGAACATGTGACAACCAAAAATCTTATCCGAAAATTTAATTACAAAAGATTATCAAAATTAATGGTTTAAAGTATAAAAAAATAGGAAATAAAGTACAATGAATAGTATTTTTCTTAGACTTGCCCTAGACTTAGCCCTCATGGGTGGAACCACAAATGCAAGGGCTGACACTATTCACGTGAATAGTGGCAGCCCTTGCTTGCCCTTGCCCTAGACTTAGCCCTTGTGGGTGGAGTTGCTCTTAGAAGTTCTTGCTTCGTACCGATGTCGTCTAGTTCCAAAACCATCGCATACGTTATACTAATGGAAACTGCTACTCAAACATTCCTTGAGTCCCCTCTTGTTACCCAAAAAAACAAAAAACAAAAAAACAAAAAAACATTCCTTGAGTCGTTACGAATAACAAATCAGGAGCAGCATGATGAGAATACAGACATGCCTCAACATTTAGATTAAAACAATCTAGACTAGGTGGTTTCCATACAATTCTTGTACAAGAAGAATGTTATCTTTTTTTCGACAGTTCAACTATTTTTTTTTTTCCAAAATAAAATGGAGCTAAAGAGGACCAATAAGAACAAATCCAATGTACTAAATTTATATTAACTAAGGTGGGGAACGTAAGAATGTGCCTTACCTGTTGAGAAAAAGTACAATCACGAAAAGTTAGGAGAGACTTTCTGGAATTAGGATTACCAAGGGAAGACTCAGAATAGACTGATGATGAGCTATGTTGCACCGATACGGATACGGATTACGGGTACGGCGATACGATATGATACGATACGCCGATATGGCAAATTTCCAAAAAGTAGGATACGGGTACAAATTCATATACGGCGATTAAAATAATATATATTTAAAAATAATAATATAAATAAAATAATTGATAATTGATATTTCATCCATAATAAGTTCAAAACATTAACAAAACACTACTCATTTCCTGTCAATCAAATGAAGTTTGATATTAAAAAAAAACAATTAATACATATACAAAACAATTCATAGGCAGCTGTTTCCAAAATATTTTAAAGAATATATTATATACACATCCCATATAATATAGCATATACCTATTATCCAATTAACAACAATTCCAACTTCACAAACTAACCACACAACAATTTTTAAAATTATATACCCAAACCCAACTAACAAAACAGCAGAGCAGCTTATTAAAAGAAAACAGAAAGAAACCCCAAATGAATCTGAGATGGCGACGGCTATGAGTGCGACGGCCAGGTGCGACGACGCTGGTGAGTTCTCTTCCTTCTTCCTTCTTCCTTCTTCCTCCGTCTTCTGTTTTGTTTGCTGTTTGAATGACACCCAAAAAAACCTAGCCTCTCGACATAGGCAGAGTGTTTGAACTTCTAAGTTTTAATTTTACCCCAAATATTTAATAACCTTCAAAATCACCCCCAAATTTTCCAATTATTTTCACTTTTACCCCCTGACGTATCGAAAACGTATTCGCGACCGTATCGTGGCCGTATCGACGAAGTATCGGAGCCGTATCGTAAAGTCAACAGGTCAGAAAAGTCCACGATACGCCACGTGGCGTATCGGATACTGTAATCGGTGCCGTATCGGATACGCGCATACCCCAAAAATCCGGCGTATCGGTGCAACAGAGATGATGAGCAAACGTGCCCAAATTTTAAGTTTTTTCAGAAGGAATGATGATGCAAAACCTAGATTTTATCATTTCAGGAGGAAACTTAAGTTTCCAAATATTATAGAAATAAGAGGCTAAGGGCATTGCATTCATGCTTGTTTACGAAGACGAAACAAAAGATAGAACAACTGTTACAAGGGCAAGAAATATAAGTACGAACACAACTCATAATTCATATAATGTAATGTACTCGCTGTGGTATACATGTATTAAAAGATGCATTTATAAACAAGTAGTCATTTGTGTGTAGACAGCGCAAACAATGCCAGTTTTGAAGTACCTGGAACATCAACAAGACAATTTCCAATAAACACAAGTGACTCGGTTAGCTGCTACAGTACAATGAAGCTTCACGTCTCATTCAAGGATCAAATTCATCTCTCACTCTATTAGGTGGACTTCGAAGCTTTGTCCAGGATGTCAAAAACACTTTGTAGAGTCATCTCCTCCACAATAACAACCTTGTCTCTTGATTTGGAGCCAGAACCAATAGAAACCTGCCTTCTTTTTACCCCTAAAACCTGTAATTTGGGAAGAATGAGAATTTGAAGTTTCCAAGCATAAACATTAGTGGTTGAGTAGACCAAATAAACTGAGGGGTTAAGACCTCAAAACAAAATTGATAAATTTGGTGCACGCAACTCAAAACCATTTGTCAATGGGTGTAGAGGCCTTAGGATTTCTAAAGTAAGATGCACTGCTTAGAATGCCCAATATGAAACTTTATATTCTTGCTAAAAAATTATTCAAAAACTATGCTACATTTCACTCATAATAATACAAATTAGACCTTCAAAAGTATAGGCCTCATTCTGTACCCATCATTTAAAGTGAAATGAATCTTCCCTTCGAACTTTCTCAAGAATCTGTTCTGTCACATATCCTTTGCCAACCCTGCCACAAAGCTACTGTGCCACCTTATCTTGCCAACTTATAAACAAATGATGGGTACAGAAGTATATTTTCATGTATATGTGTGTGCACGACTTTAGAATGTACTTGAATGTAGTTATAGTCATAGATGAGTAACTGTTGTGTAGATTTAGCTGCACCAAAATGGATTCAGCTGCATCATCAACTTGTGATACTCGCAAGTGCACGAACCGTTGGTAGTTTAGCGTATGTAAGTGCGAGGTCGATTCCACAGGGATTGGTGATTGAATAATCCAATTCAATTTTCCTACACAAAACAAAAATGAAAACAACATAAACAAAACAAGAAGAAAGAATGTACATTACAAGAAAAATAAATTACAACTTAGAGAACATTAAAGAGAGCATTTGAGGAAGGAAGGAAAGTGTTTGAGAGATTTGGAGAATTTTGGAAGAGAAGGGAGATGTGGAAGAGAGTAGAGAAGTGTTTGGAAAGCTTGAGGATTTTGGAAGAGAAAGTGTTTGAGAACTTTGAGAATTTGGAAGAGAGCATTTGAGAACTTGGATGATTTTTGGAAGGGAAGAGAAATGTGTTTGAGAACATGGGAAATGTTTTAGAGCATGGAGAACTTTGAAAGAGAATAGAGAAGTGTTTGGAGAATTTAGAAGAAGAGAAAAGAAAAGTAGAATGATCTTATTACAACAATTGAGAACTACAAAGGGAAACTAAGAGAATTTGAGGGAGAGAAGGGAAGGGAGCTCTAGAGAAGTGTTTGAGAGCTCCCCCCCTTGGGGTGTTATTACAAGCTTAGAGAACTTCCCTATTTATAGGCCTAGGGGAAGTGAAAATCTGAATTCAATAAGACTAATGCATACAACACTTGAATTATAAAATCTGAAATGGTTGATGCACTTGTATTAGAAAATCTAAAGTGGGTGATGCACTTGTATTAGAAAATCTTGAATTGGTTGATGCACTTCACCACTAAATCCCACTAGCAGCCCTAGCTCATCTTCATGTCACCATGACCAAGCTTCCAACCAGAAATGATAGCTCATGCTTATCTCACCATGACCAAGCATCCAACCAGCACATGCTGAGGTCAGCATGATCCGCAACTTCAAGGGCTTACAACTTGGGCTTCCCTTAAGCAAATTAGGACTTTAAGCACTCAAACTTGAAGTTCAGAATGTCTTCTTTCCAGCCATATATCATTTGGGCCAATCCAAGGTCGGAGGAGGAAGTTAAGGCCGAAACAAATTGCTAACTCATTTTCCGCGCTGATAAGATCCATCCTGAGCATGCTTCTGTGTTTGCTAGGTAACGGACTCCAGATTTATCCAATGGGGCTGAATTTTGGATATGTCATAGTAAGCACACATTGGAACAACTTGCATGAAGAATGTGGCCTCATTCGAGCTATGTAGGTTGCTGAAACAAAGCTTGCAATATGACCTACGGAACTGGACTGGCAGGGGGCTGTAGCCAAAATTAGTTTGTCTTTAAGCTAAACACAAAAAGGATTAAAAGCACAAGTTTAACTCAAAAACATAACCAAATCATAATCTAGAAGGGTAAGAAATAATATACAATTATGAACCGATCAAATACCCCCAAACCTAGATTTTGCTAGTCCTCGAGCAAAACAAAAAAAAGAAAAACACAGATAAAACAAAACAAAACAAGAAGTTAACTAGACCACTTTCGTAGGTAACTCGATTGCATTTAGCATATGCAACAAGCCTTTAAACCTCTAGGCATCCCTAGTAGGAGGAGTTGTGTCTCCTGAGGGTTTAATAGATACGATACCCAAACGTTTTTCTAACTCTACAAAACAAAATGGTTAGAAAACTTAAAAGATTGTTAGTCTTGAAGCAAAACCAAAACCAAAAAAAAAAAACAAACATAATTACATTAACAAAAACGAAAACAAAACACAAAAAAAAAAAAACCATTACAAAAATAAAAAGAACTCAAAACAATCTTTCCGAACATTTTCTGAAGAGGAATGACTCATGCACATGACTTAAACGTTTTAACAATAAAAGCTCAATTTTTAGACATTATTTACAAAGCGGCAAAGTTCAAAACATAATATGCTCAAAGTGTAGTAGTGTGATAGCCAAATGCAACAAATTCTCCAATCTTAGTTTTCACACAATTTCAAAAATTATACAAAGCACAAGTTCAACTTCAAATCTCACCAAAGTTGTCCTCTCACAAATGAATCACTCAGAAGAGGGCTATAATGCAACACTCAGTTATAAACATGAGATTAGAGTTAAACCATAAGGACTTAACTCGAAATAGAAAGATGAAGAACTTGCATTAATATGATCTCAAGAAGGATGCCAAACACTTAAAAGTAAGAAAATGGATGCAATTTAACCACATGACATTTAAGATCAATTTAGGTCTTTAGTATAGGTTGTAATGGGGCCAAGGGTGTAAGGTGAGTAAGAAATGAAGGATATGGATAAAACAAAGTCCAAGGAACTCAAAATAAGAGCATAAAACAATTTTTTACAAGATTTCGAATCATCATGATTAGATTTTTTTCTCTTTTACATGATCAAAACTCCTTATACCTTCATTTACATTGATTGATACTCATTTCCTTTAATTGAACAAACACCAATTTATTTTGAAGGCCCAAAAATGAAATTTCATTCAACCACCACTTTTCTCTTTTCTTTCACCAATTGTGTGATTTTTTTTTTTTTTTAAATGTAACACCCATTCCCAAACTTAGTATGAAAAACACATCCCAATTAAAGCTCATGAGTTCCTTAGAAAGGTAAATATTTGTTTTTCAGGCTAAGGCGAGGAAATAAAATTGGTAAATGAAAGAAAAGGTCTACATGTAGGCTCAAAATGGTTAACAATGGAAAATCATGCTTAAGCATGCATAAGGTTAGCTTGAAAGGCACAAACGATCCAAAGAAGGCCTTAATATCATTTCTTTAAATGTCATGAATCAAATTGAACAAGAATGAATGACTTTTAAGTGTTCAACCAAATCAATGAATAATGAGATCAAACAACAACTTTGATGACAAGAAAATTAGAGTATGTATATAACACTCATGAATTGAAGGACAAGGCTCAAAAGCTCACTTTATATGGTTATATAAGTCTAATTTATGCTTGATATAATTCTTTAGATCATGCAAATCCTTTAATTGGAAAATTATGAAACAAATGGCAAGTGCAAAGGTTTCGAACATATCATGATAGAACAATGCCAAATTATTATTATTTTTTTAATAAAGAAAAAAAAAACACGAAAAAAAAATGAAATCCAATTTTATTTAAGTCATGCAAACATTTATCACTATCTCATCATAAGTGTTCGGAAAGTGACTCAAAAACAAAACAAGATTCAAATAGAAGAAAAACAAGGAAATTTTTTTTTTGTTATATTTAATTTTTTTAAGAAAAACCAAATTTACTTGCTAAATTCTAATACCCCCAAACCTAGAAATGAACATTGCCCTCAATGTTTAAAAATTAGCCACAAATAATGTCATAACAACAAATGAAGGGTATTAAAGCAAATAAAAATCACAAAACATACAAAAATAAAATAAAACAATTACAAAATAAAAATTACAAAACAAACAATGAAATAATAAATAAAAAAAACACGAAACAGTAAAACACTCAAAACAGTAAGCCCTAACAGATAGTCTTACACAAACTAAAACCCAAACAATTGAAAGCCCAACCCAAAATGAAATTAACCCAACAACGGTAAAACCCAACCCAACATAAAGTCTGAAGCCCACATGTTTTAATTTTAATTTTTTTTCTTAAAAAGATAAAACGTGAATTGGATTCTGAAACATGGGTCCTAATTTCGTCTCGGTTCAGTGTAAGGGACCAACAGACAGGGCGAGACACGTGTCGACGCATAGAGGCGCCGCAGAATCCACAAGCAGAAATTACGGGGCCATGGAAAGGCGCGACGACTTTGCTGAACGCGTCCGTTCAGACAAGCAAGTCGTGACAAATGAGTTGGAAACGGTTGGAAAGTGAGATGGTTGTGGGTCTCGAGGAACGCTGGGGATTCAGAAAATGCTTAGACACTCCAGTGGCTAGGGTTTTGTGAAAGACTATGTCTATAAGAAGGAAAAAGAGGGGAAAAAACAAAAAACACAAACTCAGAAACACAAAAGAGAAAAGAAGCAAGAAAAAAGTGAGAAATCAAATGGCCTCTTCCTACCCTTTTTCGTTGGATCTCAACCTAGCTCCACCAACTCAAACACGAGGCCAAGCAGGTAGCACCAGTATGGATGCCCTACTTTGCCTCCGCACGGGGCCTGACCGTCAATGACTCAATACTCCTGGACAACGATGTTGCCATTGGAGTTGGCAGAAATTTGGTGACTCCTAAATATATACGTGTGTTCGGGACAAGGGATGACAACCGGGTCATGAGTGATGCCCTGGCACTGAGCATGCAGAGTCAGCATGTGTCGCAAGTTTGGTTCATCGCCTACTGCGAAGTCCCATGAGGTAGAGGTGCTGAAAGGTCAGTTGGCGGCGGAGCACAGGATGGTTGAAGAGTGTCAGAGTGCTATAAAAAGCTTGAAAAGGGAGCGGTCAAGGATAATGGAGGTGAATCGACACCAGCTAGAAGTGTTGCGGGACGAGAATAAAAACCTAACAAAGATGGTAGAGTTGTACTCTCGCGACATGCGAAAACAGCTGGAAGACCTAGACCGACCGGGTAAACGCAAGAAACCAGAATCGCGAGAAAAGTTATACTGAAGCTAAGATTGCGATCTTTGGGAGCTCAAGTGATGAGCCCCAAGAGGCTGTGCGTGAAGCCCCCGAAGAGGACAACCAGAGGGCCAAACTCAAAGCTCCTATGGTCGAGACACCGAAGGCCAAAAAGAAATGATTTCAGTTTTTATTTATTATTTAATTTTAAAATGTATGTGTTTTTTTTTTTTTTTAAATTGGGAAATAAAAACGTTAGGTTATCTCAAAGAGATAATTGACCCTAAATTTAAAGAACGACGATCAAACAAAAACATGAAAACCGAAACATGCATTTTATTTTTATTTTTAAGTAAACACACAAGTAACTGCTTTTTTTTTTAAGAGAAAAACTTAAGGATGACCAGTTAAGGGCCTCAGAAAAACACAGCCAGGGGATCCGGGAAGGTTGGAGGGGTCACAAAGGTCCCACTTAAAACCCAAACTTCTTAGACACCGAAGGTGTCGCCTAAAGAACTCCTAGACACTGATTTGACGGAGATGCTCATCTGGAGTTACCACGAGTCAGCTCATATAAAAAATCTTTTTAATTTTTTTTTAATAAAAGAAATGGAAAATTGAAATTACTGAAATAATAACAAAACAACTAAAGAGAAAGGATTGAAATGCTCCCTCTTGAAGCGATTAGGTCGAGCGTGATGCATTTGGAGGTCGCGACTTCTCCCACTGCTCCACACTCCCCATTCTTATGATTGAGGTTGCCATCTCTCTCCATTTTTATTAAGCTGTCATTAATTGCTAAAAAAAACACAGAAAACTTGAAACAGAATTAAAGGATTAGGAAATAAAAACTAAAATGAAAAGGAAAATCAACACACGTCCAATTTCATGCTTCAAAGTAACAAGCAACAAAGTAATCAAACTAGCTTATGAAGTTCGTTCTTTCTCAAATATGATTATCCATATGGTGTGTGATTTTAATCAAGTATTCAGAAAATGCATTTAGCTATGATGTTTAGTCTAAACACAAATCCTGAACCCATTAAGAACAAGAAGAACAATAAAGAACCAAGTAGAATTTAAACATGGTGTTTGTCTTCAATATCTACCCATTCATTCACTAATTGAGTCCAAGAGTCATATGGTGTTTATGTAAACTTGAACAAGATATTTAATTAAGAGCAAGTGAATGAAACCATAAACTAGAAATAATCAACATGCTACATGAACCTTTTTGTTTTTGGGTGTTGTGTAAGCTGGGACTCAAACCCAGTTCTCTTGCTTGTCAAGGCAATTGTCCTTGTCCGTTGGACTACAAACACAACTTGTCAATTAACGTCATTAACTTTAAAACATGAAACTGTCTAGTTATAAACAAAAAATAAAAATAAAAAAAAAGTAGGAAAACCAAATAGAATCAAACAATGTTACCGATCCCGGCAACGGCGCCAAAAACTTGTTGTGTAGATTTAGCTGCACCAAAATGGATTCAGCTCATCATCAACTTGTGATACTCGCAAGTGCACGAACCGTTGGTAGTTTAGCGTATGTAAGTGCGAGGTCGATTCCACAGGGATTGGTGATTGAATAATCCAATTCAATTTTCCTACACAAAACAAAAATGAAAACAACATAAACAAAACAAGAAGAAAGAATGTACATTACAAGAAAAATAAATTACAACTTAGAGAACATTAAAGAGAGCATTTGAGGAAGGAAGGAAAGTGTTTGAGAGATTTGGAGAATTTTGGAAGAGAAGGGAGATGTGGAAGAGAGTAGAGAAGTGTTTGGAAAGCTTGAGGATTTTGGAAGAGAAAGTGTTTGAGAACTTTGAGAATTTGGAAGAGAGCATTTGAGAACTTGGATGATTTTTGGAAGGGAAGAGAAATGTGTTTGAGAACATGGGAAATGTTTTAGAGCATGGAGAACTTTGAAAGAGAATAGAGAAGTGTTTGGAGAATTTAGAAGAAGAGAAAAGAAAAGTAGAATGATCTTATTACAACAATTGAGAACTACAAAGGGAAACTAAGAGAATTTGAGGGAGAGAAGGGAAGGGAGCTCTAGAGAAGTGTTTGAGAGCTCCCCCCCTTGGGGTGTTATTACAAGCTTAGAGAACTTCCCTATTTATAGGCCTAGGGGAAGTGAAAATCTGAATTCAATAAGACTAATGCATACAACACTTGAATTATAAAATCTGAAATGGTTGATGCACTTGTATTAGAAAATCTAAAGTGGGTGATGCACTTGTATTAGAAAATCTTGAATTGGTTGATGCACTTCACCACTAAATCTCACTAGCAGCCCTAGCTCATCTTCATGTCACCATGACCAAGCTTCCAACCAGAAATGATAGCTCATGCTTAGCTCACCATGACCAAGCATCCAACCAGGCACATGCTGAGGTCAGCATGACCCGCAACTTCAAGGGCTTACAACTTGGGCTTCCCTTAAGAAAATTAGGACTTTAAGCACTCAAACTTGAAGTTCAGAATGTCTTCTTTCCAGCCATATATCATTTGGGCCAATCCAAGGTCGGAGGAGGAAGTTAAGGCCGAAACAAATTGCTAACTCATTTTCCGCGCTGATAAGATCCATCCTGAGCATGCTTCTGTGTTTGCTAGGTAACGGACTCCAGATTTATCCAATGGGGCTGAATTTTGGATATGTCATAGTAAGCACACATTGGAACAACTTGCATGAAGAATGTGGCCTCATTCGAGCTATGTAGGTTGCTGAAACAAAGCTTGCAATATGACCTACGAACTTAACTACTGCAGCAGGGGGCCTGTAGCCAAAATTAGTTTGTCTTTAAGCCTTCATCAATTCATCCAAATTAGGCCTTAACATGCTTGAATTGCATGAATTATGCTCTCCAAAGCCATCATTATTACCTAAAGCTTAATTAACTGAAAGATAAACACAAAAAGGATTAAAAGCACAAGTTTAACTCAAAAACATAACCAAATCATAAGCTAGAAGGGTAAGAAATAATATACAATTATTAACCGATCAGTAACTGAAAAATGATAACAAAAATATCTCTAAAAACAATACCAGCTGAAGTATATAATCTACCCAAATTGCAAATCAGTGTTTGACCAAATAATCTATCAAAGCTATTCTTTCTTACTAGCTGACTGCGGTGTAGATAGGATGGACGGGAGGTATGAAGTGGTCCAGGAATAGACATTTTATGCTTGGGGGAGAAAGAAGAAATCCACCCTTCACACTCTGCACTGTGGCTATTCTTGGCCACACAACACATCATCTTGAAAAGAATAAATTAGACATAAGGAAACCTTAGAAGAGCTCACATCCACCCCTTGTGCCTTTCCACAAGCTCATCGACCACCACGACTCTCTTTCTCCCTCTGTCGCGAAAACCTAAGCATCACTCTCTTGTTTTGTGGAAAGAGGGAGAGAGGGAGAGAGAGAGAGAGAGAGAGAGAGAGTTAAGCTTTACGCTTTTGGCTTTTGAAATGACGGAGAAGCTTGTTCAGAAATGGAGGCCAGCAGCAACAATAGTAGTAGCAAGAGTGGCTTGGTGGTGGCCAATGAGAGAAGGCCAAGTGGGGGAATCCGAATAGAGAATCCGTTTACTTTGAAAGTGGGTCAAGTATTTACAGGCTTTGGCATAGGCTGCGGTGTTGGTATCGGTGTTGGTCGCCCCATAAATCTAGGTACTGCTCTGTCTATTGAACTATCTCTTTTTCTTCCACAGCTTTCTCTCTCTAAAGTCTAATTTTATGTGGAAGATGGACTTGGGGAAGCTCTTCAAACCCAAAAATGCTGAAACCCATCAGACACAAGTTGCTAAGAAACCATGTATTACTTTTCATTTTCTCTGTCATTGCCTTTGTTGTTTGTTTTTAGAACTTGGGTCTGTTTGGTTGCTGAGAAAATGTAGGAAATGGGACAAAGCTGCCATTTTGAATTTTTGGTATATCGTTTTAGTAGGAACCTTTTTAATCTAAGAATTTACAGCAACTGCACGGATGGTTGGTTGGTTCGAATTTTGAATTTGATTTGTTGCTAATATGCGTGTAATGTTTGTGAAGTTAGAATTTGGTTGTTCTGAATCTGAAGTTTGTGCATTGTTATCTTAATCAATGTGTATTCATGAGTAGTGTCCATTCTCAAGCTATGCGGGCTTGTTTGAATAAATTATGAGGATTGTCTGTCAGCTGATACCTTTAGATATCAGTTATTTTCAAGCATATGCTTTCAGCACATATGTTTTTAAAGAGTTAAATCTAGAGAAAGGAATAGGGTGGCAAGAGACAATTCTATTTTGCAAAAATATCTTGATCCATGCAATTCAGTATTTGAATGATTGATAAGTGATGAGCGTTTAAGTTGTGCAACTTTGTTTCTTTTCAAGTGGAGATGCTATTGACAACAATACTATCAAATTTCTCTTCTATGGTTGTTATGGTTGTAGCAGATATTAGTTAACCCACATTTTGATTTAAATTATGTACACAAGGTGCAATACCAGTACTAAATCAAGTCATGGGTGCCACACGAGGTGCTACTGATGCATTAACTGGCGTTAGCAGACGTGTAAATAACTCTGTAAGTCAAATATCTTCTTCTTTTCATTTTTCAGTTTTGTGAGTACCATTGTCATTGTCATGAAAAGAGGAAGATAAAATGATTACTAACACTCAAAGACTTCCTCAAGCTCTTATTCCCATTTATCATTCTTCAGTTGAGGAAGCTGGGAGCAAAGAACATTGAAGCAGGCATTGGATGTGGAGTTGGTATTGGCCATGGTTTTGGAGTTGGTATGTCATGTTATGTGTTTCCGGGGAATTCAATAGTACGTTTTGTTTCATATATTTGCATTTTCTGATGCACTATTATGGAGACTAATGTTTACTAGTTCCTGGTGAAATGCGTTGTGACAGCTGGTGCTTGGTTTTTCATTTTCTGTATGATATGTCTTGCCTAATTTATAATCAGAATATTTGGTGATGCAAACAGATTTATCATTATATATTGATGAGTTGTAGAAGGGATTGATGAGTCTCGTGGAAAAAACGTTATTCTCTTAATGGATTCACACCTGGAGGGAAAATTTTCCACTGAACAAGTGATTGGTTTTTTATCTTGCCTCACGATGTTTGCAATATGAACCCAGGGAGCGGCCAAATACCAAAGACCTTGTTGCAACAGTTTCCGCACTGCAAAATAAATCTGATGTAAGTCTTCCATGCCTTTTCTCCTCATGGATGCAATTACATGTTGTTTTCGTTCTGTTCGTTTCTTAAACATTGCCTTTTTGTAAATATTATCACCACCAACATTCTGAACCAAAAGTAGTGCAACTATGCTCCCTAAATAAATGCAGTTTATTTTCTTTATACTTTTAACGACCTTGTATGTTTCCTGTTCTTATCATTCTCTGTCATGCATAATCTCACTCCTTCCCAGTCTGATTTTGTTCCCTCAAAGCAATTTTAACTACCTCTACATTTTCTGAAACATGCTTAGTCAGCAATTTTTTATGATGACGATGCTTTGTAGGTTCCATCTTATGCGATGCTGGGAATTCCAAAGCACGAGGAAGCACCTCCGACTCCACAACATCCTCTTTCGGCCGTGGGCGATGCCTGTTCAAGGATGGACCTCACAGCCATCCATCAAATTTTGTTAATGACACACTACAAAGATGATGAAGGAACCAATGAGGTAATTGGATTGTGCACACGTAGGTTCAGATGGTTCTCTGATGCCTTTCTGAAACTGTTTGTCTTTGTGTTAGTTGTCTTTCCAAGAATGGAATCAGCAAATGAAGGATATGTTGGAGGCGCGAAAGCGTGGGGACTTAGCATTTCGTGACAAAGATTTTAGATCAGCAATGGACTGTCACTCTCAGGTATGCATTCTGCAATAGGAGGTAGAGTATGCATTCATGTCCCCCATTTAACAAGTTTACACTTGATTAGTATTTTGGATGCCACAAGGGTCAGGCACTTCATTTTTTCTCTCGTAGATAATGAGTTTCAAATTTGTTAGTATTTCGTAGTACAAAGGACAGGGCTGCTTGTGAATTGTATAAGAAAGTAAAAGGTTTTATGCGATGTTGGTAAAAACCGGTATTCATATCAGACTGTACCTGATAAAAAAGCTGTTTTCGTAAGTAGAAAATAGGATGGCCATCTTGATTTCTTTTAAGGTTCTGAGATAGAGTTAGGCCTAATCTATGAAGGACAATTATGTTGGTGATTTATCTGAGTTCTCTGGCGTTCATAATGTACTCAAGTGTCACTGGTTATGCCTACGTATCTCTGACTCTGTTTTTTCCCTCAAGCTGGATTAGCTCTTGGAGAGTTGCGAAGGAAAATAATTTCCTAAGAATCCTTTGGCCAGTAACTAATCCACCTTCAAGTCAAGAACATCTTTTACATCCTCAACTTTTACAGAAGCCTCTCCGCCCATTCCTTGTTCGAAGGTATTTTGATGATGTAGGAGTGTAAAACGTGATTCCATTAAGGACGTCGTGTCCTTTTTGTAATATGTTGTAGATTATGAATATTTAGTGGGAATGTGGAATGAAATTATAGTTGGAATATGGAGTTTTTGTATTGTCATTGTATTGCTCCCCTATTGTATTTGTATTGTCATCATATTGCTATTTTAGTGTTGTGGTATTGCCTGGTTATTGCACTTATATTTGTTTCTTATCACCTGTTTTTTCAAGTTTATCTTGTGAAGGAACTTATAAGGATAAGGATATTTTGTAAAAGAAAACACTTGATCGTGTAATTTTATATTGTAAAGGAAAATGCCAGATTATTATTCATTATCATACAAATAAGGTACAACAAGCACCGTATATGCATCTCTTTAATATGATTGATTTGTGTTTAGCTATTGGTGTAAGAATGTGATTCCATTATTGCTTTTTTATTGAGTATTTATTATTGTAAGAATGTGATTCCATTAAGGGCGTCACGTTCTTTTTATAAATCAAACTCATAGTTGCTTCCCCTGCAACAAATTATATTAATTAAGAAAACCAACCAAAAAGCAATACAAAAGCAATGGCACATAGATTATGAAGTGGTAATAGACATGCAATACAAAAACAATACGATAGCAATAAACAAGCAAAAAAGTGACAATAGACAAGCAATAAAAAAACAATAAATAAGTTGGGCGCGACTTTTCTTTTTATGAACAGATAGAAATAGAAATTGTCAAACACAAAACTGCAGAAAGAAACAGAAAGTGATTATATCAGACATTTCCCCTTACAAACTTAGAGAAAGTGATTATAACACAATGTCTTCTGAATCAGCGTTCCGGAAGATCCAAACTTAGAGAAAATTTATGAACAGATAGCATTAGTATGCCAAAAATTTAGAATTAGTTGGCAAAGAATAATTACAGATACAGATAGACCGTAATCTGATATTGGAAAACTAACACAAAATATGAAGACATAAGCAGTGATATGTGTGAAGTATAAATGAAGAGGAAAAGATGATATACAGTGATTACACATCTATGGTGCTTCAAAGGTTCTATCAATTGTTCAAAACCATTAGACTCTTGTCCATCTAACACCTGCAAAAACAAGAAAAACAATATCATAGTATGCATAAAATCATGGCCTTGGACACTTGCCATGTGATGGTCCCGGAGAGATGCACACACTCTCAATTCAAAAATCTATAGCTCGAACCAGAAGAAAATTGTAATACATTGACATGTGTGTTTGAAATAAAATAAAATAAAATTGAAGGCCACATACAAGAGAAAGGTACTTTGACTTCATAAAGAAAGCAGACTTACTCCATTCAAATTAATGAAATCTAATGTAATTCTTTCATTCATATATAAACCAAACCCGTCACAGAATGAGAAGAGTAAAATGTTAGGAACATGAGAAATTATTGTAAAATGCTGATGGTGCAGCACCAATAGCACATACACTAACCATTTTGACTTATACAATGCTTTCTTAAACAAGAATTTGACAAGCACCACAAACAGGGATTTGTCACATGAATTTTAGATGAAACGTAGCAGAATGTAAGTCAGATCCTGGATCTCAATGGAATTAAATGTACAAGTTGGATTAAACATCAACATGCACAATCATTAGCCAAATTTTATTTTATTTTATTTTATTTCTGTTATTACTAAGTTTTTCTATCTTTTCTTTCCACTTGACAATTGTGGTGAATGCAATAGCATTCTCTAAGCTTTCCATGTATGTAAAAGAAACAAAGGCAACTGAGCAATTATGAGGATTAAAGCAGCATTTACGACAAGCATTTAATTGTAACCTTTGCAAGGCCCCCGAGTAGAATCAGAGACTTTTGTCTCTTTAGACCCATTAGTCCTGCGTATGTTGCTTCAACATTTGTTGCCTTACTGTCATCAACCCAAATTACTCCATGGATATCCTTGCATACTGCATAACAACACTGAACTAGTGAACAAGGAATGCAAAACTCGGCTTGGATCAAGGACGGGCTCTTGGTCACAAAAGGGAATCTACTCTTTTTTCTTCCAAGTCTGATCCCCAGGCCAAAAAAAAAAGGTATGCTCGAAATAATTGATTTTATAATTTCCAATCAAAAGAGAATGACAAAAGAACAAGGCACTAAGCTGAAAATGCTTACAGAAAACAAAAAGTTCACTACTTATAGAGATGCATCTGTTTCAGCTTACCAATTTGCATACGATGAGGTGGTGCCCTTAATTTTTCAATAGTTGGACCACTGTCTTCAATATCAAGTCCAACATTCAGTCCAACAACAGACAGAGCAGCCACTGCAGCATTGTGATAGTTGTGTATCCCGATTGTGTTCATTGCACCCAATTGCAGTTGTGAATTGACTCCCAATGCAGGCACTTCAAAGCTTGCAATTTTTGCCTCCATATCAATCTTTCCATATATATTACCACAATTAACATCAGAGATGAAACTAAATAGACTTTTCCTAGAAAATTTCATAGTTTTTTATAAATAAAATGGCAATACCTTAATTCTTACTTTTACACATGGAGTGGCTCCTATCCAAGCAAGATTAAGTTCAGCCAGCAATACCATCAAGGATTAAATTTGCAATAAGACGGCTCAACATAGAAATACAAAATACAAAAAGACAAAACCTAGAACAGAAAATTATTGACCCAGATCAGATTCAAACCTTGGCCTGCCCGAGATGCTAGTTGGTACATCTGGAGTAAATTTTTTAAGAACACCTTCAAACATGGCAGGGCTAAAAGGCCTACCAGTCTCAAGAACACTTGCATCTTTGTTCTTTGAACTTGAACCACTAGGCATGTCAAATTCAGAGACGAACTCTGCAAATGCACCCAATGTTGGATAGCCAACCTAATAAAATCAAATTCAAATGGACAACATATTAGTTAAGTGATTAGCCAGAAAAAGAACAAGCATTAGGCAAGGTAGCTTCCGATTTTCTGAGATCAGCAGTCTATATAAATTTTGTTATTTGCAAATAGCAATTCTAGATGACAAATGGAACTGAAAACACGCATCACAAACGAATCAATCCTAGATGACAAATAGAAAATTGAGGCACTTCGTCGTCCATAGAGCAAAATCAATCAGACCAATAGAAGTTTCATCCAAGCATGAAGTAATTCAAGTTAAAATACAGAAATTTCCAATCTCCCTAATTACTAAACTTCACAAAATCAGTCAGGTTTAGTGAAATCATCATTCTCAAATGAAAACCATACAAAAAGACAAACTAGTCAATAAGAAATACAAAACCCACCTTAGAATCACTCCTTTTGCGCATAGAACCGAATTGGAAATCCCAAAAACACCTAAAGTAAAGCACGAATTTTGTCTGTGAGAGATTGAGAATAAGGAGGAAGTATGTGAAATAAGTCGGAACCGAAACCAAGAATTAGGGTTTTTTGAGGCCCTGAAGGAGCGGAGGAGAAGAGAAAGACGTCGATTGAAGACATGAAAAGAGAGGGAACTGAAGATTGTTCAAGGGAGAGAGCATTTAACAAAGAAACCCTCTCTTTCACCTTCAAGAACCCCCTCAACAAACCTTAACATCGATCGGGGAGAGAGAAAGAGAGAGGGCTTCTTAGGTTTTCGTGACACGAGAGAGAAAGAGAGTGGTGGTGGTCGATGGATAGAGAAAGCGCTGAGAGGGGAAGAGAGAATTGTGAAAGAGAGCAGAGAGGGAGCTGCGCGCGAGAGAGAGAAGAGGAGTTGGGAGAAGTTGGCTTTCAGAAAAGAGGTGGAAAATGGTCAATAGATATGTTTTTATATGGAGGGCACTTAGGGCCCATTAATAACTTTGGAGACATATGAGGAAATTTTTTGGTGTCGATTTATGAACAAATGGAGGAGTATTTTTAGAATTTGTGATGATTTTTGGGTGATCTCGATTGATTAATATTACAAAATTGACCTTCGGATATAAATATGTGGAAATTATCAAAAAGTCCTTAAAATGCAAGATGCTTCTAAACCCGTCCTGATTGCTTCCAAATAAAAAGACTTGTAAGTCTCGCTCCTTTCACTTCACCGAAGATAATGCATTTTTGTAGTGTGTATATGAATTTGCTTGATTGTTTGTGTGCATTTAATGTAATGTGCATATAACGTGTAAGTAGAAGTGTCGAAAGGAAAACAATATTGTATATAAGGGAGGGAGAAGTCCCTAAAGTGAGAGTATTAGGTGATAAACATTTATAAAATAAAATAAAAAACAGTGGTAAACATAATTTTCTATTTCACACTTGCATTAAAGCGCAGTAGGGAAGAGAAATTGGCACAAGGGGAAGAGATATCGACATTGGAGTCGATACAACATAAGTGAAACCCTAAATTTTCCCACTGAACTTGGGATCTAAATTTTTTTTTTTTGGTCAAATAACTTGGGGTGTACTTGGGCAGTGGAGTTATGAGTTTTGTGGTTTAAGAAAAGTTGCAAATTAACCCCTCTATTGTATTTTGTTTGTATCACTCACATACCTAGTCATTTCCCTTGCATACCCCCTTCGCCTACATATTGTACGTACCTAAGTATATGCCCCAAATATCTATGTATATAACCCCGTGTATCAAACCCAAGTATCCATGCTTCATAGGCGGTAACAATAATTTTTTGAAAGAATAGTAGAGTGTGACTTAAAGCTTCTCATTGATTATTTTCTTCTTAAATGTGATATTCTTTAGTGAATACCAATTACATGAGGGACGCCACCTGTGACACGAAAATCTCCTTTATTTTAGTCTCTTCTAGTCTTTCTTGATTGATTGATAAATCTTCCCCCAGTCTTCGTAACACCCACCCACCCCATGCTCCAAAGTAATTCTTCTCCTTTTCATTTTATGACCATATGCATATTCTTTTCGGGCAAGTCTTCCTATAGTATTTTATATGCCATTTAGACCTCAATTTACATAACTTATTACCATGGATTATAAAGCCTTCCTTTTCTATTCCCTCAAAGACTCCCATGCCTTTCTTGGTTGGACCATCAGGTTTCTAACAAGTCTTTCTGTTAGAACATGAAGCAGTATATAATATGAACTCATAGAAATCATTAGGTTCATGCATCATAGAAAATTGAGGAACCAAGTGTAAGTGAAAAAGTGAGAAATGTGAAAATTTCCAGAGAAAACTGGTCATTTGCCAACTACTAATCAATCAACACTAATCTCCTGCCCATTATTAATTGGCCCAACACGAGCATGGCTTGACTCTTTAAAATTACGGAGCAGCTCCTCCTAAATACAAATGGGGTTTTGACATTTGTCAAATTCCTTTAACCACCAAAACTACCATCCCAGAGTCTAATATCAATTGTTAAGAACTCATGTGACAAGACTTGACCCGGATTCTCCCTTGGAATCCGTGACGAACCCTGTTTCCCGTCCGACATCTACCTTGTGCTGGATTCCCCCTTGGAAATTTTTTGGTGTCGATTTATGAACAAATGGAGGAGTATTTTTAGAATTTATGATGATTTTTGGGTAGCATTTGATCTCAATTGATTAATATTACAAATTTGACCTTCGGATATAAATATGGGGAAATTATCAAAAAGTCCTTAAAATTCAAATCTCAACACCACCTACGTCTTCTAATCTTCAATTGGCCCGCGCTGTACTCAGTAAACCAAGATGTAAGTGACCAAATGTGACAGTTCTATGGTCAACACTTAGTTTCATACCTGGCAAAAGCACATCCTTCGGATAATTGAAACTTTGCCACAATACCCTCTTCACCGTTGATCCATTTTGATCGACCTTCATGTAGGACAAAATTGCCAGAATCCAAGGGGGTAGCCACAACATTACTAGTGTTGATATTGGTATAGGCTTGTGGAGCAGTGTAAAGCTGGATAGGGTTCCCAGTCCCATTGTGTGTAATTTTGAGGGTTGAATTCATTTCTTCCAAAGTAAGAACTCCCGTAAAAGCGTATGGAATAGGTTTGTCTCCGTTCGCAACCCATGCTAATTCATGTAATTTGGCTTGCTCCAGATAGCTAGGTAGCTGGAGTACTTGGAATTGTTATGAGCAGTTAGGTAGAAACCCAAAGTGAACTTCCCATTTGCAGAGTAATCTAGAGTTTCACCTCTGGTTTGAGTGTGTCCATGCCGCTTGCACCACGAGTTAAGGTGATACTGCAGCTAGCCATGAATGACTACCGCAACCACAACGTGTACTAGTTCTGATCCAAATAATGAATTTTTCTGCTGGTTGAAAACTTAAATTGGCTTGTGTTTGTGTTTACTGCAAATTATTCTGACCAGGGTACCTGTGTACGCAAGTCAGGTTTCTATTCAAAATGGAGCCTGTTGATACATATTCACATGAGATGTACTGCATCTGATAAGTTTAAACACACACAAAAAAAAAATCATGCAATCATTTAGTACTAACAAGTCTTTCTTTCTTTTTTTTTTTTTTTTGAAATATATGATACGTAAAATTTTCTTCGCCATAAGCCATTTGTCAGAGATAGAGAATAAATACGTAGATAAAAAGAGAGATGAAGAAGGTGGTGGGAGGGATGAGAAAATGAATGAAACATGAAAACAACTTAACATTGTTTTTTTTTCCACCTCCCTTCCTCTGTTCTTATTTTCCCAAATATTTCATCAATATCTCTAACAAATGGAAACTAAAAACAGAAAAGAAAACAGAAACTATAAGGTCACCGCAAGGTCCTCTAGTTTAAAATGTAGAACAAAAAAAAGATAACACCAAATAAAATCCAAAGGTATTATAAGAAATTTATTAATCTTTTGTGTATATATATGCTCAGTTTTCTATTGTTTTAATTGACTATATGTGATTTCATGCAAATATATGAAGAAATGAAGACAAGAAATTGGATTACATCACGGGATTAGCATCGTCTGGTTTCAGTGTCTCGCTTCAGTGTCTCGCTTGCATCTTGATGTATCTACAAGCAAGAAAATTAAGTCTGGATTGCTGGCACACTAACCTTGAATGAGCACAGGGTACAAGTTACAACTTCAAATTAATAAGAAAGGTCTTCAAAAAAAATAAAAATAAACAAAAGGTGAAGTGGCAGACAAAATTTTACAAAATTGTTGATATCATGTTCACCTTTCCCTTTAATAATTAAGGTTGCACTTGCACCGACCATACGGGAAAAAGTTGAACCCTTTCCCTTTAGATAACGTTTGCAAAAAGTTGAACCCTTTCCCTTTAGATAACGTTTGCATGCTAGTTTTGGGGTCTAAAACATGAAAATAATTAAGGGTCTATTTTTTTCCCATATTCCAATCTTTCCATCTAATTTTGGGGGTCCAATATTGACATATATTGGATCACTCATTAAATCACTCAGCACACCCACAATACAAGTGTTCACCAAACTATCATTGTAGCAGTGCTGAGTGGTTAATTGAGCAGTTTGGTAAGTTCCATCTATAAATGATAAAAACTCAATTAAACGTCAAATATCAAATACCTAGTGAATCTATACGCAATATTGCCAATTAAAAAACTATAATCCATAAGAAAACCTACTTTCACAGGGAATACAACATATACAAAAGCCAAGCAAGGTTCCAAAATGAAGGTACCATTGTAATTATGGCCCAAAGATATCGTTTAGCTGATAGACGAATCCTCTATCGTCCAGCAACTGTGGTATTAGACAAGCCATTTACTGATATAATTTGCAACTCCCTTCTACTTATATCAGACCCAATAACATTTCTTGTGACGAATGCTGGCCTTGTAGGTAATGGAAATGAAATTGTTTCAGTGGTCAACATAGATACGACGTCAGACATGGAGGGCCGATCAGCTCATTTTCTTCCACGCATAACAGACCAACATGGAAGCATCTTAACAATTGATCTTCAGTACATGAATCCTTTAGTGTTGGATCCATTAGCTCTAGCCCCTTGCCTTCTTTCCATAACTCCCATGCCTGAAAAAATATTGCACTCATTTAATTAAGTTGTTGAAAGATTCATGGTATATATATTCACAACTCAAAAAAGAAAATGTTAATCGTAAATTTGATTTGTAAGACGTACATATCCTACTATATTGAGCACGCGATCAGCATTGTAGAAGCTACTATTTCTCCTACCACAAATGATTTCAAGCATTAACACCCCGAAACTATAGACGTCAGATTTTATTGAAAAAATCCCCTTCATAGCGTACTCAGGAGACATGTAACCACTATATCATATAAAAACCAAATATATTTAGCATATGTTTGTAAGTACAGGTTTAGCAATGTCAAAGTAGTGAAAGGCATAATAATTTATAATGTATGATATACTTACTATGTTCCAACAACCCTCTTAGTATTTGCTTCAAGTTCATTATGTGTAAAAATTCTTGCCAAACCAAAATCAGAAATTTTGGGCTTCATATATTCATCTAGTAGTACGTTACTAGCTTTTAAATCTCTGTGAATTACTCTCATTCTTGAGTATTTATGCAAGTAAAGCAGCCCTTGAGCGATTCCTTCAATTATGTTGAACCGCTTCGTCCAATCTAGTAGCATCACTCTGGTTGAATCTGTCCAAATATATCCATGAAAATAGCTTGAAATGTCAGATTATTCGAATAGAAGAAATCAAGTAACTAAGATTAAAGTGATCGAGAATCTTAATTGCCGACCGAATAAAAGTAGTCCAAACTTCTGTTTGGCATGTAGGCATAGATTAACATCCTCTCTTCCCCATGAATGTAGAAGCCAAAAAGCTGAACGAGGTTTGTATGTTGGAGTTCAGATATGAGTATCAATTCATTCTTAAACTCCAAAGTTCCTTGCCCTGAATATCTTGAAAGCCTCTTCACAGCGATTTCTCGTCCCGTCAGAAGTTTTCCCTTCAAGTAATCAGGTTTATATTTTTCAGTTATTGATACAAAGACACTAATTTTTATTTAAAACCTTAATTACCTTATAAACAGGTCCAAAGCCCCCCTGTCCGAGCTTGTTTTCTTCCGAGAAGTTAGTTGTGGCAGCCACGACTGATGCGTAGCTAAATACTGTCAAATTATTTCCCATCTTTCCATCATTTTGAAGCCCGTTGACATCGCCAGTGGATCTATCAGATTCCATCCATTCAAGCAATTCATTCTCAACCATCGGGTTGATCTCCCCTGTTTAGATTAATGTTGTAAGAAAATTAAAATTTACAATTTCCAAAGCCTTCATAGATGTTTAAGGAGTCTACCTGAAAATAGTTTCCTCCTCGAGATGCAAAGCACCATTACCACCATTACCAATAGAGCAGCGCCAATAGCCGTGCCAATCCATATCCACTTATGTGCTGCACATAGTAACACAAATGTGAAGAGATAATTCTTCAATATTCATTGTAGACATGTATATATACTTATGTACATGTGCCTGAAATTTATTCTCGTTACACTTTGCCTTTCACGGGTGAAGAGCACATCTGCAAGTGAGCCGTTGCTCATGTACTCATACACCAAAAGTTTTTTAGCTCCGTCAAGGCAATACCCAAGTAAACGGACTAGATTCTTGTGATGGGTTTTCCCAATAACTCTGATCTCAATCTGAAATTCTGTTTCCCCTTCGGCTGCAACTTTCTCTAGTCTTTTGCAATGTTTTGAAAGGCGAGGTATAGATGCGAGACGTTTTAGTCACGCTACGTGAGGTGGAAGCCTTAAAGCAGTGAGGCGTAATCCTTTCGAACATTAATTTATTTTAATATAAAAAATTTATAAATAATACAACACAATTAAATTGTACTACTAATTCTTTACAATCTTTTAGATATATAATCAAATATAAGTACTAATTGTCATTTAGGCATAATAATCAATCCCAAAACATAAAATATTTATTCATACCAGAAGGAGAGAATTCTTGAAATTGATGGGGATTATTGGGTAAGGGTATAAATTAGGGTTGCACTATGCAATATATATATATATAGGTCCATGTGTTAAAATATTAATTTAGAAAGAAAAAAAAAAGGGTAAGTAGAATCGAATCTGCAATTGATATATACAATACACAGCATGTATTATTAACTTAATATATTAATTTATAATATATAATAACCTCATTTTTATATTAATTTATAAAAAATTTATTTTAATATATAAGTAACCTCATTTTTTGTTTTTAAAAAAAAAAAAATTAAAGTAACCTCAGTTTTAAAAAAAAAGGCTGAAAGTGAAACGGCGTCGTTTAAAACCCTAATAAAAAAAAATTCACGCGGACTCATCTTCTTTCTCGCGAACTCTTCTTCTTCTTCCTCGCGCCGCCTCGTCCGTCCGGTCAGGCCTTGCAGCGCTTCCATCACGCCTTCCCACGCCTCACCGCGCTGAACGTGCAGCTTGCGGAACAGCCGACCGCCTCAGGTGATCTCAGCTGCCTCGCTCTCGCACGCGCGAAGGCATGCCTTTGGAAACACTGGTCTTTTGACAGCAACTGGCTTTTGGCTACCCAAAATCAGCCCTTTATAAACCTGTTGACGAGGCTCCTCTACCAAGCTCTTCCTTGAAATTATTAGTCATCTTTTCTAGCTCTTCATAAGCATATCATCGCGGAGCCACACTCTCATTCAATTCAAGGTCACCATTCACAGCACTCATTCTTATATAGCCCCGACATTGTGTTTCCACAACACAATCACCCAAAATCAACAATAAAATGGATCAAAGAGTAAATGAAAGAACAATAATGAGGATGTCAGTTCTACCTTTTTCTTGCTTCCTGGTTGAACAATTCTAGGATCTGGATCCTGGTTTTGTAGGTACACCTACCTTGATGAGAGCTATGTTTGAAGTTCCAATGTCACTTCTACCATATCTCAAAGGAAGCCTCTGCTTTCTGCAGTTTGTACCGTCAAAAACGCAGCTTCACAGTTACAATCCTCCAGGGCGGCCTTGTATGCAATCGTCTTTGTCGGATAATCTCAAACGCATATATCGAACATCTTCCCATGTTGTGCTTTCCAGCTCTTCCATGGTGTAAGTAAAATTCTCATTCCTGTTTTTGCACGCATCCGCAACAAAATTTCTCTCGCACCGGATGTCTAATTTCCCTGGTTGACAGATTTGAATCTCGGAAGACATCTAAGTTAGCCAGGTGCTGATCAATTGAGACACAATAGCTATTCAATCCGCATAGGCCTTTAGGAACACACTTATCCTTGGAAGACTCCCACTCACTCGACCAATTTGCATTCTTTTTCAAATCATGTGAATACAAACGAAATATCCCATCTGCATCAATTCTCATAAGATAAAGTTTTCCTTCATCGAGGAGGAAGACCTCCATCTGTTATATTCCAAATATTGGAACCAAGTGCTGTTGAGCAAGTAGAGATGGCCATCAGCACCCAAATTAAGTGTCACGTTCTCCCGCGCCATTAGTTAAAGATGCATAAAAAGCATAAACACCGATGTCTGGAGTATCTACAGGGTACTGAACAAGGTTTCCATCATTTTGCATTTTGAGACGGAAAATCCCCGTTGAGTGACGAGCTTCTACTTTCGCAAGAGAAAAGTTCGACTCCTGAATAAAAGGCGTTGACGGGCAAAGGGTGTCCGTTGGATGATCAAAGCTCTGCCATACTATTTTCCGAAGAGTTGTGCAAGCACAAAATTACCCCAATCGAGCATGGAAGCATAAGAAGCAGAGCCAGGAAGATTTTGCAAAGTAATTTTGGCCTTCTGCTGTTGGCAAGGCAAGGCCGTCACCTGGAAGAGCAAGGTGGCATTGTTGGAGACGGTGGTGGATCATCTCGATTCGCAGTCCACACGACCTGTCTCTTCAGGAATTCCAGCAAGAAATATCCCAAAGCATGGCCATTGCCTTGCCCTAAAATCCAAAGGCATATAGACCAGAACGTGACAGCCATGTGGAGTTGGTGGTTGGTGTTAAAGAAGAGCCTCGGCTTATATTAAACTTGCATCTGCTGGTGCTTCAGGCACCAACAAATGCCAAGGCAAGAAGGCATGCCATGCAAGCCATCGAAAATGATCTCAGTGTGACTTGTCTTCCTCTTTGGTTTTTTTTTTTTTTTTCCTTCTGCAGCACTCCAGAAAATTGGTTCCAATGCAGTATGAAGTTCTAATTCTGAATTTCTGTTTAATTTAAGGTGGATGGTGTAAATGAATTCCATACGTGTTTCTTCTCTTTCTGGAGCAATTCACCACCCATAAGTAATTTACTTTACCATAAGAAGATTCAAAGGAGAGATACAATAAGTGCCAAGTCCCGGTAAAAGTGATGGAATACTTGTCATGCGTTGACGAGACTTTTGAGTCCATGTAATTAACTAGACACAGACTGATTTCGTTCTGAACATGAATTTTCCAACAACATCAGTGTAGACTTGAAAAATTACCTAGTTAAAATTTCTTGTAATTAACTAATTACTTTTTTTTATTTATAAAAAATCAACTTGTACTTCTATTTATCCTCCACTTGGAGGAATATAATATAATCACAATTATTCAATTATGTGTTTAATTTGAGTGACCCCACCAACATGTTTTGAACAATAAACAACCACCATGATGTCCTCCTTTTGGTACTCCAATGCACCGACCGTTCCAAATTATCTACCACCATTACTTTATGTCTTACACCAGCCATCATTATGTTCGAATCCATTTCCAACATTAGTATTAAGAATTAACATTAAATAATTATATTTGACTCCATCGTGGGATGGAATCCTATCCCATCATTAGACCATCTCCAATCATGAGGGGCTAAATTCAAATTTTCCCTCTCTAAAAAGTAACTATTTGGATTTTGTCCGGACTCAAATTGTTTTTTCTCCCAACCCTCAGGACTCAAATTTTAAGTCCGCAACTTTATTAAATTGTTTAAGAATGGTTTAAGTTTAATTTTTTTTTTATGGGAAACTTTTCTTCATTAATCTTTTTAAATAACGTCATAATTTAATTTTTTGAACAATTTGACCTAAAAAAAAAAATTAAAATTCCATAAATTTAATTTTATTCCCAAAGTAAATACACAACATAAAAAAAAACACACAAAATAATTGAAAAAAAAATACAAGTTATATGTATATAAATAATAAATAAATAAAAAGGCAGCAATTTATATATATATTCAAATGTTGCCGTTGGAAGTTATATGTATATAAAATAATAATAAAATAAAAAGGCAGCAACTTATAACTACACAGGAGCGCGACATGTGGCGTAGTAGAAGAAGACAAAAGCAGCAGGCAATTCTGGCGCTAGGGCCCACGTCGGTTTTTCTCACATGTGGTTTGTTTTCAAATGTAGGTGGGCTCCACAAAAAGTTTTGGGTCCAGGCAATAAGTGGATTGGCATTTGGGTCCAAATTTGGGTTTTCCCAAATTTTGGGTCCTTCATTTCTTGGGTTGGGGGAGGTTTTGGGCAATAATTTGGGTTTAAGTCCTTGGGTTGGAGATGGCCTTATTGGCATTCAAAAATGACTTTTTCTGAACGCTGCGCAGCGGTGCAAAATGATTTTATTATGCAAATTTATATTTAGGTAATAATATTGTTGTGTACGTATTTTTTAGATTATGGTTGTTCTACATGTTGAAAGATAATATAAGATGATTTAATATATAAAACAACTTTTTTGGCCCATTGATAACATAATATGTCTTTTATAAAAAATGTCCTTAACTCTAACTATTACATAATTAGTTGGCTTTAAGGGCATATTTCTAACATGCAACCCCTCTTCTTCCACGATCTTCTTCCTATCCTAATTCTACCCAGCCATTTGTCCTGTGCTTGTAATAGTATTGAATGTTCTGCTCATCATACCCAAGGTGTTTAACCATTTCAAATAACTCTAGCATTGAAACCTCATCTGCATCTTGCCCATTAACCTATTGTACAATACCTCCCATATATAAACCATCAAGCAAAGTAGCCACCGTGGTGTACTTCAAGTGTGAACATGTCAGGATTAGCTGCACAACAATTAATTTTCTCATTAATTTACTATGTACCCTATACAGTACAATATACATTTACTATCTACCCTATACAGTACACTATATGTTTACTATTTACCATATACAATACCATACAATACAAACTTAGACAAAACTCCTACAAAGAACCCGACAAACAATAAACAAACAACATGCATAGGGACCACATTCACAACCCAACCTAAGTCTCAGTCAACAAACAACATCCATAGGGACCACTTTCTTCCTTTTATTATGCTTTTTCATGAAGTCCAACAATGAAATCCGACAACAACCAAGAATAAAACCCAAACAATTGCATCAAACAAATAAAATAAAGTAAGCTGCTTACCTGTATTTGGAAGCTTCCCACCATCTTTGATTTTCATTGTGTTTGTTTACCAAATCACCCTTGTCGAACCTTGACTCTTTCTCCCAATTCGAATCTCTCAGTTGCTGTACTCTCTGTCTTTCTCTCTCACCCTTTTTTCAAATTTCAGTCGCTTTCTCTCTCTTCCACTCTCAGCCTTTTCTAAAAAGTGAAAGAACCCTAAGTCTGATTTGGGAATTGACCATACAAAGGAAGCAGTCAAAGGGGGCTGAGGGCTGAGGTGTGAAAGGACGATATTACCCTTAGCAGACGACTCCATGTGGCTCTCACGTGGTTTTTTTGACAAGCATTTGGATGGAATTGGGGAAAACCTAATGGCAGGGGTGAAATTGGCGATTAAATTAATATAGAAGGCTAAATTGGCTGAAAAATATTCCAGGGTGGACATTTCGACAGTCGGAAATAGTCCAAGGGGTTGTTCCGCACCCTTAATTGGATGGAATTTTTTGGTTGAGTTAGTTGGATGCATTATTTTTGCAAAATTGAATATCTGAGCATCTATAAAAACAATCGTGTACCACTTTACTAACCACATTTTTAATTGAGGTGAGCCCTATATATGGAAGTCTTATCTCTATAGGCACTTGAAAAAAAAAAATCTACATGAGTAATTGAAGAGCAAGCGTCAAGTCAATGGTGGGGACATACGCACGTGACAAGCCAATGTCTGCACATAGGAACATAGATATTATTGGGGCAATTAGAATATTCTTGCCTGAAGAATATATATATATAGTGCCATGCATGCAATTGAGAGATTCAGTGTCATCATTTTGAGGAATGAGGTGCTTAGTCGTTGGATCTATTTCAATGAAATCATGTGGTTGATATTGATTTAAGTGTTTAAACTTGTTTGTGTCTAATGACTTGCCAAAAACCCACATGTACGTACACTTTACTATGTAGCAAGGCTTCTGGAACTCGTCCACATGTTATAATATGGATGGGCGATATGGTTAATATTTCTCACTTTTTATGATATAATATCAATAAATATCCACTTATATATTCTAACAAACGAGTTATACCATGTGACATACTCTCATACTACGAACACTATAATTACTCGCTCTTAAAGCATCCACAATGGGGTCCCTAAACCACCTCCTTAGACAAATTTTAGAGAGGAATTGGAAAAATACAACTCCAACCATTCTCCCTATTCACCTTCTAAAATAGAGAGACCTCTAAGAACTCCTAAATCTAGGAGAGAGAAAAGATTCATAGTGACTCCTTATAATTTAATGTTGTTTCGTTTTATGCATAGTTTAAACTTTTAATTAATACAAACTATTTTTTTTCAGAGAGTTGATAACCAATCATATTGAATTAAAAAAATAACTATAGTATTTATGACTTACTAACTTAGGGAGTATGATTGGAGTCCAAATTTTATAGAGTTCCTAAAATAATTTTTGTGTGTTTTTAGCTAAATTTTAACAAAAGAATAGGGAGCATGACCTTTGCCTACATAATTACCTGACTAATTCCTTGTGATCGGGTATTTATTATTTTAGTATGTGGTTGTGAAAGTAGCTGGGATATTGAATGTTGGTGTTGATATCGGACAGCTGCCTTTAAACAGTGATTGCAACATTATGTGATTGACAGGGGCAGAGCAGTTTTCATCTTTCAACGAAAACAATAAGTTTCAAAAAACGAACCAAAATTTTAATTTGACCATTATTGTCATTATGGTGGTTTTGCCTGCTAGCTAGGTCGCATTTGCATATGACTCTCTTCTTTAAAGAAATTTTACTTGTCCTGATGCGTAATACATTTTTTGTTCAAATTGTTTATTAACTTTATCGTCAGAATTGTTAACTTTCTCTTAAATTTGTCCCTAATGGTAGGTCCCCAGAATTTGTGAACTTGACTTTGTAGACTTTTCCAATCAGATGTAAGGAAAAGTAGTTAAGTCGTTTTCTCCTTTATAGGCAATGAATCGGTTCAAATCAAACTCTTCAGGTGCATTTTTCTTCTTTGTATATTGTCAATTTAACTCCTTAATAAATTTTTCGATAAATTAAAGACCTCCAATTGTTTTAAAATCGCCAATTGAGAACCTATTATCAATTTTTTCAAATTTCATCCAATTTTTTGTCAAAATTAAGGGAAAATTCTTCATTTAAAAAAATTTAAAAATTAAAACCTTACCTACCTAAAATTAAACATTTAAAATTTTAAAAAAAAATTAGCATTTAAAATTTAAAGAAAAGAAATATTTAACATTTAAAATTTAAAAATAATAATAATTAAAAAAAATATTCAACTCAACCTCAACCTCCCCTTCCCCTCCCTATCCTTTCCCTTCCGTCTCCCCCTCTCTTACTCCACTTCCCCTCATTTTTCCCCTTCCGTCTACCCCACCCTCCCCTTCTCCTCGTGCCTCTTCCATCTCCCCCCCCACCCTCCACCTTTGATCTCCCTCTCCCCACCCGTCCCCTTCCTCTCGCTCCTAATACCAGACCCAGCCGCCCAAATCTCTCCTCTCCACTCCCCGGAATTCCTGGCTTCTATCCAATTCATGGAGAACCCAAAAACCGACGAGGTCTCAGGATTAGGCTAAACCCAGTCTGAAAACGAGCCTTATGCTTTGGATGATGGGTCTATGGGTCTTTCTTTCTTTCTCGTTGTTCAACAAGATGGTGACTACAAGATGGTGACTCCTACTCAACTTCAACTTGTTCAATCTCCGATTGCAACTCTCATTCCTACTGTTTCTACATACATCTGACAGTCAAGCTTGATGATACAAATTATTGGACTTGGCATTTCCAAATGAATCTTCTTCTTGAAGGTCATGGCCTCTTGGGTTTTGTGGATGGTTCAAGGAAATGTCCTGCACATTTTGATAATGATTTAGATCTTGAAGGTGTTGAGATTGATGCTTATCAAGTCTGGAAGATGCATGATTATGCCTTGATGCAGCTGCTTATTGCAACTCTCTCTTCCACCGCAATTTCCTGTTTAATTGGGTGTACCAATTCTTGTAACATGTGGGTTACATTGAAGGATCGCTTTCCTGCTGTTACTAAAGCCAGGATCTTTACTCAATTATGATATGTGGTGGATTTCATATTGTTAGTTGCAATTCTGCTATTTGGGTCCTATGGATGTTCTTCTGGTTGGGTATGTCTATTGTTCATCCTCTATCTCTCTACTTTTTCAATAACTATAGTCACAGATTTCAAGCTTTCTATTCACCTTTGCTTGCTATAAAATCAACTTCATGTTCTTGAATACATCAATTGATCAAATATTGATGGTTCATTTGTTATCTTGCTCTCTGTTAATTTTCTTGTGCATCCAAAATCTTAGAACCCCTATTCTGGACATTTAAATCCCAATTCTTTGGAGGATAAGCAAATCTTCAGCGTTGAATCAATACTTACATGGTTTTGTCACAATTATCTTCTCAATCTTCTTATCTCTAAGGAACAAAGAATTTCTCATATCTCGTTCTCTTCTATCCGTTTCTCCAATCTCAAAGGGAACAAACTCCTTTCTACAATCTCTAAGGGAACCAAAGAATTTATTAATTCTTCCTCTTTTCTATCTTCTTTCTACAATCTTCAGGAACAAAAGAATTTCCCACTTCTTCTTGCTTTCTATCTCATTTCTCTAAATTCTCAGGGAACAAGAATTTCCCTCTTCTCTTCTTCTATCTCTTTCTAGAATTTCCCTCTCCTCTTCTTCTATCTCTTTCTTCTTTTATCTCTTTCTAGAATTTCTCTCTTCTCTTCTTCTATCTCTATCTTTATGTGGGGGTCTGATTACATCATTGATTTAGAATAGAGTTGGTACTCTTCCTTGGGTTATCTGCTTCACATGCAGCTCACTAGCAGTCTCTTCTATCTCAAGCTTTGGATTGGTGCTCCAAGCAAAACAAATATGTGGTCTACTCAGCTTCAACTACAGCACATTCAAGGCTTTTCTACTTTTTTGGTGTAGTATACGCAGCTTCAACTACAGCACATTCAAGGTTTTTTTATTTTTTGGTGTAGTCTATCTTAGCTTCAACTACAGCACATTCAAGGCTTTTCTACTTTTTTTGTTTAAACATTGTTCCAATCTCATGGTTGGCTTCTCTACCCATAATCTTGCGGGGGGATGTTAGAGTATGTAGAGCTAGGATTGTGACAAGTGTCACTTAGTCATTGACTGATGTTAGAATTAGTTAATAAGTTGTTGTAATAGCCTTATAAAGCTTAACTCTCTGCATTGTATGGGTCTCTAAGAAAATAATACAGATTTGTTCATCTTCTTCTTAATTCTCTCTCTACTTCTCTTTTGTTAAAAAGCCAGCATCTTCCGCAAGCCAGCATAAGAAAATCCATTTTCCTCCATTGTTAACCTTTGTGTAGGGATTAGGCAAGCCAAGAAAGGATTAGATCTGGAATCTCCATTGCTTTAGGATTAGAGAACCACAAAGGCGCCACGACCTTCTCCCTTCTTAGTCTCTCTTCACACAACGCAGCCCCAGCCCTCACGTCGTCGCATAACACCACTTCTAATTTGGATTAATCTTAATTTTCAGAAAAATTACGAATTTGGCCTTAAGTCTGCGGAAAAGTGAATGGCATTCTTAAGAATCTAACGATAGGCCCTTAATTGGTATTTTAAAATAGGCCAAAAGTCACTTTTGGTCCCTCTAGTTTTTGGCATTTCAACCACTTTTGACCATATAGTTTCAATTTCATCAATTTTGACCCTGTAGTTTTGATTTGTAACAATTCAATGACAATTTAGTATTCATGTCAATTTCTTTGATCACAATGAGGGCAATTTCGTCAACCAAAAATTCTTGAACATAAAAGTTTGTTTGAGATTCTCCCCATTTCATATTAGGGCTCGAAATTCAACAACTAATCCCAATTTTTGAAGAACCCTATAAATGACCAATTTCAAGCCCTAATATGAAATTAGGTGAGTTTTAGACAAGCTTTTATGCTCAAGGATTTTGGGTTGACGAAATTGCCCCTTACATTGTCAAAGAAATTGACATGAATACTAACTTGTCCTTGAATTGCTACACATACGGAATTGAAACTACATGGTCAAAAGTGATTGAAGTACCAAACTACAGGGACCAAAAATGACTTATAGCCTTTAAAATAATTAGAGTTCTTAATTTACCGAAAAACTTATTAAGGACTAAATTGACAATATAAAAATAATTCGGGGGCAAAACTAGAAAACCCTCATTTTATGAAGATGAATGATGCAAGAAGGAACAGGCACTTCGGACTTGTTCTCTAATACCCTACTACGTAATTTTCACGGAAGAAGATCAGCAAAGGCATCATCACAAAAGAAACTTTACAATCTCATTCAACATGGATGTTGACCAGTTTAGCCTTTAGAAGTCTTTGCTTCGATACCGATGGCTTCTAGTTCCAAAACCATCGCAAACGTTATCTAATGGAACCTGCTACTCAAACATTCCTTGAGTTTTCAGACCAAAAAAAAAAACATTCCTTGAGTCCCCTCTTGTTACCCACCCAAAAAAAAAAAAAAAAAAACGTTCCTTGAGTCGTTCGTGAATAACAAATCAGTAGCAGCATGACCAGAATACAGACATGCCTCAACATTTAGATTAAAAAAGAATCTAGACTAGGTGGTTTCCATACAATTCTTGTACAAAGAAGAATGTTATGGTTTTTTTGCACCAGTTCAAATATTTTTTTTCCAAAAGAAAAGGGAGCTAAAGAGGACCAATAAGAACAAATCCAAAGTACTAAATTTATATTAACTAAGGTGGGGAACGTAAGAATGTGCCTTACCTGTTGAGAAAAAGTACAATCACGAAAAGTTAGGAGAGACTTTCTGGATCAATATTACCGAGGGAAGACTCAGAATAGACTGATGATGAGCAAACGTGCCCGATTTTTAAGTTTTTTCAGAAGGAATGACGATGCAAAACCTAGATTTTATCATTTCGGGAGGAAACTTAAGTTTCCAAATATTATAGAAATAAGAGGCTAAGGGCACTGCATTCATGCTTGTTTACAAGACGAAGGAAAAGATAGAACATCTGTTACAAAGGCAAGAAATATAAGTATGAACACAACTCATAATACATATAATGTAATGTACTCGCTGTGGTATAAGTGTATTAAAAGATGCATTTATAAACAAGTAGTTATTTGTGTGTAGACAGCGCAAACAATGCCAGTTTTGAAGTACCTGGAACATCAACAAGACAATTTCCAATAAACACAAGTAGTAGGTTAGCTGCTACAGTACAATGAAGCTTCACGTCTCATTCAAGGATCAAATTCATCTCTCACTCTATTAGGTGGACTTCGAAAGCTTTGTCCAGGATGTCAAAAACACTTTGTAGAGTCATCTCCTCCACAATAACAACCTTGTCTCTTGATTTGGAGCCAGAACCAATAGAAACCTGCCTTCTTTTTACCCCTAAAACCTGTAATTTGGGAAGAATGAGAATTTGAAGTTTCCAAGCATAAACATTAATGGTTGAGTAGACCAAATAAACTGAGGGTTAAGACCTCAAAAAAAAACAAAATTGATAAATTTGGTGCACGCAACTCAAAACCATTTGTCAGAATGGGTGTAGAGGCCTTAGGATTTCTAAAGTAAGATGCACTGCTTAGAATGCCCAATATGAAACTTTATATTCTTGCTAAAAAATTATTCAAAAACTATGCTACATTTCACTCATAATAATATAAATTAGACCTTCAAAAGTATAGGCCTCATTCTGTACCCATCGTTTAAAGTGAAATGAATCTTCCCTTCGAACTTTCTCAAGAATCTGTTCTGTCACAAATCCTTTGCCAACCCTGCCACAAAGCTACTGTGCCACCTTATCTTGCCAACTTATAAACAAATGATGGGTACAGAAGTATATTTTCATGTATATGTGTGTGCACGACTTTAAAATGTATTTGAATGTAGTTATAGTCATAGATGAGTAACTGAAAAATGATAACAAAAATATCTCTAGAAACAATACCAGCTGAAGGTATATAATCTACCCAAAATGCAAAACAGTGTTTGACCAAATAATCTATCAAAGCTATTCTTTCTTACTAGCTGACTGCGGTGTAGATAGGATGGACGGGTGGTATGAAGTGGTCCAGGAATAGACATTTTATGCTTGGGGAGAAAGAGAAATCCCACCCTTCACACTCGCACTGTGGCTATTCTCTGGCCACACACCACATCATCTTGAAAAGAATAAATTAGACATAAGGAAACCTTAGAAGAGCTCACTTCACCCTTGTGCCTTTCCACAAGCTCATCCCATGAGTAAGTTTGTTTCACCATTTCAGATCACCACTTCACCTCACTTTTCTCTAGTTTGGCTCAATATTTTCTCTCCTTTGACGACCAAATCACTTTCACAATCAAAGAGTGTGGTTAAAGCAACGACAATCTCAACCAAAAAGATACAAACAAAACATCACTTCCCCAACAAAGCTCGGTTAGAGCAACAGCACTAGACCAACAAATTACAAATTAAAGCATCACTTCCCAATTTTAGTTAACATAAGCAATCACAATCTAATGTTAGGATCTTTCAAGAACACCACAATCTTCTTAAGACACAACACACTAATCACAAAAACCCGAAACAAGTAAATGCACTCCAAGTCTCCAACCCACTAACAATAATAGGGATGATGCACCAATGAACCTAAGAATTCTCAAATGAAACTTTAATTTGGCATTCCATATAAAAAAGCTAAAAAAACAAAAACAGAAACAGAAACAAAAAAGGTTGAAAAGGAATAACCCAAAAAGAAAACAGGGACCAACCCGAGCTGATGTAGTCAAGTAGCGCTGCATTAGCTTCCCCGTCCTTTGCAGGCAGGTCTATTTGCACCCCCAACGCCTCATCACTGAAATCTTCATTTCAAAAAAATAGAAAATTATATTCTATAAATACACAGACCTATACATATAAATATAGAGAGAGAAAAAGAGAAGGACCAGTGATGGAGGCGATTTGGAGCCAGGCTTGGCGTGGATGGTGATGGCGACTGAGGAGGGAGGTATGTACCGAATAGAGGTTGGGAAATTGTTGTTGGGGTTTACGGCTGAGTTGACTTGGCCGGGTTGGCTTTGGCCTTGGCCTCTTGGCTGGTGCCATTTTTTTGTTTTTGGTTTTTTGTTCTTGTTTTGGGGAAAAATACTCAAATAATCACTTTTCACAAATGTTATTCTGAAATGATCAGCTTACAAATTCTATTAAGATATAATCACTTTGGGATGTGAAATGACCTAAGTGCCCTCCTCATACAAATTCTTTTGTCTTTCACGGTTCTCTCTTCCTCTCCTCTCTCCGCGCTCTCTCTCTCCATCGACCACCACGACTCTCTTTTCTCCCTCTGTCGCGAAAACTAAGCATCACTCTCTTGCTTTTTCTTCTCTTTCTCTGTGCAGTCAAAGTTAGGGTTTGTTGTGGAAAGAGAGAGAGAGAGAGAGGGAGAGAGAGAGAGAGAGAGAGTTAAGCTTTACGCTTTTGGCTTTTGAAATGACGGAGAAGCTTGTTTAGAAATGGAGGCCAGCAGCAGCAATAGTAGTAGCAAGAGTGGCTTGGTGGTGGCCAATGAGAGAAGGCCAAGTGGGGGGAATCCGAATAGAGAATCCGTTTACTTTGAAAGTGGGTCAAGTATTTACAGGCTTTGGCATAGGCTGCGGTGTTGGTATCGGTGTTGGTCGCCCCATAAATCTAGGTACTGCTCTGTCTATTGAACTATCTCTTTTTTCTTCCACAGCTTTCTCTCTCTAAAGTCTAATTTTATGTGGAAGATGGACTTGGGGAAGCTTTCAAACCCAAAAATGCTAAACCCATCAGACACAAGTTGCTAAGAAACCATGTATTACTTTTCATTTTCTCTGTCATTGCCTTTGTTGTTTGTTTTTAGAACTTGGGTCTGTTTGGTTGCTGAGAAAATGTAGGAAATGGGATAAAGCTGCCATTTTGAATTTTTGGTATATCGTTTTAGTAGGAACCTTTTTAATCTAAGAATTTACAGCAACTGCACGGATGGTTGGTTGGTTCGAATTTTGAATTTGATTGTTGCTAATATGCGTGTAATGTTTGTGAAGTTAGAATTTGGTTGTTCTGAATCTGAAGTTTGTGCATTGTTATCTTAATCAATGTGTATTCATGAGTAGGGTCCATTCTCAAGCTATGCGGGCTTGTTTGAATAAATTATGAAGGATTTG
Source organism: Prunus fruticosa (assembly GCA_018703695.1). Classification (NCBI taxonomy): domain Eukaryota; kingdom Viridiplantae; phylum Streptophyta; class Magnoliopsida; order Rosales; family Rosaceae; genus Prunus; species Prunus fruticosa. Next base: position 20,936,005 of record CM031922.1, read on the forward strand.
TCTGTCAGCTGATACCTTTAGATATCAGTTATTTTGAAGCATATGCTTTCAGCACATATGTTTTTAAAGAGTTAAAACTAGAGAAAGGAATAGGGTGGCAAGAGACAATTCTATTTTGCAAAAATATCTTGATCGATGCAATTCAGTATTTGAATGATTGATAAGTGATGAGCGTTTAAGTTGTGCAACTTTGTTTCTTTTTCAAGTGGAGATGCTATTGACAACAATACTATCAAATTTCTCTTCTATGGTTGTTATGGTTGTAGCAGATATTAGTTAACCCACATTTTGACTTATACAATGCTTTCTTAAATAAGAATTTGACAAGCACCACAAACAGGGATTTGTCACATGAATTTTAGATGAAACGTAGCAGAATGTAAGTCAGATCCTGGATCTCAATGGATTTAAATGTACAAGTTGGATTAAACATCAACATGCACAATCATTAGCCAAATTTTATTTTATTTTATTTCTGTTATTACTAAGTTTTCTATCTTTTCCTTTCCACTTGACAATTGTGGTGAATGCAATAGCATTCTCTAAGCTTTCCATGTATGTAAAATAAACAAAGGCAACTGAGCAATTATAAGGATTAAAGCAGCATTTACGACAAGCATTTGATTGTAACCTTTGCAAGGCCCCCCCAGTAAATCAGAGACTTTTGTCTCTTTAGACCCATTAATCCTGCGTATGTTGCTTCAACATTTGTTGCCTTACTGTCATCAACCCAAATTACTCCATGGATATCCTTGCATACTGCATAACAACACTGAACTAGTGAACAAGGAAAAACAAAACTCGGCTTGGATCAAGGACGGGCTCTTGGTCACAAAAGGGAATCTACTCTTTTTTCTTCCAAGTCTGATCCCAGCCAAAGAAAAAGGTATGCTCAAAATAATTGATTTTATAATTTCCAATCAAAAGAGAATGACAAAAGAACAAGGCACTAAGCTGAAAATGCTTACAGAAAACAAAAAGTTCACTACTTATAGAGATGCATCTGTTTCAGCTTACCAATTTGCATACGGTGAGGTGGTGCCCTTAATTTTTCAATACTTGGACTACTGTCTTCAATATCAAATCAAATTCAGTCCAACAACAGACAGAGCAGCCACTGCAGCATTGTGATAGTTGTGTATCCCGATTGTGTTCATTGCACCCAATTGCAGTTGTGAATTGACTCCCAATGCAGGCACTTCAAAGCTTGCAATTTTTGCCTCCATATCAATCTTTCCATATATTACCACAATTAACATCAGAGATGAAACTAAATAGACTTTTCCTAGAAAATTTCATAGTTTTTTATAAATAAAATGGCAATACTAAGTAATTCTTACTTTTACACCTCGAGTGGCTCCTATCCAAGCAAGATTAAATTCAGCCAGACAATCCATCAAGGATTAAATTTGCGATAGTACGCTGAATAACCCTCTCTTTCACCTTCAAGAACCCCCTCAACAAACCTTAACATCGATCCGGAGGGGAGAAAGAGAGAGCTCTAGGTTTTCGTGACAGAGAGAGAAAGAGTGGTGGTGGTCGATGGATAGAGAAAGCGCTAGAGGGGAAGAGAGACGTGAAGGAGCAGAGAGGGAGCTGCGCTAGAGAGAGAGAGAGAGAAAATAAATAGGAGTTGGAGAAGTTGGCTTTAGAAAAGAGGTGGAAAATGATCAATAGATATGTTTTTATATGGAGGGCACTGAGGTAATTCCACGTCCCCAAGTGATTATATCTAATAGAATTTGTAACGTGATCATTTCAAATAACATTTGTGAAAAGTGATCATTTCAGGATATTTCCCTTGTTTTTCCCTCCCTCTCTTCCCTTTTAGAAGCAATACTTCATTCTGAGCTAGTACTAGGGTTCTTGGTTGGAGAGTTAAAGGCCCACTAATAACTTTGGGCATTTAAGGCCCATTAAAGTAACTTCGGAGACATATGAGGAAATTTTTTGGTGTCGATTGTATTAACAAATGGAGGAGATTTTAGAATTTGTGATGATTTTTGGGGTGATCTCGATTGATATTAATATTACAAAATTGACCTTCGGATATAAATATGTGGAAATTTTCAAAAAGTCCTTAAAATGCAAGATGCTTCTCAAACCCGTCCTGGTTGCTTCCAAATAAAGACTTATAAGTCTCCTCCTTTCACTTCACCTAAGATAATGCATTTTTGTAGTGTGTATATGAATTTGCTTTTTAATTTTTGTGTATATGAATTTGCTTGATTGTTTGTGTGCATTTAATGTAATATGCATATAACGTGTAAGTAGAAGTGTCGAAAGGGAAACAATATTGTATATAAGGGAGGGAGAAGTCCCCTAAAGTGAGAGCATTAGGTGATAAACATTTATAAAATAAAATAAAAAAACAGTAGTTAAGACATAATTTTCCATTCACACTTGCATTAAAGCGCAGTACGGAAGAGAAATTGGCACAAGGGAAGAGATATCGACATTGGAGTCAATACAACATAAGTGAAACCCTAAATTTTCCCACTGATCAACTTGGGATCTAAATTTTTTTTTTTGGTCAAATAACTTGGGTGGTACTTGGGCAGTGGAGTTATGAGTTTTGTGGTTTAAGAGAAGTTGCAAAATTAACCCCTCTATTGTATTTTGTTTGTATCACTCACATACCTAGTCATTTCCCTTGCATACCCCCTCCGCCTACATATTGTACGTACCTAAATATATGCCCCAAATATCCATGTATATAACCCCGTGTATCAAACCGAAGTATCCATGCTTCATAGGCGGTAACAATAATTTTTTGAGAAGAATAGTAGAGTGTGACTTAAAGCTTCTCATTGATTATTTTCTTCTAAAATGTGATATTCTTTAGTGAATACCAATTACATGAGGGACGCCACCTGTGACACGAAAATCTCCTTTATTTTAGTTTCTTCTAGTCTTTCTTGATTGATTGATAAATCTTCCCCTAGTCTTCGTAACACCCACCCCCCCCATGCTTCAAAGTAATTCTTTCTCCTTTTCATTTTATGACCATATGCATATTCTTTTTCGTGCATGTCTTCCTATAGAATTTTATATGCCATTTAGACCTCAATTTACATAACTTATTACCATGGACTATCAAGCCTCCCTTTCTAATTCCCTCTAAAGACTCCCATGCCTTTCCCGGTTGGAGCATCAGATTTCTAACAAGTCTTTCTGTTAGAACATGAAGCAGAGCATAATAAAATCATAGAAATCATCAGGTTTCATGCATCATAGAAATTGAGGAACCAAGTGTAAGTGAAAAAGTGAGAAATGTGAAAATTGTTGGAGGTAGAGCTGCACCAAAATAGATTCCAGATTGCATCCTCAACTTATGATACTCGCAAGTGCACGAACCGTTGGTATTGGCGTTGTGTAAGTCCGAGGTTCCGATTCCACAGGGATTGATGATTGAATGATCCAATTCAATTTTCATCACAAAATAGAAATGAAAACAAAAGAAGCAAAAAGGGTTTTGTAAACACTTGAGAACACTAGACTTTTGGAAGAGAGGAGAGATGTGTTTTGAGAAAGAGAATGGGAATGTTTGGGAAGTATTTCAAGAACATGGGAGCTTTTGGAGAAGAAAGTAAGAGGTATTTTGAGAACGTTAGGACTTTGGAAGAAATGGAATTGTGTTTGAGAACTTTGTGGATTTTGGAAGAGCATGTGTTTGAAAACTTTAGAATGGAGAAGAAAGTGTTTGGGAGATTTGGAGAATTTTGGAAGAGTAAAGAAAGTGGTGTTTGGGACTTTGTGGATTTTGGAAGAAAGTGTTTGGAGACTGGAGAATGTTTGGAAGAGAGTGTTTGAGGACTTTGAGAATTCGAAGAGTGTTTGAGAAACATGGGAGATGTTTGAGAACTGGAGAACTTTGAAAGAGAATGGAGAAGATGTCTGGAGAATTTAGAAAGAAAGAAAATTTAGTAGAATGACTTATTGACAACAATTGAGAGAACTCCAAAGGGAAACTAAGAGAATTTAGGGAGAGAAGGGAAGGGAGCTCCAGAAGAAGTGCTTGAGAGCTCCCCCCTTGGGGGTGTTACTACAAGCTTAGAGAACTTCCCTATTTATAGGCCTAGGGAAGTGAAAATTTAATTCAATGGCTAATGCATACAACACTTGATTTTATAAAATCTGAAATGGTTGATGCACTTATTAGAAAATCTAAATTGGGTGATGCACTTGTATCAGAAATTTCTTGAATTGATTGATGACTTCACCACTTAAATCCCACCAGCAGCCCTAGCTCATCTTCATGTCACCATGACCAAGCATCCAACCAGAAATGATAGCTCATGCCTAGCTCACCATGACCAAGCATCCAACCAGCAAATGCTGAGGTCAGCATGACCAGCAACTTCAAGGGCTTAAATCTAAGCTCTCTTAATCAAATTAGGACTTTAAGCACTCCAAATTGAAGTTCAGAATGTCTACTTTCCAGCCATATGTTATTTGGGTAATCCAATGTCCAGGAAGAAGTTAAGGCCAAAACAAAATTATTAACTCATTTTTCCTCGCTAAAAATTCATCCTGAGCATGGCTCTCTATTTGCTCAGGCACTCAATCAGCTATGTAGCTTGCTGAAACAAGGCTTGCAATATGACTGATACCTCCAAACTCGCAGGGGCTTGAGCCAAAATGAGTTTTTCTTTAAAACTCTTCATCCATTCATCCAAATTAGGCCTTAACATGCTTGAATTGCATGAATTATGTTCTCCAAAGCCATCATTGTTACCTAAAGCTCAATTAATGAAAGATAAACAAAAAAAAGGATTAAAGCACAAGTTTAAATCAAAAAACATAACCAAATCATAAGGTAGAAGGGTAAAGTAATAATATAGAATTATGAACCGATAGACAACCCCAAACTAGATTTTGTCAGTCCTTAAAAAAAACAAAAAGAAAAACACAGATAAAAAAAACAAAACAAGAAGTTAACTAGACCACTTTCGTAGGTAACTCCATTCGCATTTAGCATATGCAACAAGCCTTTAAACCTCTAGGCATCCCTAGTAGGAGGAACTGTGTTTCCTGAGGTTTAACAGAATCATACCCACAAACGTTTTTCTAACTCTACAAAAACAAAATGGTTAGAAAACTTAAAAGAATTGTATTTTCTTTAAGAAAAACCAAAACCAAAAACAAAAACAAACATAATTACATTAACAAAAACAAAAACAAAAACAAAACACAAAACACAAAAAAAACAATTACAAAAATAAAAAACTCAAAAAATCTTTCCGAAACATTTTCTGAAGAGGAATGACTCATGCACATGACTTAAACGTTTTAACAATAAAAAACTGAGTTTTTAGACATTATTTACAAAGCGGCAAAGTTCTAAACACAATATGCTCAAAGTGTAGTAGTGTGATAGCCAAATACAACAAATTCCCCAATCTTAGTTTTCACACAATTTCAAAAATCATACAAAGCATAAGTTCAACTTCAAATCTCACCAAGTTGTCCACAAATGAATAACTCAGAAGAGAGCTATAATGCATCACTCAGTTATAAACATGAGACTAGAGTTAAACCATAATGACTTAACTCGAAATAGAAAGATGAAGAACTCTTATTAATATGATCTCAAGAAGGATGCCAAACACTTAAAAGTAAAAAATGATGCAATTCAACCACATGACATTTTAAGATCAATTTAGGTCTTTAGAATAGGTTGTAAATTGGGCCAAGGGTGTAAGGTGAGTAAAGAAATGAAAGATATGGATAATACAAAGTCCAAGGAACTCTCATGTAAGAGCATAAAATAATTGTTTACAACTTCGAATCATCACGATTATATTTTTTTCTTTTACATGATCAAAACTCCTTATACCTTCATTTACATTGATTCATACTCATTTCCTTTAATTGAACAAACACCAATTTATTTTGAAGGCCCAAAATGAATTTTCAATCAACCACCACTTAAATCACAACCTTTCTCTTTACTTTCATCAAATTGTGTGATATTTTTTTTTTTTCTAAATGTAACACCTCTTCCCAAACTGAGCATGAAAAACACATCCAAATTAAAGCTCATGAGTTTCTTAGAAAGGTAAATATTTGTTTTTCGGGCTAAGGCGAGGAATAAACTTGATAAATGAAAGAAAACGTTTACATGTAGGCTCTAAAAATGGTTAACAATGGAAAATCATGCTTAAGCATGCATAAGGTTAGCTTGAAGGCAGAAATGAATTGAAGAGGGCCTCAACACCACTTGATAAATGTCATGAAATCAAATTGCATAAGAATGAATGACTTTAAGTGTTCAACCAAATCAATGAATAATGAGATCAAACAACAACTTATTTGACAAGAAAATAAGAGTATGTATATAACACTTATGAATTGAAGTACAGGCTCAAAAAAAACTCACTTTATATGGTTGGTTATATAAGCTTAATTATGCTTCATACAATTCTTTAGATTATGCAAATCCTTTAATTGGAAAATTATGAAACAAATGGCAAGTGTAAAGAACGTTTCAAGCATGTCATGATAGAACAATGCCAAATTTAAATTTTTTTAAAGCAAAAAAAAAATTAATAAAGAAAAAAAAACACTAAAATAAAATGAAATCCAATTTTCATCTCAAAGTCATGCAAACATTTATCACAATCTCATCAAATGTGTTCCTGAAAAGTGACTTAAAAACAAAACAAAACAAAACAAGACTCAAATAGAAGAAAAACAAGCAATTTTTAATTTTTTTTTAATTAAAGAAAAAATAATACATGCTAAACTCCAGGACCCCGAAACCTAGAAAATGAACATTGTGCTCAATGTTTAAAAATTAGCCACAAACAATGTCATAACAACAAATGAAAGGTATTAAAGCATTTAAAAATTACAAACACACAAAAATAAATAAAACAATTACAAAATAAAAATTACAAAACAAACAAACAAACAAAAAGTAGAAACAGGTCAAACACTCAAAACAGGAAGCCCTAATAGATAGTCTTACTCAAAACTTAAACCCAAACAATCCAAAGGCCCAAAAACTACAATTTCAAAACAGAACTACCATTAATTCAGCAAGTTTGAAACCAAATGTAAGTGAAACCTCACCAGAATGAAATCTCAAGCCTACAACTGCTTCAAATTTAAATTTTCCTGACTTATGAGCCAAAGTTGGATTTTGAAAGAGGGAACGTGGTCCCTCAGTGTTGCCCTCACTGATAGTCACCTGCATGAAGCAGGAGCTATTGTGTTCACGCAGTAGAGGCCCGGAGAACTCAAAAAGAGAAATTACTGGGCCATACAAGTCGCTACGAATCTCACTGAAATTGTGCGAGCTCAGAAGGTCACGTTTGGATAAGTGAGTTGGAAACGGTTGGAAAGTGAGAAGGTTGTGGGACTCGAGGAACGCTTGGGGATTCAGAAATATGTGGTTGCTGCAATGGTTAGGGTTTGTCAAAGATGATGTCTATAAGAAGGAAAACGAAGGGAAAAACAAAAAAACACAAACTGAGAAACACAAAAGACAAAAGAAGCAAGAAAAACTGAGAAATCAAATGGCATCTTCCTACCCCATTTCGTTGGACTTCAACCTAGCTTTACCAACTCAAACACGTAGGCCAGCAGTAACACCAGGAAGATGCCTCACTTTACCTCCGCACCGGGGCCGATGACCTCCAATTACGTTATACTCCTGGACAACGACGTTGCCATTGGAGTTGGCAGAAATCGGGTGACTCTTAAAGATATACGTGTGTTCGTGGACAAGGGATGACAATTGGGGTCATTAGCGATGCCCTGGCACTCAGCGTGAGAAGTAGAGCATGTGTCGCTAGTTTGGGTCATCGCGGACTTGCGAAGTCCCATGAGGTAGAGGTGCTGAAAGGTCAGTTGGCCGCTGAGCAGGATGGTTGAAGAGTGTGAGAGTGTCATCAAAGCTCTGAAAAGGAAGCGGTTAAGGAGAGTGGAGGTGAAACGAGATGTGTAGAAGTGTTGCGAGACGAGAACAAGAACCTATCAAAGATGGTAGAGTTGTACTCTCGCGACATGCGAAAACAGCTGGAAGACCTAGACCGACCTGGTAAACGCAAGAAACCAGAATCGCGAATAGTAGTTACGCCAAGCTAGACGCGACTCTTTGGGAGCTCAAGTGATGAGCCCCAAGAGGCTGTGCGTGAGCTCTTTAAGAGGGCAGCCAGGAGGGCCAAACTGAAGGTCCTATGGTCCAGACACGAAGCGTGAGAGAGAAAATGATTTCAGTTTTTATTTATTTAATTTTGAAATGTATGTGTTTTTTTTATAAAAAAAGGGGAAAATAAAAACGTTATGTTATCTCAATAATAAACAATTGACCTTAATTTTAAAGAACGAAGATCAAACAAAAACATGAAGTCCAATACATGCATTTTTATTTTAGTTAAGTATATAAAAAAATAACCCGCTTTTTTCTTTTAAGAGAAAAACTTAAGGATGACCAGTTAAGGATGGCTCTGATTTTGCTAGGTAAAGGACTCCAGATTTATCTCAATGGGGCTGAATTTTGCATATGTTATAATAAACACCCATTGGAACAACTTCCATGAAGAATGCGGCTCATCTGAGCTATGTAGCTTGCTGAAACAAGGCTTGCAGGATGACCTATGAAACTTGACTGGCAGTAAACCGTGCTTACAAACGAGTTCTCGTCTTTAAGCTCGACATCCATTCATCCAAATTAGGCCTTAACATGCTTGAATTGCATGAATCATGTTCTCTAAGCCATCATTGTTACCTAAAGCTCAATTAACTGAAAGATAAACAAAAAAAAGGATTAAAAGCACAAGTTTAACTGAAAAACATAACCAAATCATAAGCTAGAAGGGGTAAGTAATAATATACAATTATGAACCGATCTAAAATTTTGAAGAGAAAACTGGTCATTTGCCAACTACTAATCAAACAACATGAATCTCCTGCCCATTATTAATTGGCCCAACACGACATGGTTGACTCTTTAAAATTACGCAGCATAGATCTTCTCCAAATACAATGGGGTTTTGACATTTGTCAAATTCCTTTAACCACCAAAACTATCGTCCGAGAGTCTAATATCAATTGTTAAAGACTCACGCTACAAACACCGACCCGGATTCCCCCGCAACCCGTGACGAAACCCCGCTTTCCGCCGTCCCCAGATTTACCTCTGTCCTACTCTCCTTGGAAATTTTTTGGTGTTGATTTATGAACAAATGGAGGGAGTATTTTTAGAATTTATGATGATTTTTGGGTAGCATTTGATCTCAATTGATTAATATTACAAATTTGACCTTCGGATACAAGATATGGGAAATTATCAAAAAGTCCTTAAAATACAAAACTCAACACCACCTACGTCTTCTAATCTTCAATTGGCCCGCGCTGTACTGAGGAAACCAAGATGTAAGTGACCAAAATGTGACAGTTCTATGGTCAACACTTAGTTTCAAACCTGACAAAAGCACATCCAGGGGGAAGCCACAAATTATGAGTGTCTATATAGGCTTGTGGAGAGTGTAAAGCTGGATAGGGTTCCCAGAACGATTGTGTGTAATTTTGAGGGTTGAATTCATTTCTTCCAAAGTAAGAACTCCGATAAAAGCGTATCGAACAGGTTTGTCTCCCTTCAACCCATGCTAATTCATGTAATTTGGCTTGCTCCAGAATAGCTAGGTAGCTGGAGTACTTGGAATTGTTATGAGCAGTTAGGTAGAAACCCAAAGTGAACTTCCCAGTTGTATAGTAAACTGAGAATTTCACCTCTGGTTTGAGTGTGTCCATGCCGCTTGGCATGATTAGTTAAGGCCACACGACAACTAGCACAACGTGTACTAGTTCTGATTCAAATAATCAATTTTTCTGGTGGTTGAAAACTTAAATTGGCTTGTGTTTGTGTTTACTGCAAATTATTCTAACCAGGGTACCTGAGTACGTAAGTCAGGTTTCTATTCAAAATGGAGCCTGTTGATAAAAATTCACATGAGAATGTATTGCCTCTGATATAAGTTTAAACACACAAAAAAAAAAATCATGCAATCATTTAGTACTAGAAGTCTTTCTTTCTTTTCTTTTTTCCTTTTTTGAAACATGAGATGAAAATTTCTTTGTGACATAAGCCATTTGTCAGAGATAGAGAATAAATATATAGATAAAAAGAGAAATGTGAAGAAGGGTAGTGGGAGGGATGAGAAAATGAGTTAAAACACTAAGACACTGGAACATTGTTTTTTTTTTCCACCTCCCTTCCTTTGTTTCTTATTTTCCCAAATATTTCATCCATAATTCAAACAAATGGAAACTAAAAACAGAAAAGAAAACAGAAACTATAAGGTCACGCAAGGTCCTCTAGTTTAAAATGTAGAACAAAAAAAAGATAACACCAAATAAAATCCAAAGGGTATTATAAGAAATTTATTAATCTTTAGTGTATATATATGCTCAGTTTTCTATTGTTTTAATTGACTATATGTGATAACATGGGAATATATGAAGAAATGAAGACTAGAAATTGAATTACGTCATGGGATTAGCATCGTCTTATAACAAACAATTGACAAGATCATGTTAGGCTTAATGAGAAACAAATTTCATGTAGGCGAAACTTCCATCGAGGCTGCTTTATTCTAGTGACTCAGGTTAGGCGACAAAACCAGGCAGCTATAGTGCTCTGTTGCTCTTGGCATGGGGCGTTGACTCTATCGTTTAGCTGAATAGACGAATCCTCTATCGTCCAGCAACTGTGGGATTAGCACAAGCTATTTACTGATATAACTTGCAGTCCCCCTCTACTTATATCAGACTCAATAACATTTCCTCTTGTGACGAATGCTGGCCTTGTAGGTAATGGCAATGAAATTGTTTCAGTGGTCAACATAGATACTACGTTATACATGGAGGGCCTATTGTCAACTGCATCTTCTTCCAATGCATAACAGACCAACATGGAAGCATCTTAACAATTGATCTTCAGACATGAATCCTTTAGCTGTTGAATCCATTAGCTCTAGCCCCCTGCCTTCTTTCCATAACTCCCATGCTGAAAAAATATTGCACTCATTTAATTAAGTTGTTGAAAGATTCATGGTATATATATTCAGCAACTCAAAAAAGAAAATGTTAATTGGAGATCCCATTCTGTAAGACGTACATAACCTACTATATTTAACCAGCGAATTAGCATTGTAGAGCTACTATTTCTCCTACCACTAATGACTTCAAGCATTACACCCCTCAAACTTATAGACGGCAGATTTTATCAAAAATCCCCTCCATAGCGTACTCAACTAGACATGTAACCACTGTATCATATATAAAAACCAAATATATTTAGTATATGTTTGTAAGTACAGGTTTAGCAATGTCAAAGTGGTGAAAGGCATAATAATTTAGAATGCATGATATACTTACTATGTTCCAACAACCCTATTAGTATTTGCTTCAAGTTCATTATGTGTAAAAAATCTCTGCCAAACCAAAATCAGAAATTTCGGGCTATATATTCATCAAGTAGTATGTTACTAGCTTTTAAATCTCTGTGAATTACTCTCATTCTAGTATTTATGGAAGTAAAGCAGTCCTTGAGAGATTCCTTCAATTATGTTGAACCGCTTCCGTCCAATCTAGTAGCATCGCTCTGGTTGAATCTGTCCAAATATATCCATGAAAATAGCTTGAAGTGTCAGATTATTCTGAATAGAAGAAATCAAATAACTAAGATGAAGTGATCGTAGAATCTTAATTGCTGATCTAGAAATAGAGTAGTCCAAACTTCTGTTTGGCAGGGAGGGACAAAATTACATCCTCTCTCCCTTAGAATGCAGAAGCCAAAAAGCTGAACGAGGTTTGGTATGTTGGAGTTCAGATATGAGTATCAATTTTATTCTTAAACTCCAAAGTTCCTTGCCTGAACAACTTGAAAGTCTCTTCATAGCGATTTGTCGTAGTTATAATTTTTCCCTTCATTACACAATATAGCACCAAGTAATCAGGTTTATATTTTTCAGTTATTAATACAAAGACACTTATTTTATTTAAAACCTTAATTACCTTATAAAAAGGTGTCCAAGGCCCCCTTGTCTGAGGTCGTTTTCTTTCCAAGAAGTTAGTTGTGGCAGCCACGACAGATGCGTAGCAAAATATTGTCAAGTTATTTCCCATCTTTCCATCATTTTGAAGCCCGTTGACATCGCCAGTGGATCTATCAGATTCCATCCATTCAAGCAATTCAAAATCAACCATCGGGTTGGTCTCCCCTGTTTAATATCAACGTCCAAGAAATTTAAAAATTAAAATTTCCGAAGCCTTCATAGATGTTTAAAGAGTCTACCTGAAAATAGTTTCCTCCTTACTATATAGCTCGAGATGCAAAGCACCATTACCAATAGAGCAGCGCCAATAGCCGTGCCAATCCAGATCCACTTATGTGCTGCACATAGTAACACAAATGTGAAGAGATAATTCTTATGTTTGAAGGTCAAGGGGTTAACACGGTTGAGACGTTTTAGTCACGCTACGTGAGACGTAAGTCTTAAAGTACGGAGGTGTAAGCCTTTCTAAAATTAATTTATTTTAATATGAAAAATTTATAAATAATACAACACAATTAAATTGTACGATGAATTCTTAACAATTTTTTTTAAATATATAATCAAATATAAGTACTAATTGTCATTTAGGCATATTTATTAGTACCAAAAGAGAATTTTTGAAATTGATGGGGGGGATTGGGTAAGGGTAGAAATTAGGGTTTGACTATACACTATATATATATATATATATAGGTCCATGTGTTAAAATATTAATTTAGAAAGAAGAAAAAAAGGGGAAGTAAAATCGAATCTGCAATTGATATATACAATACACAGCATATTATTAACTTAATATATTAGTTTCATTAGAAAGAAGGAAAGAAAAAACATTGAACGTGCGTTCCATTCAAGTAACATCGAAACTTTTAAAAAGGTTGAAAGTGAAAACGGTAGCGTTTAATGACCCAAATAAAAAATTTCACGCGGACTCTTCTTCTTCTCCCTCGCGCCGCCTCGTCTGCCAAGGCCAGGCCTTGCAACGCTTCATCACGCCTTCCCACGCCTCACCGCCGCGAACGTGCAGCTTGCGAACAGATCCTACCTTATGATGCGATCTCTTGCTGCCTCGCTCGACGCGCTTTGGCTACCCAAAGTCAGCCCTTTATAAACTTCTGTTACGAGGTCCTCTACCAAGCTCTTCCTTGAAAATCATTAGTCATCTTTTCTAGCTCTTCATAAGCATTTCGTCGCGGAGCCACACTCTCATTCAATTCAAGGTCACCATTCACAGCACTCATTCTTATATATGCCAGACATTGTGTTTCCACAACACAATCACACCCAAAATCAACAACAAAATGGATCAAAGCAGTAAATGAAAGACAAATAATGAGGATGTTAGGTCTACCTTTTTTCTTGCTTCCTGCTGAACAATTCTACGATATGTATCTGTTTTGGTACACCTACCTTTATGAGAGCTATGTTTGAAGTTCCATTGGCTCTTCTACCACAGCGCAAAGGAAGCCTCCGCCTTCTGCAGTTTGTTCCGTCAAAAAACGAAGTTCAGGTCTCACAATCTTCCAGGGCAGGCGGCGTGTTGTGCGCAGCGGAGCGGATTGCACAAGAACGTGGGATGATATGAAACCGTTGAGACAACAAGAGCAAAATATGAAGAACAGAAATTCTAAACGACACAAGGATTTATACTGGTTCTGCCCTGAGGTAGTGGACATATCGAGCCTTCAAGAGGAAGTGAAATGCCATGAATATCCCAAGAGATGGCAACCAAATGAGATTAACCCTCTCACCTATCCTAGGAATTACAGAAATCAACTTTATAACCTAAATCCCAAATACACCCAAGTCACTCACACACCGATACCAAAGGAGAGAACAAATAGTGCCACACCCAAGAACCAGGAGAGAAATGGATTTTACTCTCACTCACCAGACAAGGAAATGTCTTCATATGTGCAGCCACAACAAAGAGGAGCAGCAGCTCCTTCATCTCACTCACATGATGCACACGGCACCCCAAATGGTGAGGCACAAATGCCCACACACCATTCACTTGCATGTCTCCTAATCTCCTTTCCAAGAATGATGGAGTGGGAAAGGAAACCACTTGATGGGTGTGGTGAGCCTTCAAGAAGTCCACACTCTCCAAAAAAAGTCAACCACCATATTCAATTAATGACCACATGCCAAAGGAAAAACAGCATGATGTTGGCTAAAGACCCCACCCATCATTACTTACACCTTGTCTTCCACCAAGCCGAAAGCATGTCCACTATCTCTTTGTCTTCTAGCCTTTCACCACAAATGGCATGTGCCATCATTTCCCACTTCCAAAAACCCACGGCATAAATCAAGGAAGAAAGCCATCAATAAAGTGGCCCTTACACATTTAATTAATCAATACAATTTGGGCCAATTCCAACACCTTGAATGCAAGCGTCCTAGTCGGGGATAATCTCAAACTCACATAAGAAACATATTCCCATGTTGTGCTTTCCAAGTTTTCCATGGTGTAAGTGAAATTCTCATTCTGGTTTTCCACGTATCCACAAAAATTTCTCTTGCACCCGGATGTCGGGATTTCCCTGTCTAGTAGATTTCTAATCCTAAGACATTCTCAACATTCAGCCTTTAGATCACTTAAGACAAAATAGCTATTCAATCCCCATAGGCCTTTAGGAACACACTTATCCTTGAAGATTCTCACACAATTGACAAAATTGCATTTTTTTCAAATCATGTGAATACAAACGGATATCCCACCGCATCAATACTCATAAGATAAAATTTTCCTTCATCAATAGGAAGACCTCCATCCCTTTACACAGATTTTTGAGATTTGGAACCAGTCCTGTCCTGAGCAAGTAGAGATGGCTATCATCACCTAAATTAAGTGTCACGTTCTCGACCGCACCATACAAGTTGAAGATGCATAAAAGAGGAAGCACTGGAATCCCTGAACCATTCTACAGGGTACTGACAAGGTTTCCATCATTTTGCATTATGAGAAAGGAAAATCATCGTCCAGTGATCAGCTTCGAATTTCCGGAGAGAAAAGTGCGTCATCTAATAAAAGGCGTCTGCTTCCCTCTTTCGGTCTGGAGGCCGATGGAAGGAGTTTTTGGTCCTTCTTCTTTTGAGATGCGTAGGCGTGCCACCAAGAGCCACTTGATGGCTTGTATGGAAAACGTGTGAGTGTGGTTGCGCTTCTACTTTTAATTGAACAATTGATCGACCAAGCAAGGAACCTCCTCTGGGCCTAGGTTCTTTTTCTTCCTTGAGGTCAAGGATGATTGAGCTTTGTATGACTATTTTTAGGATTTCTGTGATAAGTGTAGCGAATGTAAATGCAATAAACGAAATGAGTAAATATAAGTGCGAGAAATGTAAGTGCGAGGAAAATATATTAAAGCCAGAAAAAGATCTTTAATTAAATTCAATGAAAGACAACTGAAATTAAATTGCAAGAATGTAAGCTTACACTAGGAAAACGAAGAACTTGGAATGATTCTTGAAAGCTTGAAAGATAAAATCCTAGACTATGAATTGAAAGTCATGGATAAAGAGATTGGTTTTGTGTGTTCTTAGTCGAGGTCCCTTCTCACTTCTTTTAGATGACCTATTTATAGAGCTTCCTTCAGTTTATGGGTTTTGGCCATACAACAAACTTCTGTCTTGAAAATCCTTCCAATGTTAATGCCTTCCTGAAGCTCAAGGCACGATTATCTTAATGTCTTGGAAATCTTCCCAACATTAATGTTTTGGGGAGCTGGATGCATGAGCTACTCGAATGTCTGGAAATCTTCCCAATATTAATGTCTTCCTTTAAAACTCTGCCACTTGTAGGAATAAATCTTGCCGGAACGGGAGGCCCAGCTTTGGACTCGATTAAGAGACTCCCACCCACATTAAGTGGCATGCGAACTCCAAATATCCAGACTATCGGCTTGCATGATGAATTCTCCAAATATTTGGAAATTCTAGCCTTGGTTGAGAACCCGTTGGAAAGGAGTTCTTATTTTTTGTTTATATGGCCATACCTTGTTCGACCGCATGATGGATAGCCGTCTTGCCAACTTCTGCCAAAACGATGAGTGGATGACTCCCACATGAATAATTATATTAAATTCCAAATATATAAGCCTAAAATAGGATGAATAAGGCTTAAACTTGGGAGCTTGGCCGCAAATGCACATTCATCTACTTATATATACTTATATATATATATAATATTATATTATCACAATATATGAAATGGAGGGGTTTTAACTAGGAGCCTTACCGCATTTCACATAATATATATATATATGTATATAATACAAAAAACTTCAGCCTAGCTTGCACAAAATATCCATACGCCCTGTCTACTCCAAAAACCAAATACCTGGCCGACATATATATATATATATATATATGTATATATGATTAATTTTTAAGTCAAAGCCCTTCAGCCCA
>CM031922.1:20952585-21115163 GCA_018703695.1 Prunus fruticosa
GAATTTCCTGGAAATGTAGTTCCCTTGTTGTGGGGTTACACACCGAAGTGGTGGTAAGGAGTGACCACGCCGATAGAGATTCTGATTTAAAATCAAGTACCTCGCCGATCGCGGCGGAGGGTTTTAGCTTCGGCCTGGTCATCGGGTAACTTCCTGTCGGTGAGGTACGTGTGGATTGGATCCATCCAACTTGGGCCCTGAAGAACGGTATGTACCTCTGTTTCCGTAGTGCTTGCCGAGCGAGGACATCGATCGGCACGTGGCGACCAATGTTGTTGTCGATTGCCGAAGCCAGGCGTGACAGGGCATCGACATGGTTGTTCTCGGACCGAGGGATTTGTTGAACTTGATATGCCGCAAAGCGGTGAAGCAATCGGCGGGCTTGCGTCAGTAAGCAGCCATTGACGTGTCCTTGGCTTCGAATTGGTCGAGTACTTGATTAACGACGGCCTGTGAGTCGCTGCATATCTTGAGCTGTTTAGCCCCCATCTCCTTTGCCAGCGAAGGCCTGCCAGAGGGCTTTGCATTCGGCTTCGTTGCTGGAAGCCTTGAACTGGAATCGGATTGCATATTCGATTGTTGTTTGATCAGGGGCTTTTAGTACTAACCCGGCCCCGCTGCCTTGTCGGTTGGACGAGTCGTCCACATAGAGAGTCCATACAGGAATTGATGGGTCAAAGGGCCCTTCGGTCGGATGGGCGACCGGAGTCGCCGAAGGGCGTGGCTAGTGTAGAAAATTGGAAGCTCTATGCCGTTCGGCTTGCGGATGAGCACGGAACTGAGCGCCGTTGATGAAACCGAAAGGTAGACGATGAGGTCTTCGCCAGGAAGAGGAGTGGACAGGAAGGGTGCCCTGCTCATGTAGGCCTTGAGGTCTTTGAACGCTCGGTCGCATTCGGCAGTCCCAACAATCTGCCGTTTGCTTCCTTTAAGGGCTTTGAAAAATGGAGCGCATCGATCGGTTGCTTTTGATATGAACCGGGCCAGGGCAGCGACACCCCCGGTGAGGCTCTGAATATCCTTCTGTGTCTTCGGTATCTGCATGTCGAGCAATGCCTTGATTTTTTCAGGGTTGGCCTCAATGCCTCGTTGGCTAATCATGAAGCCAAGAAACTTGCCCGAGGAGACGCCGAAGGCGTACTTGCTTGGATTGAGGCGCATGTTGTACTTCTTCAAGACGTTGAACATGAGGGAGAGGTTGTGAAGGTGAGAATCGGCCGTTTTGCTCTTGACTAGCATGTCGTCCACATAGACCTCCATCGAGGTACCGATGAGCTCGGAGAAAATTTTATTGACCAATCGTTGGTATGTTGCCCCAGCGTTCTTTAAACCGAACGGCATGACGTTGTAGTAGTAGAGGCCTTTGTCGGTGATGAATGCCGTATGTTCGCGGTCGGTAGGGCTCATGAATATCTGATTGTAGCCTGAGTATGCATCCATGAAGCTGAGAAGTTCGTGGCCTGCTGTGGCATCTACCATCTGATCGATCCTAGGTAGAGGGAAACTGTCCTTTGGGCAAGCCTTATTTAAATCGGTATAGTCCTGGCACATTCTCCAGGTACCGCCTGGTTTCTTGATTAAGACCGAGTTTGCCAACCAAGTAGGGTAGGTTACTTCCTGAATGAAGCCGATCGTCCTTAGTTTATCCACTTCGAGCCTCATCGCTTCGTACCGTTCGGCATCGTATGCCCGCCGTTTCTGCCGACGGACGGGTTGAAACTGGGAAAATGCTGAGCTTGTGGGTGATGACATTCGGGGCGATGCCGGGCATGTCATTGTATGACCAGGCGAAGACCTCCGTATTTTGGCGCAAAAGGTGATGAAATCGGCCCGTAGTGCCGAACTCAGAGTAGTGCCGATTCGGACCCTGTCGGTCGGGCTGTGCTTCGGACAGGATGACCGATTCTAATTCTTCAACAAGTTGCGCTTTTGGGGTAATGGCCTCATCTCTGGGATCGTCCGCTTCTCTCGACCCCTGTCGTTCGTCATAGAGCTTGTAGAAACTGAGTATGCTTCGCCAGCGTAGCTCGTGCCGATTCCTTTGTTGCCGATACATAACACGTCCATGCACTCAACTGATCCCCTCGCACTTGGCCTACACCAGCGTGCGTGGGGAACTTGAGGAGGAGCATGTGTGGTGAGAGCATGGCTTTCATTTTGGTGAGGGTCGTTCGGCCGATGATGGCATTGTAGGCCGTTGGGCAATCGACTACCAAAAAATGAGTGTAGATGACCGTTCGTCTGGGGATAGTGCCGATGGCTAATGGGAGCTGGACACTGCCAATCGGTTCCACGACGTCACCCGAGAAGCTTAGAAGGGGAGTGATATCCTTGTTTAGGTGCTGAGGGTCTACGCGAGGGCGTTGAAAGCGTCAGCAAACAACACATTGATGAACTCCCGGTGTCTATGAGGATTCGGCCCACATCGAAGTCTGAAACATCGGCTCGTATGATCATAGGATCGGAGTGGGGGAAGATGATGCCTCGCTCTTCCTCTTCAGAAAAGGTAATAGGTTCCCAGCCGATTCGCCGAATCTTGTCATTGCGCCCCCCTCTACGCGAGTATTGGGGATGTCGAACGGCACGAACGTAGTTTTTTGTGGAACGGTTGCTTGCTTCGGCAATGGGCGCCCCCCACTGATCATGTTGATCTGCCGATTCGATGGTTGGGCCGTTCCCGCCTTCGTACCTAAGTACTGATCCAGTCTCCCTTCGTTGATCAGGCGCTCGACAATCTTTCGAAGGGCGATGCACGATTCTGATCGTGGCCGTTGTACTGGTGGTATCGGCAGAAGACTCCGTGTCTTTTTGCTCTGCGAGGGAGGTTCGGTTGTTTGGCTTCGGTATCATTGGACCTTCTGTCATAAGGAGATGTTCGTAGGTTGTATTGAGCAAGGTGAACGTTTCTACGGGCTGGGTTTTCTTCGGACTGCCGAAGCCACTTCGCCTCCAGGGTCAGCCCCCTTTTATTGCTGTCCTGCCGACCCCTGAAGTTGTCCTTTAGTTTGTTTCTCCCTTCGTAAAGAGTAGAGGCGGGGGGTTTTGTTATTATTTCAGTAATTTTCAGTAATTTTGTTATTATTTCAGGAATTTTAATTTTCTATTTCTTTTATTTAAAAAAAATTAAAAAGATTTTTTATATGAGCTGACTCGTGGTAACTCCAGTGAGCGTCTCCGTCAATACAGTGCCTAGGAGTTCTTCAGGCGACACCTTCGGTGTCTAAGAAGTTTGGGTTTTAAGTGGGACCATTGTGACCCCTCCAACCTTCCCCTTACCCCTGGCTGTATTTTCTAAGTCCCTTAATTGGTCATCCATGAGTTGCTTGTATATTTGTGTGTTTTTATAAAAAAAAATTTAAAAAAAAATTGAAATTTGAGTTTTTATTTATTTTCCTTGTAAATTGCAATTTGGAACTTCTTTGTTTTTTTTTCTTTGTGTGGTCAGTTAGTTGTAAATAATAATAAATTTTTTTAAAAAAATCAATTTGGAACATCTTTGTTTTCTTTTTTTTTGTTTTGTTAAGTTAGTTTATGTATTTATTTACGTGGTGTGGTTAGTTAGTTTATTTCTGAGTGTTAACAACATATTTTTATTTCACTTCAAACACTACATTACAAACAAAGAAAAAAGTAAAAAAGTAAATTAAAAAAAAAACAAAAAAAAAAACAACAACAACTTCTTCTTCTTCTTCTTCATTTTCATCTTCAATCTTCATGGCATGCCTCTATTCTCTCTTACTTGCAGAATCTAGCAGCAGCTCTATATGGTCCTCATTCTTTCTCTGCAGTGCTTCCACGTGCTGATTGGCACAGGAGAGCCGCTTCTGGAGTCCGCCACCATAGCCTTCAAGGAAGCTACTTCATCACTCAGCGCGGCACACTCCCGTGTCCTCGCCAGGAATCGCATGCCCAAATTGGTAGCCGAGACCGAGTGGAGCACAGTTAAGTTGTGGGACTCCTCCACCGCTGCTTTGTCAGACCTCTTTGCCACATGCAGATGATCTGTCGGAGTGAGCTTGCTGCTAATCATGCCTTCCAACAGCGCTGCTCGTTCGGCACCGCCTCAGAAAAGTTCGGTATTACCTCAGCAAAGTTTGAGGCCGTACCGTGATGATATGTGGAGTTTGGGAAGACATGGTTTGTAGGAGCCCTTATCCGCGCATTCGGTGGCGCAAGGGACAATTCAAGGTTGAGATCATCAAGGTGAGTGCATGAAGATGCCATTGTTTTTTTTTCTGGATTTTTTGATGTTTTTCTATGAATTTGCAGGAAGAAATGCGAGGTGCTCTTCTACTTCACCAAAACGAGTTTAAATAGACTTATACAAACAAGGGAGCCGAAAGCACTTCGGATCTCGAGGGTGCTATCCTGTGCTCTTTTCTCTCGGATCCCTTCATTTCTGGCGCAAATTGCGAGCGCGTTTTTTTAAAAGGGAGCATGTCTACACTTTCACTTACTTTTGCCTCCCTGTTTTCTGAATTGTTTTGTATTTTTTGTATATTATTTCCAATCATTTTGTTTTTCTTTTCTTTTGTTTAAGTTTGGGGAAGTGTGTTTTCCTTTTTCTTTTTATTTTATTTTATTTTTCTTTATTCATTGTTTTTCTTTTTAATTTAAAAATAACTTGTTTTCTTCTTGTTTGACAGGTTTCTTAAGAATTTAATTTGAAGAAGAGACAAAATTAAAGATGCGTCTTGGACACCTGGTGCAAGAATCCCAACTCTTCTTTTAAATTCTTGTTTGAATTGTGTGTTTATTTCAGTTTTTATTTTTATTTTGTTTTTATTTAATTAGGTAGTATAATTTAAAACTCATAGGATATTCTTTGAAGGAGCTAAACTTTTGGTAACTCCATGAGCAACCGCAGTCTATACAGTGTCTAGGAGTTCTTTAGGCGGCACCTTCGGTGTCTAAGAAGTTTGGGTTTTAAGAGGGACCATTGTGACCCCTCCAACCTTCCCGGATCCCCTGACCGTGTTTTTCTGAGGCCCTTAACTGGTCATCCTTAAGTTTTTCTCTTAAAAGAAAAAACAGTTACTTGTGTGTTTACTTAACTAAAAATAAAAATGCATGTTTGGGTTTTCATGTTTTTGTTTGATCGTCGTTCTTTAAATTTAGGGTCATTCGTGTCTTTGAGATAACATAACTTTTTATTTCCCAATTAAAAAAAAAAAACATACACTTTAAAATTAAATAATAAATAATAACTAAAATCATTTCTTCTTGTCCTTCGGTGCCTCGACCATAGGAGCTTTGAGTTTGGCCCTCTGGCTGTCCTCTTCGGGGCTTCACGCACAGCCTCTTGGGGCTCATCACTTGAGCTCCCAAAGATCGCAATCTTAGCTTCAGTGTAACTACTCTCGCGATCTGGTTTCTTGCGTTTACCCGGTCGGTCTAGGTCCTCCAGCTGTTTCCGCATGTCGCGAGAGTACAACTCTACCATCTTTGATAGGTTCTTATTCTCGTCTCGCAATACTTCTAGCTGGTGTCGATTCACCTCCACTATCCTTGACCGCTCCCTTTTCAAGCTTTTTATAGCACTTTGACACTCTTCAACCATATTGTGCTCCGCCGCTAACTGACCTTTCAGCACCTCTACCTCATGGGACTTCGCAAGTAGGCGATGAACCAAACTTGCGACACATGCTGGACTCTGCATGCTCAATGCCAGGGCATCACTCATGACCCGGTTGTCATCCCTTGTCCCGAACACACGTATATCTTTAGGAGTCACCAAATTTCTGCCAACTCCAATGGCAACATCGTTGTCCAGGAGTATTGAGTCATTGACAGTCACAGGCCCCCTTGCGGAGGCAAAGTAGGGCATCCATACTGGTGCTACCTGCTTGGCCTCGTGTTTGAGTCGGTGGAGCTAGGTTGAGATCCAACGAAAAGGGGTAGGAAGAGGCCATTTGATTTCTCAGTTTTTTTTCTTGCTTCTTTTCTCTTTTGTGTTTCTGAGTTTGTGTGTTTTTGTTTTTTCCCCCTTCTTTTTCCTTCTTATAGAGTCTTTCACAAAACCCTAGCCAGTGCAGCGTTCCCAGTATTTCTGAATCTCCAGCATTCCTCGAGTCCCACAACCTTCTCGCTTTCCAACCACACCCAACACACTTATCACGACGTGACCTTTCTGAACGGACGCGTTCAGCGAAGTCGTCGCGCCTTTCTATGGCCCCGTAATTTCTGCTTGTGGAGTCTGCGGCGCCTCTATGCGTCGACATGTGTCTCGCCCTGTCTGTTGGTCCCTTACACTGAACCGAGACGAAATTAGGACCCATGTTTCAGAATCCAATTCACATTTCATCTTAAATTTTAAAAAAATTAAAATTAAAATTAAAACATGTGGGCTTCAGATTTCATTTTGGGTCGGGTTTTACCGTTGTTGGGGGTTAATTTCATTGTGGGCTTTGGGCTTTCAATTGTTTGGGTTTAAGTTTGCGTAAGACCTCCTGTTTAGGGCTTACCGTTTTGAGTGTTTAACGTTTTCCTTTTTGTTTGTTTGTTTGTGTTGTAATCTTTATTTTGTATTTGTTTTATTTTATTTTTGTGTGTTTTGTAATTTTTATTTGCTTTAATACCTTTCATTTGTTGTTATGACATTGTTTGTGGCTAATTTTTAAACATTGAGGACAATGTTTATTTCTAGGTTTGGGGGTATTGGAGTTTAGCATGTATTTTTTTTTCTTAATTTAAAATAAAAATAAAAATATATTGCTTGTTTTTCTTCTATTTGAGTCTTGTTTTGTTTTTGAGTCACTTTCCGAACAACATTTGATGAGATTGTGATAAATGTTTGCATGACTTAAATGAAAATTGGATTTCATTTTATTTTATTTATAAAAAAAATTAAAAATTAAAAATTGGCATTGTTCTATCATGATATGCTTGAAACCTTCTTTACACTTGCCATTTGTTTCATAATTTTCCAATTAAAGGATTTGCATGATCTAAAGAATTGTATGAAGCATAAATTAGACTTATATAACCAACCATATAAAGTGAGCTTTTGAGCCTTGTACTTCAATTTATGAGTGTTATACATGTACTCTTATTTTCTTGTCATCAAGGTTGTTGTTTGATCTCATCATTCATTGATTTGGTTCGAACACTTAAAAGTCATTCATTCTTGTGCAATTTGATTTCATGACATTTAAGAAATGATATTAAGGCATTCTTTGGATCGTTTGTGCCTTTCAAGCTAACCTTATGCATGCTTAAGCATGATTTTCCATTGTTAACCATTTTGAGCCTACATGTAAACCTTTTCTTTCATTTAACCAATTATATTTCCTCGCCTTAGCCTGAAAAACAAATATTTACCTTTCTAAGGAACTCGTGAACTTTAATTGGGATGTGTTTTTCATACTAGGTTTGGGAAGAGGTGTTACATTTCAAAAATATCTATATTCACACAATTGGTGAAAGAAAAGAGTAAAGTTGTGATTAAGTGGTGGTTGATTGAAAATTCATTTTTGGGCCTTCAAAATAAATTGGTGGTTGTTCAATAAAGGAGTATGAATCATTGTAAATGAAGGTATAAGGAGTTTTGATCATGTAAAAAAAAAAATCTCATTGTGATGATTCAAAGTCTTGTAAACAATTGTTTTATGCTCTTACATTGCGAGTTCCTTGGACTTTGTATTATCCATACCTTTCATTTCTTACTCACCTTACACCCTTGGCCCCATTACAACCTACGTTAAAGACCTAAATTGATCTTAAATGTCATGTAGTTGAATTGCATCCATTTTCTTACTTTTAAGTGTTTGGCATCCTTCTTGAGATCATATTAATGCAAGTTCTTCATCTTTCTATTTCGAGTTAAGTCCTTATGGTTTAACTCTAATCTCATGTTTATAACTGAGTGTTGCATTATAGCCCTCTTCCGAGTGATTCATTTGTGAGAGGACAACTTTGGTGAGATTTAAAGTTGAACTTATGCTTTGTATGATTTTTGAAATTGTGTGAAAACTAAGATTGGGGAATTTGTTGTATTTGGCTATCACACTACTACACTTTGAGCATATTGTGTTTAGAACTTTGCCGCTTTGTGAATAATGTCTAAAATTGAGTTTTTATTGTTAAAACTTTTGAGTCATGTGCATGAGTCATTTCTCTTCAGAAAATGTTCGGAAAGATTGTTTTGAGTTCTTTTTATTTTTGTAATTGTTTTTGTAATTGTTTTTGTTTTTGGTTTTGCTTAAGGACTAACAAATTCTAATAGGTTTTCTAACTACTTTGTTTTGTAGAAATTAGTCAAACGTTTGTGGGTATTCGTAATTGTTAAACCCTCAGGAGACACAACTCCTCCTACTAGGGATGCCTAGATGTTTAAAGGCTTGTTGCATATGCTAAATGCAATCGAGTTACCTACGAAAGTGGTCTAGTTAACTTCTTGTTTTATTTTTATCTTTGTTTTCCGTTTGTTTTGCTCGAGGACTAGCAAAATCTAGGTTTGGGGGTATTTGATCGGTGCATAATTACATATCATTTTGTACCCTTCTAATTTATGATTTGGTTATGTTTTTTAGTTAAACTTGTGCTTTTAATAAGTTTTGTGTTTGTTTCAGTGTTATAAGCTTGAGACTCAATAATTGCATTTTGGAGACAAGTTAGCTCAAAACGGTGTCTGCAGATCAGTCAACTTCACGGATTGGACTGTACTTTCTCAAGAAGAACCAGATAATGAGCCATACATCATTGTAAAGATACAGAAGTCTAGTTTCTGTAGAATTTTACGATTCATGATTCCGAGTCTTCTAGAGAAAGTTATACATGTTTTGGCAACTTAAGGTCAAATTTGGCAGCATCTGCGTTACTGGGCCAACAATCACATTTGAAGGCCTTACCGATTTTTCCTTGAGTTGGGCTGCATATGCTTGGAAAGATAAGACAAAGAGCTTCAAGATCCATATTTTTCCAGATTTTTCAGATTGGAGCCACAAGCCCAAAATGAGCCCACAAGCTGGCTGCAATGCATTGTCATGCATGACATATGCATGATGAAGTGTTGTTGATTGTGGGAAAGTTTGGTGAAGCTTATTCAATACATATTTTTGAGTGCAATTTTGCAGCAGCCAAAAGATGATGAAGTGGGGGTGCAACACTAAGCCTAAAGACAAGAGGAATTGTTTTCAAATGCAATTGTGTGTTAGGTTAAGTTGGTGAATTAAGTGTAGTGTGTTAGGTGAAGTTAGTGTGTTTAGATAATTCAATTGTATAATTCAGATTTTCAACTTCCTTAGGCCTATAAATAGTGAGGTTTCCTAAGCTTGTAAACATACCCCAAGGGGGGGAGCTCTCAAGCACTTCTCTAGAGCTCCCTTCCCTTCTCTCCCTCAAATTTTCTTAGTTTTCCTTTGTAGTTCTCAATTGTTGTAATAAGATCATTCTACTAAATTTTCTTTCTTCTAAATTCTCCAAACACTTCTTTATTCCCTTCTCTTCCAAAAGTCTCCATGTCTCAAACACTTCACAAACACCTTTCTCTCCCTTCCCTAAGTTCTCAAATTCTCCAAGTTCACAAACATTCTCTTCCAAATTCTCAAAGTTCTCAAACACTTCCCAAAACTCTTCTCCCTTCTCTTTCTCAAACACTTCTCTCTATTCTCATTCAAACTCTCCATGTTCTCAAGTG
Organism: Prunus fruticosa; assembly: GCA_018703695.1. Taxonomy (NCBI): domain Eukaryota; kingdom Viridiplantae; phylum Streptophyta; class Magnoliopsida; order Rosales; family Rosaceae; genus Prunus; species Prunus fruticosa. The sequence goes on from CM031922.1 coordinate 20,962,223, forward strand.
TTGTACAAAACTTTTTGCTTCTTTTGTTTTCATTTCTGTTTTGTGTAGGAAAACTGAATTGGATCATTCAATCACCAATCCCTGTGGAATCGACCTCGCACTTACATATGCTAAACTACCAACGGCTCGTGCACTTGCGAGTATCACAAGTTGAGGATGCAGTTGAACCCATTTTGGTGAAGCTGTATCTATGCAACAAGTTTTTGGCGCCGTTGCCGGGATCGGTAACATTGTTTGATTCTATTTGGTTTTCCTACTTTTTATTTATTTTTATCTTTTTCTTAACTGGACAGTTTCATGTTTTAAAGTTAATGAGGTTAATTGACAAGTTGTGTTTGTAGTCCAACGGATAAGGACAATTGCCTGACAAGCAAGAGAACTGGGTTTGAGTTGTCCTCAACTTGTGATACTCGCAAGTGCACGAACCGTTGGTAGTTTAGCGTATGCAAGTGCGAGGTCGATTCCACAGGGATTGGTGATTGAATGATCCAATTCAATTTTCCTACACAAAACAAAAATGAAAACAAAAGAAACAAAACAAGAAGAAAGAATGTACATTACAAGAAAAATAAATTACAACTAAGAAAACATTAAGGAAACTAAGAGAACTTTGAGGAAGAAAGGAAGTGTTTGAGAACTTTGAGGAGGGAGAAGAAAGTGTTTGAGAGATTTGGAGATTTTTGGAAGCAAGGAAGTGTTTGAGAGCTTTGAGGATTTTGGAAGAGAAGAGACGTGTGTTTGAGGAAATTTGGAGGAGAGAAAGGAAATGTGTTTGAGGAATTGGAGAATGTTTGGAAGAGAATGTGTTTAAGAAGTGTTTCAAGAACATGGAGACTTTAGAGAATTTGAAAGAGAATAAAGAAGTGTTTGGAGAATTTAGAAGAAAGAAAATTTAGTAGAATGATCTTATTACAACAATTGAGAACTACAAAGGGAAACTAAGAGAATTTGAGGGAGAGAAGGGAAGGGAGCTCTAGAGAAGTGTTTGAGAGCTCCCCCCTTGGGGTGTGTTTACAAGCTTAGAGAACTTCCCTATTTATAGGCCTAGGGGAAGTGAAAATCCGAATTCAATAAGACTAATGCATACAACACTTGTATTATAAAATCTGAAATGGTTTATGCACTTGTATTAGAAAATCTGAAATGGTTGATGCACTTGTATTAGAAAATCTTGAATTGGTTGATGCACTTCACCACTAAATCCCACCAGCAGCCCTAGCTGATCTTCATGTCAGCATGACCAAGCTTCCAACCAGAAATGATAGCTCATGCCTAGCTCACCATGACCAAGCATCCAACCAGCACATGCTGAGGTCAGCATGACCAGCAACTTCAAGGGCTTACAACTTGGGCTTCTCTTAATCAAATTAGGACTTTAAGCACTCGAAATTGAAGTTCAGAATGTCTTCTTTCCAGCCATATGTTATTTGGGCCAATCCAAGGTCGGAGCAAGAAGTTAAGGCCGAAACAAATTGCTAACTCATTTTCCGCGCTGATAAGATCCATCCTGAGCATGGTTCTGTGTTTGCTAGGTAACGGACTCCAGATGTATCCAATAGGTCTGAACTTTGGATATGTTATAGTACACACCCATTGGAACAACGTTCATGAAGAATGTGGCCTCATTCGAGCTATGTAGGTTGCTGAAACAAAGCTTCCAATATGACCTACGAAACTGGACTGGCAGGGGGCTGTAGCCATAATGAATTTGTCTTTAAGCTCTTCATCAATTCATCCAAATTAGGCCTTAACATGCTCGAATTGCATGAATTATGCTCTCGAAAGCCATCATTATTACCTAAAGGTCAATGAACTGAAAGATAAACACAAAAAGGATTAAAAGCACAAGTTTAACTCAAAAACATAACCAAATCATAAGCTAGAAGGGTACAAAATGATATACAATTATGAACCGATCAGTTAGCTATCTTGATTTGAATTAAGAGTATATATCATGCTTTAATTCGAATTGAACTATGAATAGGAAGAGTATGTATGGACATTCAACAACAGGGATTAGATACATGCTTGGTTGTTTAAATTGTTCTTCTATGCTTAATGGGTTTCTAATACTTAATTTTAGGTTAGACAACAAATGATCAAATTAGGGAATTAGGAACACAAGATTTTGACCAAACACCATGATTTAATCATACTTTAGCTAGAATTAATCCGTTAATCTAATTGAACTTGGGAACTTATTTGCTTGAGTTATTTCCTTTTTTTTCTTGTTTTATTTATTTTCTTTTTCATTTCTGTTTTGTGTAGGGGAAATGAATTGGATCATTCAATCACCAATCCTCGTGGGATCGACCTCGCACTTACATATGCTATACTACCAAACGGCTCGTGCACTTGCGAGTATCACAAGTTGAGGATGCAGCTGAATCCATTTTGGTGCAGTGAATCCGAAACAACAATGGAATTCATTCATAGAATCAAAGTAGCATACATAGAACGACATGAACATTCCTGAGGGACAAACCCCAGGGTAGGAAAGAGTGCCACACATGTCATTAACTAACAAGAGAATCTGAAGCAGTCACCCAAGACCAATGCCAGAGCAAAATAAAATAAAACAGGAAACTAACACATAGACCTCCAACGCATAGACCTCCAAATGAGAACACTACAACACAATCCAATTGTCAAAACAGTCTTGCTATGAAATCATAGTCCTTTGCACAGCCACAAGCTATTGAGAGCATATGACAGAGAATACAATACGCCAAGAAAAGAAAACATCCGCTAAGCACACAATCTCCAGCCAGCTCCAATAGTAATTGACGATGAAAGAAGAGAGATCTGCAAGGAACAACACAAAGAAGGGACTAACCCCGCAAACAAGCTAGGAAAGAAAATAAAATAAAAAAACCCCCCAAGCACATTGTATCATCTCAACATCGCAAGAGAAACCTCCTATGAAAACATAGTCCTTGAGATAGGTGGAGAATCAAAGATCAGCTAAGGGGAGAACGAAGAAAACACCATGCAATAATAACAAAATTGTCCTAACCACTTAACTTGAACACGGGGATCATGTACAAGAATAGTTGCTAGATGCCAAGCCCACGAATGCTCCAAGAACACAATAAGGAAGGCGCCCAGGAGACTCCATTCGGCCAGTCTCCATAGATTTTTCAAGAAAGACATCAACATCACCTAAATTGCAGTCCTCATCATAGAGTAACCAACCAAACTCGTAAAAATAGGTAAAAGGATGGTACCCAACAACCCTAGTTGCCAAAAACCTAGCCCAATACCGTGAAAAGGAGGACCAAAGCTATAGACTGTAGGTGAAGAGCCATCCACGCCAAATCTTTGGACAACGGCCATCTTTTCATGAAGATCGCAGATTGGAAGACAAAAGGGGCGTGAGGAAAGCCACCTCCACCTTGATCGCCGACCCCAACGAAGTAGCTTGCACCATAGTCGGCATTGACTTGGAGACTGTTGGCACAATAGCAGGAGCAGACCCGCTGAAACCATCATAGTAAGGTAACCACCAGAAACGCTGATGCACTAAGGAGAAAGTGAACAACGAAACCAATTCCAAGGATCTGAGAGAGACAACAATAAGGCCAATACCCTAGAGTCGGAGAGAGGAGTGACGGTAGCGACTCGACGTGGAAGAAAAGTGACTCGACGCTGTCAAGTTGAGGAGGGCGACGAAGGCTAAACGTGGATGAAAACGATCGTTGATAGGTCGAGGAGGGGATGATGGCTGAACGTGAAAGACCTAAACCCTAATATTTGACGCACGACTGTCCTCACGTAGCGAGAGAGCGACCTCGATTTTTTATGATCAAAGTAGGTATATCCTTTTTCACTTTGCTGTTATGTCTTTTGTTTGGCTTTTCTCTTTCTTTCTTCTTTTTGGAAAGTGGCGTGTAACTTGCCACAAGAGAGTTGTCTTCTTTCTTTTCTTTTGAATTTCGTATCTCCTAAAACCAAAACACAATTTGAGACAAATAGAGATAATTTTAAAAAAAGAAGGAGCAAATAAGACAAGAATAAAAAAAAAACACACAAAACAAACTCAATTAGACGTAAATTAGGAATCCAAATTTTAAATTAACTTAGAATCCTCAGCAATGACGCCAAAAATTTGGTCTACCCTTGCAAGTGCACATGAATGATGTAGTATAGTGTTTGACAAGTCCAAGTATTGTTCCCACGAGGATTCCAAATTAATCTAACATTTGCGAATTAAGCCTGATAGATGGTCAAACAAATGGAAAGTTTCAAGTTTCCAAGACTCACAATCACAAGCCAGTTACATAGGAAAGAAGAATGAAAATGAAGTCAAATAAGGTTATGCCAAAAATAGATAAAATTTTGACTAAAACATTTCATGAATAAAATTTGCCACTTGCAAAAGTTCCTTCAATCCTTGGTGGCCAGCATATTGGTTTTAACAATAGAGATTGTTATAACCACTTGAGAAATGTGTGGCATAGACAACTGGATGGAGGTGATGCACAAGTCAGTACTTACTTACTTTAGGAAGAAGCAAGCTGAGAATCTTTAATTTTTTACGCCATTCAGTGTGATGAAAATGGAAGGGCAGCTAATTTCTTTTGGGTGGATGCTCGATCACGCATGGCGTACCACTATTTTGGAGCTGTAGTCACATTTGACACATCCTATAGGACAAACAAGTATGATATACCATTTGCACCATTCACAGGAGTAAATCACCATTTGCAATTAATACAATTTGGATGTGCACTTTTACAAGATGAGACAGAGGTGACATTTTTGTGTCATCCAGTTTCCATTATTACTGATCAAGACTTGGCAATGAAAGGAGCAATTGCTAAGATTTTTCCAAACACTCGCCATCGGTTATGCCTCTAGCATATTACATAAAGGATAACAACATCTAAATCCAACCATATATTGAGCTTGAGCTTTCGGTATGGTTGGGCACAGGGATCGAATCCAGGATTTCAAAACTCCATGGGCTAGATTTATCTTATGTACGCAGGAAATTTCAATAATAAGGGTCATATCGCATCAAGTCGGACTTTATAACACATGTGAGAGAAAAAAGAGAAACACAAAAAAAAAAAAAGGAAAAAAAAGGAGAAATGAAGGGAAAAAACATGAGAAAAGCAATAAATAAATAAAAATAGGAAGAAGAAACTGTGGGAAAAAGCTCAATTTGTAGTAGATCCAAACCATAAAAAAATGGAGAAAGGTGGAAAAAAAACATAGAAAGAAGAAGAGAGAAAGGAGGAAAAGAAGAGAGAGAGAGAGAGAGAGAGAGAGAGAGAGATGAAGAAAATAAGAAATAGAGAGAACATGGGTATTGAATTTTTATTTTTTTTTTAAAGGGCATGGGCTATAGCCCATACAACCCAATAGCTAGATTCCTCCCTGGTTGGGCAAGAATGTCTTTATAAGCGTCCTAAGGGAGATGCATTCCATGAATCATCCTAAGGGATACGCATTCCATAAAGCGTTCTAAGGGAGACACATTCCATGAAGCGTCCTAAGAGAGACGAAGCACGCGCCATGTATATCCTAATGGAGACATAGGTTCCTGTCAATGTCCTAAGGAAGATGCATGATAGTTATTTATAAGCATCCTAAGGGACACGCAGTCCATGAAGCGTCCTAAGGGAGATGCAGGACGTGCCTTGAGTTTCCTAAGGGAGACGCAGGCTCCTATCTAAAAGCATCCTAAGGGAGACACATGATAGTCAAACCATCCTAAAGAAGAAGCAGAAGAGCACCCTTCAAGCAATCGGTGGGTAAACATTCAAACATCCTAAGGGAAATATAACACCAAGAAACCAGCTGGTCACTCAAGCAATTCACAAGACATAATGCAAATTGAAGTGAAAGAAATAACTGAAGTTTCCATAGTACAGTAACCAACTAGCCAAGTTCAACAGAAAGAATATGGTCAAACAATAGCAATTATTGCAAACAAGAAAGCAGATTAAATCTTTTTTTTGAAAAGATACAAGAGTCTTCCTCTACTTCGAGATTCTGGTAGAAGACCCCTGGTCACTGACCTCTTCGACGTCCACCTGATCAGCTATGCCTTCAATAGCTCTAGCTGTCTGTTCCACGACATCTGCCACCATCTCATTAGCCATGCCCTCCTCGGCATCTTCCTCCTCAACTATAGTCTTGTCAACCACTTGCTCTTTGGCTACCTCCGTAGAAGGGAGCAAGTCAGGATAGAGCGCCTCGACATCTTCATCTTCAATGGAATAGCAAGGAGCTGCCCCACTCTTACAGTCCAAGTAACCCAACTTGTATGTGTCAATGACAGCCTCAAACTTGAATCGTTTAGCAGCCTTATGGTAGGCGTCAAACTTGGCCAGAAGTTTGTCGTAACTATGGGAGATATCAGCATTCTTGCACTCAAGACGAAAGTATGCCTCTCTTCAACTATACAAGGCAACGTTAAAAGTGTTGAGGTCACTATCTTTTTTACCAAGAGAACTCTTTAGCATAGACATGCTCTCCTTCAGTTCAGACATCCTCTTCTCATGACTAATCTGCTTGGCTGAGAGCTTGCCAGTCATACTTTCCAGTCATATCAACATGCTTCTTCTCCAACTAGCTGAGCTAAGCAAAAGAGGGGGCAACATCAGAAAAGTTCTAGATGGCCTCAACAGCAAAAACTACTCATTAGTCGTTTGCATTTTTGAAGAACCCTTCACCTGAGCAAATGACTCTCTGGCATTCTTAGCTGTGACTATCTTCGCCTCCAAAGGAGTTAATGATGCCGAATCAGCTCCATGTTTGACTGCTCGTGGCTCAATAGTTGGATCGTGATGGTTAGGTAAAGGAGCAATCCTCCCAATTCGATCCTCATCCTTTGATCGGTGCCAGCAACTTGAACTTGGGAGAGGAATAATAGCATCTCTTTGCCTTTCGGCAGGTGAACTGGTTCTGGAGCGGACCTATTTACAAGGCAGATTGCAGTTTCTGAGCTCGTCAGGGTGTTTGATTCTGGCAGATGATGAAGAAGCAGTTCCTACTTGAGTCTTCTCAGCATATGGGACCTCTTTCTAAGAAGAGTTGACCACGACAGAAAGAAGGCTTCTTTCTCAGTCGGAGATATGTCCCTTGACTACGAAGTTGCAGCTGCATCTTTGGAGGACTTGGCGTTGGCCTTCCTCTTTGAGGGGGGTTCAACCGAGCACTCCTTCTGTGTGAAAGGCAAATCATCTGAGTCTAGACCATACTGCTTCCATCTCTCAACATCCTTGGCAAGAGGTGACCACCAGCTTTTTCCTGATATTCGCTCAACAGCTAGCACCATTCTCGAAACCTCACAGGGATGTTTAGAGCCCAGCCGACCTTAACCATATCCTACCCAAGGTCTGAAGGAATTTCAAAACATTTTTCCGAAGTTCATTTGAATATTAAACATCCATTTAATCAAATAATCGCAACGGAAGTCTATCGTGGTTGTTTAAATTCAAAAACAAAACTTCTTCCAAGTATCTTAAGCCATGAACATTGATATGTTTAAATGGAAAAATTCAAGAGATAGGATAAGGTCTAATTACCCTTGAAGATTTCCTCTTTGTTGATTTCCTCTTTGATCTTTAATCTTTGATCTTTGCTCCTTGATCTTTCTCCCCCATGTGAGCCACAAAAGTATATGGCCTCTAAGTCTCCACATCACTGGAACCTTGAGATGAGAAGAAGTATCTTGAGAATACAAGGATGCTAGTGCAAGATTCTCAAGATTGGTTTCAATCTAAACCATTTGAAAGATGAAAGTCTTTCACTCATGAAAACTCTCTTTTATCTCTCTTTGATCTCCCAAACCTATTTGGTTGATGTTGGATTGTGTTTGTGTGTTAATTAGCTTATGGAAACAACTCTCATACACATTCACTTAAGCATTTTCGGGCAAACCCCATTGGGCTTCCGAAATTGGGTCTTATGACACTTAAACCATAATATTTAGGTGTCTTAAGCCCTTGGGCTTGATACCAAACCATTTGGGCTTTTCGTTAACTATTATCGAGGCCCAAATACATTTTTACACGTAGTAAATCATCAACATCAAATCAATCAAATTGATTTCCTCATTCTCATTTGTATTACTCAAAGTTAATCATTTAAGGTGTGCGATCCATTAGGTTCTAATTAGAAAGGCAGTGGGAAAATATTAGACCTCTTTCTAACCAACTGGAATGAAAACCTCTTTTTAATTCTTCCTTTATTTGGATCAATCACAATCAATCCTAGGACTTCCACAAGCTAAGAGTGACATCTAGCAATATATCAAGGCTACCCAAGCTAACCAGAATAGATGAAGAACCTATTCCGTTGGAATTGCAATGCAATACGGTCCTTCTCTTATACAATGTTTCAAATCATATTATTAGGGTACATATTGATTATGTCAAACCCCTAATATGATTTATAACCTCATGTGATTCAAAAGAACACGATTAAGAACAACTTTCTAAATCAAGCTCAAAATACTTCGGCCAAAGATTGCTGAATCACATATTGAAATATTCTCCTTCTTTTATCGAAAGTAGAGATTCCTTATTGTACATTCACATGCCCCTATGATGAATTAAGAGATCCCAACAACACTTAAGACAAATCTTTTACGGTTTGCTTTTTGAGAGTTATCAAAGATCAATAACACATCATAGGACAACCATGATGCCTCAAGTCTAAGGACTAATTTGCATTATTGCAACTATGAGTTCTCATTTGACATATAGATAAATACTCCATACGAGAACTACGATTTATCGTGTTCAGTGTACTCATTCACTAATGAGCACCCACATACTTGTATTAGTGTCAACTACACTAATGATTTGAGACTAACCATTCTCCTAATTGAGCATACATAATATGTGCTACTCTTGACAGTTTATCAATGCCCATTTGATAACCTATGATTATGAACATTTTGGGATACTATAGTTAAAGATTAAAGGTCTCCGAATCTAATCTTCTTTAGATTACTTTATCTCTTATTTAGCGTACCCTGGACATTTGTTTCTTTAGACGATGTAAAAGATAACAAATAAGCTTGCCCTTTATATATCATATATGAAATGTATTTTAAGGAGATTACATCCAATGTATTGGCTCTTAGGGCACATTTCTAACAAGGTCTAGTTTCTTGCAGATATCATTCTCTACAAGAAGAGGATAGAATTCAGTTAGCGATACATCAAATAATTCAGAACAAAAAAAGGAAGCAGATTAATAGAAGTATGACGTACCATCACAGTAAGTGACGAGAACAAGTGCACCATCGCCGACCTCGCCTTCCCATTGTCCACTGACTTCCAACACATCGGCATGCCACACATGACCTCCTTGATTGAAACTATCGAACAGCTTGGATTTGTATACACAGACCTGAACATACTTCTTGTAGCACCTCACTTCAAAGAAGTAGAAGAGCTCTCGCACCATCAAATCCAGTTTGAAGAAATCGCTTAGATTCTCAAAACACATGATCGCCTGATAAACGTTCGGAGTACATTGACTAGGGGCACACTCCATAGCATAGAACACCTTCTTGAAGAACTTCGACAACGGGAACGTAAAGCCCAAGGAGAAATAGAACAAGTCAGATTACATATTAGGTTTGCAAAAAAATGAAAAAAAAAATGAAGAAAAGAAGAAAAAGAAAAGAAGAAAAGAAAAGAAAGAAAAAGACAAGCTCGACATACCTTGGTGTGCACAGGCAACTCCTCTCCTCGACAAACAGTACAATTCTCCAAGATCTTTCTCACAAGCTAGGAAGTAGAGAAATCAAGGTTGCAATTTTAAGAGGAGTGAAAATAAGCCTTGTATTTATAAAGGTTGGGCATCTTAGGTCAAAGAGGAATCACAAATCTATTCCCATTGGGAGCCCAACTCCATGAAAAAGTCAAAAGCCTACTCCAATTGGAGCCCAATTCGTAAAAGAAGTCCAACTCAAAGAAGAAAGCCTAGATGCAGTTGGAAAGCCCGAAGAGTATTTTTCATCTCCTCCATGCCTCACAAGCGCCGGTGAGAAGCTGGAGGGCATTTGTTGGAGCAAATATACCAGCTTCCAATCACAAGGTGTCATGTGGACAAGAAGAATATCTCCTAGGTCAATAATTTAGCCCATTTATTTGGCCAATTAATTGATACTAAAAAAGAGGGATATTATCTTTATTTGGGAATATAATCACCAATTTTGGATATTATCTTATTTTGGAGATATTATCATCAATTAGTGATTTGATCCCAATCAAATCCTTAATTGACTCAATCTCTACATTTTGGGGAAATAATATCTTCCTTCCAAATAGGAAGATATTCTTTGAAAAACCCTAGATGGCTAGAGCCCTATAAATACATAGCCACATTCAACACACATGGTAATTTTAAATTCATCTCTCAATCCTAAATCTAGCTAAAAGACCCCCTGAAACCTCTCTCTCTCTCTCTCAGCTGACGACCTCCCTAGCTGTCGGCCACTCCCTCTCTCATCTCTCCCACACGGCTAAGTGCCACCACACACGGCTCTAGCCACCCGGTTCTCCTCGTGAAAGAAAACTTCATCCTTTTTTAGCTATTGCCGCATCTTTCCTCAAAAATCCAATTGAACTAACTTAGGCGTAGGAGCGCCTTTGGCCAACACCCCTTGGGTGTGGTCTTTTACTTATATTTATATTACAAGAATCGAGGAAAAGAGAAAAGGAAGCTCAAAGGGTGAAAGATCTACACGTGAATATTCTGTCGTGGGAAATTTGCACAAACAATGGTCACTCAATTCGAATTTTGCAAGATAAATGGATTCCTAAGCTGTATACTTCTAAATATTTGGGTGCTAGCGGTTTTAATGCTGATGCAAGGGTATGTTATCTTTTTTCACTGTCTGGAAGCTGGGACCTGAGGTGTACTTACCAATGTTTTAATACGGATGACAGTACTGCTATAGTTGCAATTCCCTTGTCATTTACGGTTAACACACCATATAAACAGTTTTGGTTCTACACGAAAAATGGAAAGTACACTGTTAAATCTGGGTACCATGTGGCTTTGAGATAATGTGATAATGAAGTTGGCGGGTCGAATCCTGCTACCCTGTATGGATTTTGGAAATGATTGCGAAGTTTTGAGGTTCCTACAAAGGTCAAAATGCTCCTTTGGAGAGCTAGTTTAAATATTCTCCTTACCGCTGCAAACCTTTGTGTGAAGAGGGTGATTCCTTCTCCCATTTGTAATGGTTGTGGGTAAAATGTTGAGGATGCTCTACATGCTTTATGGAATTGTAAACGAAGCAGGAAATTATGGAGCCTAACATCGTTAAAACTTGGTATTGGTGGAGCATGGGTAACTTTTGCAGATTTTTTAGAGGCTGCTATGCATTCTTCGGCCCCCGGTGGAGATGGATCAGTTTTGCCTGTCTTGTTTGGCGAGAATGGAAATTAAGGAATGATGAGCTCTATGGAAAGCAGGGATGTAATTTTGTTGCCCAGCTGGGGAGACTTCAGATTACTTAAAACAATTCAAGTAACATTCAATGTGCGTCAAACCACCCTAGGTGGAGTGACACGTGCGCTGGATCAAACCACCACCACAATTCTTGCTAATGTATTGTGATGGCACTACTTGCAAGGGAGGCAGAAGGCGAGGCCTAGGGGATTTGGTGCGTGATTCTGAAGGAAACTTTAAATGGGGTTTTGTTTGGGTGGGGGGCCAGAAGGGCTTGAGGTGGTGGCGGCAGCGGCTACTAAATTGGCTGCTCTACGGATTGGCTTGCAGCATGCGGCAGCAAGGGGGTTGACACGTCTTTTCATATCTACAGGCTCACAAGAATTGGTGAATTTATTGAAGGGAGAAGGAGAGTCGTGGTGCAACTTGGGGAAGAATTGAGGATGTTAAGTTTCTTTTATCACAGTTGCATATTGTGGATGTTTTGTTCCAACCCCGAATGGGCAATAAGGTGGCGCATTCTTTGGCCCAAGCAGGTATGCGGCTTCAACATAAGATGTTTTGGGAGGATATGCCACCTTTTGGGATTCTTCCATTGCTAGACAGAGATAGGGAGGGTGTGTAGTTTTGTTTTGTTCAGGGGATGCAGTGGTACTCTTTTTTCTTGACTGAATTTTCCCCTACTGAGAATTTTCATGAAAAAGTTTTAACAAGGCCACATAGATGCATCCCTGTTCCATGACTATTTGTAATCTTGATTTTATTGAATGAAGCTCTATTTACAATAAATAAATAAATAATGCTACAGTAGTCCAGAAGTGTCTGGGGGATTCAAGCGTCTTTCTTCTTGAAACTTTAGGATAGTCTTGCCATTTTTGGAGAAGTGTGGACTGGCTTAGGAAGTATGTGTATTTTAAGAGCTTTTTGATCATTTGCCCAAAATTTGATAGATTTTCGAATTTTGCAATAGATAAATTCAAAAAAGTTATGTAAAACCCAAATCTCTAATACAGGTGATTCAACTCTGTCTATAACTTGAGTACAGGTGATAGTCTAAATTTCCTTCTTTATTTTAGAATATAATTGATGTTTATGACTTAAGTAAAGTGATGTATCTTAATGTTGCATAACTATTTTGGATACAAGCAATATTGGAAGAGAGGGGTATGTGCTCTTAACCGCTTAAAATACAAGCTCTTTACATAAGTATTTTACTATGTAAAATAAAGTTTACTGAGAATGGTAACCATGGGAAAGGGATTCAAGAAATCCATCTAAGCTGGTGAGGTTCTTGCTCTTTAGAAATTGGGAGTACCAATGAGCAGAGAGTTTGGGTTGTCTTTTTAAATCAGGGTCCTCCAAATCCATGTAGTATAGGCCGAAGCTTGATTCGTAGCCGCCCAATAGCTCAAGGGAGTCCAAGAAGGACCATATAAAATAGCCTCTGGCATTTGATCCATTCCTTCCAAAAGTAAAGATTTCATATAGCATCCGTCAGTAATTAATAACAACTACTAGTTAGTTGTCAAACTATGGTATAAAACAAGAAAAACCACTTAAGAAAAAAAGCAAATAAAGATGATATCAGATAGTTAAAGACTTCATAAGTGGTCAACGGTTATAACCCAGTGAAAAAAAACCTTGACTAATGTGTGTAAGAAATCCTTCATCTCCTTGTAGTTTAGAAATATCGATTGTATAAAAATAAAATAAAATAAAATAAAGACTTCACAAGTGAAACATATCTTGCCTATTTAAACAACAATTTGAGTCTTGACTAATTGATTTCAATTTTGTTCATGTAATTAATTATTAGTTACAAAATCAGTCATTTCTTTGGCTTCAATTGTCATTTCTTGTTAAAGCAAAGTAGTCTTTTCATATCGAGGGTGGCAATTAAATTTCCCTTGTATGAACACTTTCTTGGGACTCGGATAGCTAGACTTCAAATGGAGAGAATAAGATAAATCTTATGACCCTTGGGTTAAATTATAACTGGCAGAAAATAGGTATACCTTACAGCTTCAAGCAAAGCTTGGATATGTCCCTGCACATATTTTATCCTCGACCTATCCTCCAATGATGAATTGCGTGCAGTTTGTTGACCTAAAATACATAGGATGCCAATACTTTTCCATTTAGATAATGAGATAGATGAAAAGAATATAAACATGAAAAGTTTGATTCATAATAAAGAAAAAATTCCCTATCCAAAGAAAAAAGGGAAAAATTAAAGAAACCATAAATTATTGGAAAATGCTAGGGAGATCAACTTGGAGAACCGACTTGGGATACCAACTCTCTAATAGAGCGTGGGACCCATTGTATTGGTGGGCTCCACCTCTATTAGAGAGTTGGTACACAAGTTGATATCCCAAGTTGATCTCCCTAGCATGACCCTAAATTATTTTCAATTAGGTTTGTTCTTTAATGTCCTATTATAACATTATCATCTAACTAAATTTTGTTTTGTTTGATTTTAAAAAGTTGAAACTATATGACTTTATTACAAAAAGAAGAGCGAAACTAAAAGTACCACTAAACTAAATTGCAAATTGTTCCAACACTTTATATTTAATACATGCATTATAGCACTACTTTGATTAAATTTCAGCATTCAGATAGAGAGAAATATATACCATTTTCATGTATATATACAGGAGGATTGCCATAATTTTGCTTCATATATTCCAACAGTCTTTGCAGGCCCCAGGGAGCTATTGGATACTACATCAACCAAATGCATTAGTAATGCTTGAAATTAACCCCATAAATGGTTAACGAACCTAAATTAACCCCACATTGAAAACTTGAAAAAATAAATACAATATATAATGAATGATACCACTCCTAATAACACCGAAGTCTTCTGATAAAACAACACACCTACTGGAATTTGTAAGTTGTTAAATTATGAACAATATCGATGTTACTAGAAGTAGGCCGATAACCCATCTCTCTAAAGTTAACAAGTTGTTATTTCAAAGTTTTACCTCGAATGATGATGACTCATTACGTTTCGGAACTGCACAAATAAAATTTGTAAGTTAAATCAATAATTATATCATGTCTTAACCAAGATAAAACTTGCCCTATAGTGACCAATGCACACACCAAAGCAGTGCAAAAAAGATGTAATCGATGAATCATGTAATAAATACTATAGTAAATTGAGCTTAAACCCATAAAATTCATTTTAAATCACCTAAAACCCTTTCCTTCAGTTTTCTATTTAAAATACCCAAAATTTTCAAATAATACCCGATGACTAGGATCCAACTAAGCAAGTTACCTAATATAACTTAAAATCTGATTTATTGTATTTTCGGATTCCAAAACTATCCCTATTTATGACTTAATGTGTTATGAGGGATGTAACTAATGACACACGTTGAATTTGGAAAGATTTTCAAATGGTTGTAATGGATGTAGGAATTAATTTAGAAACTTATTTGAAATTAAATATTAAATTCAACATTAACGTATTAGTAATTTATTTTAGGACTAGTAATCTATTTTTGAATTAATGTTGTTTTCTTTTTATGAATTACGACTAGTAATATATTTAATGTATTAGTAATTTAAATTCAATATTAAATTTAGGAATTAATGTTGTTTTCCTTTTATGAATTATACGACTAGTAATCTATTTTATTATAGTTTTCTGAATGATAGTGTACATTTTAATTATGTTGGAAAATAATTTGATTATTTATTTATTTATTATTTTTTGAAAAACATTTTTTTAAAATGAATCTAGTTTTTCTCTAAATAATGTACCTATTTTTTTCTCTGAATAATGTACCTTTGTTTCTCTAAATAAAGCACCTACTACTTGTTTTATGAAAAATAATTTGATCATCTTTTTATTGTTTGTTTTATGAAAACAATTTTTTTTTTAAATGAACCTATTTTTTCTCTCCAAATAATGTATCTATTTTTTTTCTCTAATAATGTACCTAGTAAAACAATTTACCTAGTATAATGAGCCTATTCTTTTGCTAAATTTTGCATCTATTTTTTTCTCTCTAAATAATGTACCTATTTTTTTCTCTAAATAATGTACCTATTTTTTTTTCTCCAATAATGTACCTAGTAAAACAATTTACCTAGTATAATGAACCTATTTATAATTTATGAAAAATGTACAAAAATTTCAATTACAAAGTAACTCACCTATTTTTTTAAAACTTTTTTTGGTAAATAATATACCTATATTTTTATATGTGTATATTTATATTTATATTTTTCATTTGTACATTATTGGATATGTAATTTTCAAATATATATATTTTTTTGGTTTGCAATTTTAGGGGGCGATATGTTAGAGGGAATGACAACCAAAAGAAATGAGGTGATTGATATGCTATTAATAGGGAGTTTTAATTACAATTATGGCAGTTAATGAAATGCTAAGAATAAATTATAAAAAAATATAAAGTCTGATGACAATGATGTAAAAACATAGGAATACTATGACCTCTTATATCCTATTGGTCATTTAAGTTTGAAATTGGGTTTTACACATAGATTTATAGAATGATGGGTATATGTCTAGGAAATAGAAATTGTAGGGACCTATATTGGACAAGCCCAAAAAACTAATAATTTTTTGAATATTTACTTAATCGTGGGGTAAATCTTGAAGCTAATAATTCAAAACTTCAGTTTTTTTTCTTTTTTTAACATCCGACAGATATTTACCGATATATTTTCACAAAGGCTCGGCTAATACATCCACAAAGTTATGCTACGTACCATAATGGGATTAGGCCACAACTGGACTGTTAAAGATTGGGTCACCCTAGATGTGGGAGGAAGAGGAATCGTACAATCCCAACAAAAGGTCATCATGTGTAGTGTCACACGCTGTTTTTGGCATTTTGGCATGTTTTCATGTGGTTTCCTATTATTTTGAGGTTCTCTAGTACAATTTAATAGGATTTTAATTTCCTATTCCTAGTAAACTTGTAACCCAAGTCCTAGGAGTTATAAATAGAACTTTTAAGGCTAGGTTAATTTAAGAGAGAAGAATTCAAGAGTGAATTTTGAAGAGAGAAACATAAGATTGAATTGAAGAGTGAATTCTTGAGTGTTTACAATGGCATCAAAGGGTTTGAATAAGGGTGTGAGAGAAATTAAGACCTAGAGTTTGAGGTGATAGAAAGCTAATGGGGTTCTTGTCGCATAGTCCATCAATGACAAGGTCTTAGAGTGTTTCCGCACCACAAGTGGTATCAGAGCCCTGATTCGTGGCAGGCTCTTATAGTTTTAAGGGTGTTTTGCAAGTATTGACGATAGCAACCGGCAAGAGGCGGCGGGAGAAAACTCCCAAATGAAGACACCACAAACGGATAGCATGAAGCTCGAGGCGAAGACATTCACAAGGAAGGAGAACTTCACACTATGGCAAAGGAGAATGAAACATGACCTAGACCATGAAGGTCCAACTGCTATCTTGGCAAGCGACGAGACAAGACCGGAAACCATGACAATGAAAGAGAGGGATGTGCTCGGCGAGTTGGCTAAGGGGTCCATCAAGGTGATGGAAGACACCGCAAAGCAAACACGGAAAAAGTCACTATCAAACAACTGCTTCATGAATCAAGCTCTCCTAAATGTTCGTATGGAGGAGGGTGGAAATCCCACAGAGCATCTTAACACCTTTAATAGGTGTATTGAGGACTTGCAGAAGGTGGACATGGTTTATAGCAAGGAGGATGAGGTGTTGATGTTGTTGACGTCGTTGCCTTCTTCCTATGAACACTTCCAGAGGAAACTGATGATTAGCAAGAGTACTCTCAATTTTAAGTTGGTGGTGCAAGATTTGATGCATCACGGGTTGGCTCAAAGTTTTGGAGATAGCTCTCCAGGTGCGGGTTTATTAACATGGACCAAAGAGTAGTGTCGTTCAAGCAAGAGCAAGGGTAAAAAAGGTAATGGGAGGAATCCTAAATTCAAGGACAATGAAGGGTGCTTCAAGTGTGGGTCTGCGGACCATTGGAAGCAGAATTTTCTATTATAAAATGAGAAGCAAAACAAGAATGAAGTTCAAGCACAGCCAATGATGAGCTTTTGACGGTTATAGATGAGGAGTAATGGGAAAGTAGTGGAAAATTCTTCAGGTAAGAATTCTACTTTAGTTTGGATTTTACATTCCATAAGCTCGTTTTATGTGTGTTCAAATAGGATGGAGTTTGACACATATACATATGAGGAAAGGAAGGGTAGCAAGATTTTGTTGGGAGACAAAACAAGTTGTGATTTTTGGGCATGGGAACAATGAAAATCAAGATATAAGATGATGTTGTTAGAAGCCTTAGTGAGGTAAGGCATGTACTAGCACTAAGAAGGAATCTTATCTCTTGGCTTTCTAGATAGAAAAGGGTATTCTTACAAGGTCAAAGAAGGGAAGCTCTTAGTCACACAAGGTTAGTTGCGGTTATGAGGGGAAGATTCAACTCAGTTATGAGGGGAAAGATTTAACCTAATAACTGTTATCAACTTTGGAGGGTACAATTGTAGGTGGAGCAATAAATTTTACCAATGAGGTGTTTTGTACCAAGAAAAAGCGATAAAGGATCTTACTATCAAGGAGCCTGTGTAAAGAAATGAAGCTAAAGACTAGTTGAATATGATTAATAGTTTGTCACCATGGGTGCTTGATTTCATAGGTGTAGAAATGGCGGTGTAGGAGGACAAGGTCCACAAGGGTGAAGTCAAGACAAGGGATGATGAGGAGAATGTTGTTGGGTCAATGGCAACCAAAAAGATACTTCTTACTAAGGTGTTCATGGAAGGGACTCTAAGACGGATGGAGCTTGACACAAGGGTTGAAAAAGATGGGCATGAACAACAAACTCACAAAGGGGTTCTACTTGAGGTGTAGCCTTCATCACAAGCAAGGTTCGGGCCCAAAGAATCCATCAAACCGCCCCAAGGGAAGGACAAGGTAGATTCAACTACATTTCGGAGTGCTTTTAGGAGCATGAAGCAGGAAAGTTAAATGGGTGCATGGATGAAAAGGAAAGAGCTAGTTCATAAATTCAAGAGCAAAGTTGGTGGTTGTGTGGGGATTTATAAAACAAGGGTTGGTATGCAGTTTGCATATAAAGGCATGTCAAGAATTCAAGGTTCCAAGAAGGCAAGGAGAAAGAAGTTCGACATAGGGGATCTCTCTTCTACACAAGAGGTCTGGGTTGCCAAAGTTTAGCTTGGGTGGAGCACCTTCTCACCTGAGGTGCATTAAGGCAAGAGGTTTGTTGCCATGGTGGAGCTCTTAGGAATTACTAGAATAGTTTCTAAGAGGTTGAAAAAGTTATAGGGGTCAACTATTGTTCATGGTTGATTGATGGCTCGCCAAGGTGGAGATTGTTGAAGATTGGCTCACCATATATGTGGGAGGAAGAGGAAACCCAAGGCGTTGCAAGGATGGAGCCGCAAGGAAAGAAAGGAAGAAGTTGTAAGGAAGCAATGCAAATGACTAGTCCTCGTTGGCCAGGCAATCGGTCAGTTTTAGCTGAGAGCTTGAAGTCAATTTTTTACTCCTTAGCGACTGGTCGTCCAATCCCAACGACTGATCATCACGAGAATAGTGACATGCACTATTTTGGCATTTTGACGTGTTTTGACCTGGTTTCCTATTATTTTGGGGTTTTCTAGCCTAATTTAATAAGGTTTTATTTTCCTATAAACTTGTAACCCCAGTCCTATAAGTTATAAATAGTTTTTGGGGCTAGGTTAATTTAAGATAGGAGAATTCAAGAGTGAATTTTCAAGAGATAAACACAAGACTGAATTCAAGGGTGAATTCTTGAGTTTAAGCAACAGTGTGAGAGAAATGAAAACCTAGGGTTTGATAGGGTAGAGAGCTAGGGGGTTCATGTTGTAACCAAAGTTGTTCATATTCTTCTAATGAAGTTTCTCGAGAGGATCACCAAAGAGGCCATAGGCACGGGGCCGAACCTCGATAAATCTTTGTGTTCTTGTGTGTTTGGTTACACTCACTACAAGGAAAAATATGATTAGCGACAAATTAATGAGCGACCAAATAATTTTTGGTCTCTGATGATGTAAATGGCAACCAAAATTTCCTTTCTGGTCGTCCAAACTTTGGTTGGATTTGTGCACATGCGGAACCTTGTGGATTATGTTCAGCGACGAGAAGTGGCACATTATGCGACGAACCTTTTAGTCTCTAAAATGGATTTGGCGACCAAATATTATTTTGGTCTCTAACCAGTGCTTTGGGATAAGAGCTAGGTGGCGCGAAATCTAAAATTATTTGGCGACCAAACTTTTGGTCGCTGTGTTGGTTCATTTTCGTCGCCATTCTTATATTCCCGCCTAAAATTTGGCAATGATGAAGCAACCAAAAGGGTTGGTCGCTAAAGGTTTTTTCCGACCAATACTTTTAGTAATACGACGGCGTTTTAATATAATATTGGTCGTTGCAAAGGGATGACAAAAAAAAATTTGGTCGTTGAAAAGGGTGAGCAATAAATGCCCTGGCTCTATTATCTTTTATTCCCATTTACTTCACAATCAGAGAACCCTCTCTCACTCACTCTTTTCAATCAGAGAACCCTAAACCAAAAAAGCAAAAGGCAAGAGAAAACTTTGCTTTGTTCAACCAAACCCTCTCTCAGTCACTCTCTCTCATCTCTGGAACCTAGAGAGATGACGTGAAGCCACACCCAGTGCCGCTCATCTTTACATCCCATTCTCTCACTCACACTCTATCTCTCTGCTCAGCCCCAAATCTAACCCATCCACCAACCTACTATCAAAACCCACTCCTCCTTTTGTCCCTAAGGTCAAGCAAAAATCCAGTCCCAAGCTTTCACAATTTTTATTCAGCTTGTTTATTGTCAGTCAATGAGCAGAATTTGAAGAAGGTAGTTGCTTTAACAAATTTTTTTTATTATTTCCTCTCAATTTCATCTATATTTATTCGATTGTGGTATGATGATGGTCCAAGGTTATGTTTTTCTTTAATCTTTGTATTATATTTGAGCTTATTAGATTACAAAACTTTGCACTTATTAGACTGTAATAAGTTTGTGCATTTGGGGTCCAAGGTCTGATGATGGTCAAAGGTTCAATTGTGGTTTGATGGTGACAAAACTTTGAACTTATTAGACTAAATTTACTTGCTTTCCGGTTTCTTAGAAAGGTCTGTCACCAAACACACACACGTACACATAATTGTCAATATGGATGATAATATGCAGAGCAATGTCTGTGAACACATGATGAGGGATTGGGTTCCCTTGGAGTGATTTAAGTTTCCCTAAAGGGAAGGGAACCGAAGCTGGTCTTTGCAAAGATAAATATATTCTAATTCTTCTGGTCCTCCCAAAATCTAAGGATGGCCTTTGAAAATTTCATGTTATGGATGTACACTTTCGCTTGCTTTTTTACTCTTGGAGTCTTTTTTCAACTCTTATTTCCCCTTGAAAATGGCATGGCTTTTCTATAATGAAATTCTGCTCCATGATAAGCAAAACATGTTCAGATTATGAGTGTGGTTCTAGAAAAAAATAAATTCAAATAATGCAAAGAAAATGGAACATCATATATTAGAAAATTTGGGATTTAAATACATAGTGATAAAACTATATGTTCACATCCATTGCTCTCAATGTTACTGACTACAAGTTACATAGTGATATTAGAAAATTATAATGTCTTGTTTTGTGGAATGATGAACTTCAGTAGTGAAAATTAATATTGTTTTGGTGATCAAGTCCTCAAAATCATTTGCACACAAAGAAGGGCCTGATTTGGATTCGAGTTCTTATTGAGTTGGTCCTGATTCAGAGCTTATTTGGGACTGGTTTATTCAAAGGTTATAGAGTATAAAAATTCTTTAGAACCTTTGTTTGGATATTGGCCAAATTTGTGAGTGTTTGATGCACTAAACTTGTGCAAGTATGCACTCACAAGGTTGAAATTAGAGTCTTTGGTCTCTCCAAACACGCTAAGCTTGGTATTTTTATTATTTGACTTTTACTAGTTTGAAATTTATTTTCTAGCATTGGTATACTTTTCTCATTTGTCTCTATTTTTCTGCACGTTGTTGAATTATTTGCTTAAGAGGTACTTTTTTAATTTATGCAGTTTTTTGCTGTTGGTGGATTTGTAGTTAAGGTTTTGTGGGTTATGAAAATTTACAAATTTTGCTGGATTTGTATGATTGCATATGATTTTGGTTGTTGAATTGCATATAATTTTTGTTTTTTTTATTTCCATACTATTTTTATGGTGATAAATGATATAAAAATTCTAAATACATATTTAGTAATTGAACAGATTTAGTACTTTGGAAAAAAAAAAAAACACAGATTCAACAATTAGACAATAGGATTTAGATGTTGGGATGTTGGCAATTCATTGGGGGCCAGATTTTTCAAGGGAGGCTAGGATAATTTACCCAAAGTAAAACCAAATGCAAGCAAAGCACTTACAGTTTACAGCTACAAAGAGATGAGGTAATTTCAAAGGCATAAGAATAAGTAATATTGTAATAATATTAGAAAATAAAATTCTAAATTTTAATTGAATAAAAATAATGATCCTATTAAGAAACAAAGATTAGCTCCACATGCACCACGACCACAAGAGGCACCACGACAACAAGATCACCAATATGAGCACCCATGTGATCAGCCGCCATTGCAGTCACCGCATCCACATCAGGAGTCTACATCTGCCCCTCGCTAGCAACTCATCACACAGGTAGAAAATGAGTTTATTATGATGCTGAAGATGTTTTTATTATGGACTTAATATGCTATGATGACTAATGATTGGAAGTATGGACATATTATGAATGCTGAACTGATTTGTCTCGGATTTTATATAAACTTAATTGTTGGCAGATGTATATGGGACCAGAACTCCAATTTCATATGGATGTTGATATGAATTTATTTTCAAATTTGAGCTGATTTCAGGAGCAGAACTCCAATTGCACAAACAATTTAGACTCTTAGACAAGTTGTTTTTGGTTTTTAGGCCAGGGTGATTGTTTAGAGACTTTGTCAAAGCATAGGAACACTTGTGGTCCAACTGTGGGGCTTGGTACTTGTTCTGTGGTTAATAAGTCACAAACACTGATTATAAGCACTTTAAGGAATATGCTCATGACCTTCAGCTTGCACGGGCCACACCTCCCACTAACAAGGTCTTTGTAACTCATAGGAAAATAGAGGAGTGGCACTGGTTAGTTGATAACTTGTACACATATGAGAAATACCAGGTATCTTAATTAATTAGGTACTATTGTGACTCATTGATTATGATCATTTTCTTATTTATTAGTTAGAAGAAATATAACAAAATCTCTGTGCTTTTATTGAAGAAAAGGTGCAAAGCCAATGCTGATAACAGAAAAAAGAAAGAATATGAACACACAGAAGGTTCAAGCCCTTTCCTGAAACATAAGGAAGCATCCAGAGAAGGTAATTAGTAAATTCTTTACATTTAATGTTATTCCGACTAAGTTCAAGTATTCCTCCTTTGTAATTGGAAAAGGAAAAGCATTAAAGTAAAGGTGAATGTGATATCTGTTGAAATAATCTGAATAGCATGGCAGCAAGAATATCAATGGGTTTGATTGAAATTAGGTGAAGTGGTACCTGTGTGGAAGCAAATTATATTAATAAAATGACCCCTTGTGATTTCTTGTTGTCTTGATCATATCAGACCCTTTTGATTTCTTAAACTACTCTTTTTTCTTTCTTGGGAAAATGTAGAAGGGTCAACATGTTACACTTATTGACGATTGGAACAACATGCATATATGCACTGGGATAAGGGCGTATGGATCGGGCAAAGCCTGAGAATAAGAGGGTAAATAATAAATTTTCCTATACTTTTAGTAAGCTACATGTTCAACTTTTTTTTCATTTTTTATGTTTGACTTTTACGAACACAACTAGACTTCCTTTTTTGTAGAAGAAAATGAAAGCAGCAATGGCAATGTACATTCAGCAGGAGTCTGTGACTTCAAGCAACCCTTCTGAATAGATCTCATTTTCAGACGTGCACCAATTCGAGATTATGAATAAAGAACTTAGGATTGGATTGGGTAAGAGGATACGCGGATTGGGCTCGAATCTTCAAGTGGAGACTAGTTCTTGCTCTACAAGTTGATATGGCAAAAACTCTACGACTGAAGATGATAGATACAATAAGCTCTCATAAACTGTGGAGAAACTTTGTGACATCGTTAAGCAGCTGCAAACTGGGATTAATGATAGATCTAGAAAGCGTAAACGCAATAGTAAGTGCAATGGTAAGGGACCTTGGCTTTGACAAGATTCTTCTTATTATGATGATTCTACAACTGATCACAGTGACACTTACAAGGTGGTGGTGATGGTGTGTGTACTGGTCTTGAAGATATTGTTCATGGCCATTAGGTAGGTTTTAGACCTTTTGGTTGCTTTGGGTATGGATGATCTTGGTGATTTTGTGACGTTGATGGACTCAAATCCTACAATCTGACTTAGGTATGTGGTTTTTGTTTCAAATCCAAGATATGTGTGATCAAGAATATGACTTAGGTATGTGGTCAAATTCACCATACTTATGACTATAAGTATGATTGTGATCATACACATTGCTCATCCATATATTAAGTAGTATATAGACTTAGCTGAAATTTTATATAGGCTTTGGTATGAATGGATGCATATGTTTCTGTTGCTTGTGGCAACTGCTTCTAAGACTTAAAGAGATGATGAAGTACTTTTGTGTGTTTTTGAAGGAAAGTGGAGGTACATGTGTAAGCTGTAACTTTTATTTATATTTCATATGTCTTAGTAGACATGACTTTGATCTCATGTGCAGTAACTATGGTGATTTTGTTAATTATGCTATGTCACTATATTTTGCTTATGAATCCCTTTTGCTTTTAAAAAGAAAATGTTGCATATGGAGTATGATATGTTTTTATGGTGTATGTTGTGTACTTTGTAGAATTTTTAATTGGGGAAGTCTTATATATGGTAATTTTATTTGGAACATTTAATAAAAGTGTTATAAAAACTATATTAATTTAATTATAGAAAAAGAAAAAAAAACATATTATTCATATTCAATAAAATATATTTTTTAGTTTTTAAATTTTTTTTAAAAAACCTCAAAATCAACATCCTTGGCGACCAAATAACTTGATATTGGCGACAAAATAATTCAATATTTGAGAAAAAACTTGGAAGTTGACAGATTTTCCTGACCAAAGCTTTAATTAATAAGTGACCAAAAATATTGACATTAAATATAAACCAAGACCAAATTTTTATTTGGTCGCCAATAAACATAACTTCAGCGACCAAACTTTTACACTTTTGAAGACCCAAATTGTAGGATGCCAATGGTAAACTGCGACCAAATATTTATTTGGTCGCCAATCCCTTGGACTTTCGCGCCATTTATCAATTTTGAGTTCCAAAGAGACAAGGGATCAACGACGAAATTATGAGAAATGGGCGACGATAACTATTGGTTGCTTATGAGAATCAACGACCAAAATAGTTTCTTGTCGTTGTTTCTAGTATCTACGACGCCCCTTCTACGCAAATAGATTGCGACGAAAGTTTCATCGGTAATATTAATCAGCGACTAAAAACATACATTAGGCGACCAAAAATGTCTGGTCGCTAAAAAGGTTTTTCCTTGTAGTGACTCTTCGTATAGTGTGTGTGTGTGTGTGTGTTTTATTCTTAAGGTGTTTGTGTGTATGTTGTCACATAGTACATCAACAACAAGGTCTTAGAGTGCACTGTGTGTGTGTGTGCGCGCGTGTGTGTGTGTTTTATTCTCAAGGTGTTTGTGTGTATGTTGTCACATAGTACATCAACAACAAGGTCTTAGAGTGTTTCTGCACAATATCGACGTTGAACTCTTGTGTCTGTGTGTGTGTGCGTTTTATTCTCAAGGTGTTTGTGTGTATGTTGTCACATAGTACATTAACAACAAGGTCTTAGAGTGTTTCTGCACAAATATCGACGTTGAACTCTTGAATATATATATTTTTTTTTGTTATGAACCAGCTGGGGAAAGAACCCCAGACAAAGAACTCTTGAATTCCTTCAAACATAGAACTTCGACATGTTATCTATTGTTGTTAATTAGCACGACATATTGGTACTGGAGATTGTTTTGTTTTAGAGATTGGCCACATTGTGATTATGAATTTAAAAGCCATTAGAGGTAAATTAATCATTTTGGATCTTTTTTGTTTCTTACAATCATCTTATACTGGTTCGTGAACATTTGATGCAGGAATTGTTATTGGAATGAAAGATCTTCTGAATGATGGCCTAAAAGAAATTGAATGTGTAGCAAAAACTTGATTAAATTTTTAGGGCTCAATATAGTCTGATATATAAATATACGTATAGCAAAAACTTACGTGTTGTCTTGATTGCCGAGTCAGCAATATAGTCTCTGTTTGTACTGTTTAAGCTGATGGAGTTGTCCTTGGCATGTGCGACGTTATAATAATTAAATCCTATGAAGTCAAACGAACCCTTGAGACTTTGAGACTCGAGCCTAGTGAAGAAAGGAATTCTAGACCCTGCATTTTTTTTCATTACATCAGGGTAATCTCCAAACACCAAGGGATTCAAATACCTGCAACACAGAATAGACACAATGAGTTTGCAGTTAAGACAGGTAAATAATAATTGATATATATATTTATATACTTTGTTCGGCCGGTTTCACATGGTAGCTTGATCATCCAAACCATCTATTTTTGATGTTCCACTGAAGGATTACCATGTAATCCACCAAATTGGGCCAGAAAATGACTACAAAAGAGAGAACATAGAAGTTGCAATTTTATGCCAATATCAGACTTACCAACCAATATAGAAATCGAGGCCTCTTTGGGTTGCTAGTTCATCTTCAATGGTTTTTGCTTGAGGAAAAAACCAAAAGGCAAGAAGGTTGATTCCTATAAACCCACGTTGTTTATCCTGCATTCCAAAAGTACTGATGTTACATGGAATAATCTTTGTTGAATTAGGTTGGGTTTATAACGGTCTGTATTGTATGTTTGAGGTTATAATCGTTTATGCATTTCCACATAGTATATGTACATTAGAAGGAGAGGCATCAAATATTGCACAGTTTTCTCTTTTTCTACTTCACATTTGCTCTCAATTTCTTATTTCCTCAACCTATCTCTAACTATTTTCTTAGTTAAAACGCTTTATGTTCTCAAATTAAAACTCGAAGACCTAAGTAACAAGTGAAAAGTTAGTAGCTATGACACTTATTAATCTGTCCTGTTTCTTGATTCAAAGACGTAAGGACACCATTGCAAGAACAACAGTGCTTGAAGCATTTAACATGAATTTGTTTTCTCTTGCAATTACCTGGTAGTTTTTCTTGTACAATCTAGCAGCCGACGCATGAGATAACAAGATATTATGCGTTGCCAAGTATGGTTCTGTTGAGGAGTTACCCCTAGAGCAGTTGAGACCAAATGGAATTGAACATCGTTGTGGTGGAAGAAATCCACGATCATAACCCCCAAGTACAAAAACATTAGGCTCATTCATAGTAGTCCAATGCAAAACTCTATCCCCGAAATTTTTGAAGCACACATCTGCATACGCAGTGAAGTCTTTTCTGCCACCACAAAATTGTTCCATCATGATCTTTCCCCTTTTTCTCTTGATGTATTGAAATTACGCAAAACCAGAAGGGGGGGAAGAAACCATACACAATCTTTCGGCTAACCCATCCTCCATACTCGTCATCAAGTGCCTGTGGGAGATCGCTATGGTGTAGAGTAACATGTGGTTGGATTCCTGCTTGAAAAATAAAGCACTCAGACATAAAATTACATAATTTTTAGATTGGTGGAAGTGGTACATGTTTCTTAAGGCATGTTTACTTTATCAGGAATGTGTATTGGAATTACTCAAATTCATGTCTTCCCCGTGCCCCGTGTTGACTAACACAGAAGCAATCCAAAATTATATGAGTTGCATGCTAAACTCGCGAATATCCTCAAAAATAGTAATCGGATCAGTTACCTAGTTGATTTGATTCCAATTCCTCAATTTAGTTCCACGATTCATGACTTCCTCCATTCCCAAGTAAACATGCCCTAAGAGTGTAATCACTCCCTAAATTTGAAGGAAAATATATAATGTAGTATCATAAGGTAGATAGTAACCATGGCTGATTAGTTGATCAATAAGATTGTTGTAATATTGTAGACCCTTTGGATTGACAGGTCCTTTTCCATCTGAAATAAAGAAATTGGATATTTGAGTGCTTGAAAACTTAAGCCTTGCTTGTTTAATATGAGTAACAATTGGATGCTCGTGCATACTTGGGATAAGTCTTGACCATGAGATGGAAAATCTATATGCCTCTAATCCAGTATCTGCCATTAGTTGAACATCTTCCTGCAACAGTTTGAATGAACATTGTATATCAAATAGCATCAACATGTTCCTAATTAGTTATTTAGGCAATAAATCTTGTGATTACGTAATTGTACGGAACATTTAGTATGTTAATTGTACGGAACATTTAGTATGTTATATGTGAATATAACTACTAGTCCTGAAACCTCTGAACTAAAAGAAAAGATTGTTAGCAATAACTAGATTGAATTTTGCAAAATATATACCTTATATTTGTGATACGCGTCACACGCTACATCTCCAGTAGCTCCATGAAAATGACCTGAAATTTTGAGTTAAAGCAATGAATAAATAAGGATCATGACACAGGCAAGTTATCATGTTACTTTGAACAATCCACTTTATCTAAATGTTTGATTACTTGATTATATTATTAATATGGATTAAGTTTATTTAATCCGCTTATCTAAATATTCTAATTTTCTGGTCAATATATTTTGTTGGCATGATGTGACCATAACTTTATAGTAATTCACATATTCTGTTGGCATACTTTCGTTTTTTGTTGTTGATTTTTCTTTTTTTTTTTTTTTGGGACAAACTATGTAATTAATAAAAAAAATTACATGACATGCACTGTCATGTGTCACATTATTATTGTAAATTACGGTTTTATTTTCTTAATTACTTTTTTTGTTGTGTATGTATGACCGCCGACTGACATTGTTTGGACGGACATGAATTTAACGTCATGGATGACAGTAGTTTTGGGGTCGTGGGCCCCTTCGAATATAACATTGAATCTAGTAGAAGAAAGCAACTAGGACTTTTCTTGCCTTAAGAATAATATCTGTGGCTGCCTACTTATAATAATATTGATTGGTATCCAAATCAATATGATTGAGACGTTGGATATATAACATTTTAAAAACTAATTAATTCTTGGAAAAATTTAATCTAACTAATAAAAAACTCTAATTTATTCATGAAGAGGTTAAAAAAATTTCATAAAAATAAAAACTTAAAAACAAACACAAAATAAAAGCATAAAAACTAGTATTGCTACAATCTAACCTGACCTCGCCAACCAACAAACAAAAAAGAAAAAAGAGCGAAAAAAGGAGAAGAAGAATTTGATATGAAAGTAGTGGGAAGCTAACCAGCATGCGCAAATGTGTCCAAGATGCTCGGGGTCCTGCCATCTTCGGCTGCCGCACCTTCCACCTTTTTTCATGTAAATTTTTTAATCAACCCAGGTAATAATACAAAAGCATATATATGGTTTTTTGTTTCTGTATAAATATATAAATTAGAGAGAAAAAGAAATTGAGAAAACCTGATAAGCAGAGGAGGAAGCACCAAACACAAAGGCCGGTACCGGTGGGAAGTCATCTCTGCAAAAGTTATCAGTGCTTGAAGAAACACTTTTTATAGTAAGAAGAAAACACAGAAGTGAAACTCTCAACATTAATGATGTAAAAGACGAAAGCACAGCAAGAGTTGGAGATTCTGGTTTCTGAATTTATAAAAAGCAAATCTTAGAATGAGAGGGTTACCCTTTAGTTATCCTTACTTTAGCTTACCCTAAAGCTCCACGTCGATGAGCTACAAGATTCCAAATTACTTTTGAAGGTGTTGGGAGTTGAATTGAAGACTTTTTCATTTGTCGAGTGCGAAAGCTTGTCAAAACAGCCGAAAACTTGTCAAATTAATTAAAATAAAAACAAGTAATTAATTGATAAAGGTTGTGCAAAGCCCCACTGCGATGATTGGCTTGAAGTGGAAAGCCTTTGCTTTCTCCTAACTTCACAATTGAGCATTTCGTTTGTCGATATTAGGTGACACAAATTGAACCTCAAGGTAAAAAGTCACTTTTCGTCGATATAAAATTTTCACTTTCGTTTATGTGGTTTCAATTATGACAATTTGACTCTTATACGAAGTCTTGGCTTCTTTCTCCGCGGAGATATGTCCCTTGACCGTGAAGTTGCAGCTTCATCTTTGGAGGACTTGGCGTCGGCCTTCCTCTTTGAGGGGGGTTTAGCCGAGCACTCATTCTATGTGAAAGGCAAATCATCTGAGTCTGGATCATATTGCTTCCATCACTCAACATCCTTGGCAAGAGGCGACCATCAGCTTTCTCCCGATACTTGCTCAACAGCCAGTGCCATTCTCGAAACCTAGCAGGGATGTTCAAAGCCCAAGTCGACCTTAACCATGTCTTGCCCAAGGTCCAGTTTCTTGCAGATATCTGTCTCCCAAGCAGAGGACAGAATTCATTTAGCCATACATCAAAGAATTCAAAAAAAAAAAAAAAGGAAGCAGATTAATAGAAGTATGACGTATCATCGCAGGTAAGTGACGGGAACAAGTGCACCATTGCTGACCTCGCCTTCCCATCGTCCACTGACTTCCAACACATCGGCGTGTCATGCATGATCTCCTTGGCTGGAACCGTCAAACAGCTTGGATTTGTATACACAGACTTGAACATACTTCTCGTAGTGCCTCACTTTAAAGGAGTAGAAGAACTCTCGCATCATCAAATCCAGTTTAAAGAAATGGCTTAGATTCTCAAAACACATGATCGCCAGGTAGACGTTCGGAGTACATTGACTAGGAGCACACACTATAGCACAGAACACCTTCCTGAAGAACTTCGACAACGGGAACGTAAAGCCCAAGGAGAAATAGAACAAGTCAAATTAAATGTTAGGTTTGCAAAAAAAAAAACAAAACAAAAAGAAGAAAAGAAAAGAAAGAAAGAGACAAGCTCGACATACCTTGGTGTGCACAGCAACTCCTCTCCTCGACAACAGGTACAATTCTCCAAGATCTCTCTCACAAGCTAGAAAGTAGAGAAAGCAAGTTTGCAATTTGAAGAGGAGTGAAAAGAAGCCTTGTATTTATAAAGGTTGGGCATCCTAGGTCAAAGAGGAATCACAAATATATTCCCATTAGGAGCCCAACTCCAAGAAAAAGTCAAAAGCCTCCTGTTTGGGCCTAAAATTGGCGCACCCATGCCGAAAAATAAAAGCCCATGATCATGGGCCATTAAAGTCAGCCCATCAGCATATTCCAGCCCAATAAGTGATGCAAGCAGGCCAATGTCACGTGGCCCAAAGAACGTTGAAGAAGGCTGGGCCGCAAAAAAGACAAAAACAATTCCGAGCCAAAAAGAGATGGGCTTGACAATATTCGACAATTTCGATTAAAAAGGACCGTGCCCATGAACGGGAATAAAACAGGGCGCTTCTGAAATATTTTCTGCGGCCAGAGGATAGTTTATCTAAGGATATTCTGATATTTTTGATAAACACTATTTTAAGAGTTAAGCAGACTCTTTTCTTGAAGGGAAGAGAAGCGGGAAACGGGGAGTTGATCAAAACTGGGAACTCGCGAAAGATGGGAGACAAGCATGGCGACCCATCAAAACACAAGGGAATATTCACTTCAGTGGAGTGCCTGGTCGCTAGAACAAGGATGGAACTCCTTAATTTTTTTCTTTTTAAAAGATCTGCTGAGTTTTTCTTGCCACCCATTATTAAAAGATAGAAAAGCCCCACAGGAAAACATCTCCTATAAATACCAGAGAGGGCGAACAGACAAGGACATCCAACCAACCCAACCAAAAACTCAGTCAAAAGACAAACATTCAGAATGATCACTTGATCACAAGCAGATTTCCAGAGACTCAAAGTCTGAAGCATTCCAATCTCAAAAGCTTCCCAGCAAGCTTGCAGAACCATCTTGTTCACAAGACGGCAACAGCGAGACTTTTCTCGTTACAAGCAGAGTTTGAGTTTTCTCAAATACGAAAACCTCAACAAATTTATGAAAAGCTCTGGCTGAAGCAGCACAGGTGTCCCAGGTACAGATTCTAGCTCAAGTCCAGCCACTTCTGCCCTCTCCAGACTGGATAAATCCCAGTTCTGCCCATCCAAAAGCCTCCCAGGGCTTGAAATAGATTAAAGCTCTGCCAAACTCAAGCTTTGGTATCGAATTTGCAGCCAAAACTCTTCAGGTAAAAGCTGTTTGAAGTCCAGTCAGGCACAGGCACGTCCAGTCCAGCAGGTACATCAGGTCCAAGCCGAGAAGAGACAACTGCCCAGGCAGAAATGGAACCCCAGCCCTCCTTTTCATCTTTATATAGTCAATTTTCCCTTTTTTGAGTCTTGTAAGAAGGAGTTCTGCCTGTAAAAAAAGGATTTCTGCCTGAAAACATTTGAGTTCTGCCTGTAACAAGGGAGTTTTGTCTGAAATCAATCCATTCTGTCGTCATCCATTCTGGCAGGAACTACCGATTTTTATACTGAGATAAATTATGAAGTCCTTACCAGTCTAAGGCATAGAAAAGAACTTACTTGGGAGATATTTGTTGCGTAGATTCAGCTGCACCAAAATGGATTCACTGCATCCTCAACTTGTGATACTCGCAAGTGCACGAACCGTTGGTAGTTTAGCGTATGTAAGTGCGAGGTCGATTCCACAGGGATTGGTGATTGAATGATCCAACTCAGTTTTCCTACACAAAACAGAAATGGAAACAAGAGAAACAAAACAAGAAGAAAGAAAAGAACTAAGACAAGATGGTGAGGTTTTAGAATCCACCCTAATTGTTCTAATCATGTTATGGCAGCAAGTAAACAAATTGATTCACTCATGAAGATGCTCACAAATAAGTCCATGGTGTTTGGATCAAATTGCATTGAACATCACAAGGACCCCAAGCATGGTGTTTACATTAGGAGACCTAGAAACCAAATCACATAAGTTGCTAATGGATGGAATGAAGATGATCCCCAAACCTTCCCAACAAAAGCAAAGTGCATAAAACCTCAGGTGATCAATCAAAGGATGCAAAAACAGCTCCATTAAAATAGTGAAGAAGAATTCATGAATGAAATCAAACTTTATAAACTCAAACCATGATACAAGACTAGCAAGATGTTTATTACAACTAATAACAGAAAACAAAGTAAAACAAAGAAAATACAAGAAGAAAATAAAAGACAAAGGGAGGAGAAGAAGATAAGGACAGCATGCTAGAGATGGAAAAGAATCATCTCCATGGCTGCCAGGAGGCCAAAGCCTCCCAACCTCTGCCTTCTCCCTTCTCTCCCTTTGTGACTCTCAACTTTCCCTCTCTTTGTGTACAATGGAAGTGTAAATTATGGAATGAAATTCTGACTC
Organism: Prunus fruticosa; assembly: GCA_018703695.1. Lineage (NCBI taxonomy): Eukaryota > Viridiplantae > Streptophyta > Magnoliopsida > Rosales > Rosaceae > Prunus > Prunus fruticosa. The sequence continues at coordinate 20,995,243 of CM031922.1, forward strand.
TAAGCTCTCTAGAGACTCCCTATTTATAGGCACAAGGGTTAGGTGAATCAGATTATACAATTAAGTTCACCAACCACACAAATTTCACCTAACACACTTGCATTAGATAATCAGAAATGGTTGTTGCACTTCACCAACAAATCCCACCAGCAGCCCTAGCTCATCAATATGTCAGCATGACCAAGCATCCATCCAGAAACCAATACCTCATGCCTAGCTCACCATGACCAAGCATCCATCAGCTCATCCTTATGTCAGCATGATGTGTATTTTCATGGGCTTACGAATTGGGCTTGGCTGAATCAAAAGACAACTTTAAGATGTCCATTGTGAAGTTCAGAATGTCTCTGATCCAACCACACAAGTATTGGCCCAATCCAAGCTCGGATGAAGAAGATAACGCTGAAATGAACGTCTACCTCAGTCTCCGAGCTCTTGCACGTTTTTGCACCATATTGCTTCATTGGCCTTAACATGTTTTAATTGCATGAATTATGCTCTCTTGCTCTATTGGCCTACAAAACACACAAAGAGAGGCAAATAACTCAAAATTCTAAGAAACTAAGCAAAAGAAATAAGTAAATAGGGTACGTATATGTATGAAAATATGAGCTTAACAATATTCCTCACCCAAATTCACAATCGTTTGTTCAAAGTCAATAGCTTGGGGCGCAAGTTATTTCTTTCTAAGTCTGTTAGAATTTAAAAATTGCTAACAGTGGCACGCTCGACACACAAAGAAAGTTAGTTCACTGACCAAACATTGGTTTTTGGATTAATGGGGAACTTTACCCTTTCCATCTCAGGAAACTAATCAAAACGGGTGAACAATTTGGCACGCCCAGATGGGACTTCTCGGTGTATACTTTCTGTCACACTTTGAAAGTACATGTACATTGGAAGTTCTAGCCAGAATCTACGTCGCACGATGGAGCGAGACCAAGCAGCCTTCCAAGAAGGACCAGAATCAGAAGAAAGCGATGCGAGATAGTCAGCCCATGGAGGACAGGAAAGGCGTTCCAGAACTGGTTCCAGGAGGCTAAATCAAATACACGAAGCTGTGTTCCGACAGGAAGCTAAGACAGAGAGGAGTCAGGAGTCTTTAAATACTATAACAGCCATGATGCAATGGCAAGTCAAGGGCAGTTCGAGGAAAGACCGAGAGGCCGCCATGGCCAGGAATTCCAAATCCTAATGCTGTGATTCGCAACGCTGGACCTTCCCTTCGGTGCTCCACCAGGACTAGCATGGCCACATCAAGAGAATCCTCTTATTGCGCAGAGAGCTGGAATACCAGGACCCGATGAAATCCAGGCTGGACAGAGGGGAAGAGCCCTTCTCGTCCAAGAACACGAGGCTCCAAGTCAGGTCAGAAGTCCTACTCGGGTTCAGGCTCCCAGATCAACCACTGCCACTTCTGCCTCAGGCACCAGCTGTGCCACCCTATAGACCAAGGAGAATGGATCCCAATCCATTTCCTCCATTAGCAAGGGGCAGAAGAGGCAGAGGGGGAATTAACCATTTTGCTAATAATGACAGAACAGACCAGGGGCAAAACTGGAGGAACCATCCAGAAGTTGAAGAGGAGGAAGGGCATAGGGAAGAAGGTCTGCCCAGGCCATACAGAGGGGAGCACAGGGTTTGACCACGACCACCCAGAGAGGGACGAATTCCACACCCCTCAATGCTTTAAACGACGTGGGGGCATTACAGAGGATGATCAGGGAAATGATAGAGCCAGAAGCCAGAAGAAGAGGAGAAAGGCCAACCTATAGAAAGCCATACCCGGCTTATATAGATCAGATTCCTCTACCCCGGGTTTCAAAGTACCAAACTTCACTTTGTTCAATGGAGAAGACCCCCATGCTTCGTCGGTTGAGCACATAGGCAGATTTTCTGTCCAGTGCATAGCCATAGAGAACAATCCCCTGTTAAAGCTAAGGCTTTTTGGAAATTCTCTCTCGGACAGGCTTTCACCTGGTGTACCAGTCTGGCAGCCAATTCTGTTAGACCTGGGAGCAAATGGAAAACGTTTTCCATGATTATTATTTCAGGATCCAAGCAGGAAGTCACCATCAGTGATCTTGCAGCTCTTAAGCAAAGTGAAGATGAGCCCGCCCAGGATTTCATAACCAGATTCAGGAAGCTCAAGATGAAATGCCGAATCCCTATGGAAGAGAGACATTTCATTAAGATGGCTCAAACCGCCCTTAAGATTTCTTTGAGGAAAAGATTCGATGGGATGCTGTTCGGAGATCTGGAGAGCTGGGAGACAAGGCATCTAAATATGAGGGAACTGTTGAGAGAAGAACAGCAAAAGAGGAACTCTTCCAAAGGCACGTACTACAAGACCCCTTCTTCTTCAGTCCATTTGATTGAAGTAGAAACTGAAGAAGATACGGATGACTCGGAGGAAAGAGAGGTGGCAGTGGCAGAAATGGCAAAATTAAAACATCCCATCAGCTGCAAAACTCTCATAAAGCCACCGAAGGACAGAAGCCACCACCATTCACAGGAGGGTTCATTCCAAACAAACCAACACAGAACAAGGTCTACTCTTTCGATCTGACCAAAGTTGATGCTTTGTTTGACGAGATGCTGGCACAGAAGGCAATAGAGATGCCTCATAAGTTACCCAAACCAGAAGAGCTCAAGGGTAGGCAATATTGCAGATGGCACAACTCCTGGAATCACTCCACCAACAGTTGTGTCGTTTTCAGAGATGTCATACAGAAGGAATAACTGCAGGGAGATTGAAGCTGGAGAGAAACCTCCTTCAGTTACGACAAATCCTTTTCCCCAGCCTCAAGTTAACATGGTCAACTTAAATTGGCCAGAGCGAAGGGAAAATGCCAGTTCCAGGAGAAGCGAGAGAACAGCAAAGGAGGACTTCCGGAGGCCAAAGGCAACCATCTCGGCTGGGATAGTATTATGCAGGTAAATGCAAGTGCGAATGTGAGTTGGAAGTAACTCTGGACAGGCAGAAGCAGCCCATACCCAGCGTGTTTGACCGGATTGGAGCGTCACACCGAGGCAAGACCTAGCTCCAACCCCTCCCAGAAGAAACGGAATCAGACAAAGGGATTACCTTAGACCGGTTCAGCACAACGGAAGGGTGCCAGAGCAGCCTAAGGAGGAGACACCAATCAACATGCCGGGAAACGACAAACCTTTGGCAACTATCATAGAAGGAAGATGGTATTCCGTTGGAAAAAGCGGTAGACCAACCTTGGAACTAGAGCAGAACTAGAAGAGAAGAATCCAGAAACAATATTCCACCTTCCTTAGAGACACGAGAGCTGCACAGGGTACAAGCAGAGTCGAATTCTGCCAAGAGGAAAGGAAGAGACAAAAACAGCTCCTCAGGCAGAACAAGCAGAACCTGAGCCACAAAAGCAGGAAAAGATAGAACCTCCAGGCGAGCCCTCCGTCCATTCAAACTCACCCTCAGTCGATCAACTTGAGCTTCCACAAGCACAAGCTGGACCCAAATCTGGTCCAGAGAAGGACCAGGCAAGTTGGGCTGGAAGAGAACGAGGAGGAACAATTGGATTATGAACCATCTACGGAGGATCAAACTGGTTTTCTTGAGGCAGGAGAGCAAGAGGATTGGACAGAAGAGATGGAGTATGATGAAGGATTAGATGAAGAAACCGAAGATTTTGGTGCAGAATTAGAGGACTTGTTACAAGGTGATCTAGGCATCAATATGGTGTTCATCTTATCAGAAAAATTCAGGGCAACAGAAGGAGGACGGGAAGTACCTTGGAGGGAGACGTGTTCTCACAAGAGAACTTTGAGTGCAGACTGGCGGAAGTAGAAGAAGTGCCAGAACAACAACTACTTGCTGCCAGAACGGATGGAACCGCCATGAGATCATTTGCAGAACAGCTTTGTTTCTCCATACCAACCAAGGAAATGGCTAACCACCTCATACCTATATTCATCACTGCAAACTTTGGAGGAATTCCTATTTCCAAGGTAATGGTAGATGGAGGCGCAGCCATTAATGTTTTACCACACAGACTATTGAGTGAAATGGCCAGAACAGAAGAAGGATCTGTTCCAACCCGTCTGAACCGTCACCAATTTTGCGGGAGGCATCACTAAAACTCATGGAATTCTGGACGTGGATGTCATTGTTGGAACCAAAAAGCTGAAGATTGCATTCTTTGTGGTAGACACTACTTCCACTACCTACAATGCATTGCTCGGAAGAGACTGGATTCATCAAAGCCTTTGCATTCCCTCTACTCTACACCAGCAACTAGCCATGTGCTTTGAGGCAAGGTATTATCATGATGACCTTGGTCCTTTCACCTTCTTCGGAGTCGATCAGAACGGCCGCCCTCACGGTGTCACGGCCCAAAGGCTCATTGAAGACGGTCTGGCCAGTTCTCTAGAAGACTGGAATAGACCTTTTGTTCTCAACCTGCAGAACTCCAATGTTTAGTCCCAATCAACAGGAAAAGGATCGAGCTGCAACAATCCGATCCATTACAAAAAGATTGTTGGTATACTGGGAAGAAAGGAAGCTTATTGGCAGGATCCAGCCATTAACATGGCAGAATTCACGCATGAGAGCTTTGAAGAACAGGAAGGAAGTTTACAGGAGGAGATATTGGATTTCGCACAGGCAGCACTAGATGACTCCTTGCCAGAAGTAGAGGATCCTTTACAGGAGATCAATCTAGGGACAGAAGAGGACCCAAGACCTACTTTCATCAGCGCACTGTTAGAAGAACCACTCAAGAGTGAGATCATCGCACTTTTGCATGATTTCAAGGATTGTTTTGCTTGGCATTATCACGAGATGCCCGAACTGGAGAGAATTGGTTGAACACAAACTGCCTATCAAAGATGGCTACCTTCCAGTGAACAGGCCAGAAGAAGAATGTCCATGGAGATAGAACTGAAAGTCAAATAAGAGATAGAGAGATTGCTCAAGGCAGGGTTCATCAGGCCGGCCATTTACACAGGCTGGCTAGCTAATATCGTGCCAGTTTTGAAGAGAAAGACAGGGGGTAGTCAGGATATGTGTTGACTACAGAAATCTAAATGAAGCATCCCCCAAGGATGAATATCCAATGCCAATGGCAGATATGCTAGTAGATGGAGCTGCTCACCACCAGATGTTATCTTTCATGGACGGCAACGCAGGATATAATCAGATTATGGTGGCAGAAGAAGATATCCACAAGACAGCCTTCATGTGTCCAGGGCATATAGGTGCTTTTGAATATACTGTAATGCCTTTTGGCTTAAGAAACGCAGGAGCCACTTATCAAAGAGCAATGAACTCTGTTTTCCACGATATGATAGGACATTCTCTGGAAGTATATATAGATGATGTGGTGATCAAGTCCCCAGAGTCAGAAAATCATGTATCAAACCTAAGAAAGGCATTTCTAAGGATGAGGCAACACAAATTAAAAATGAACCCTAAGAAATGTGTTTTTGGAGTATAGGCAGGAAACTTTTTGGGATTTTTGGTACATCAAAGAGGCATAGAAGTTGACAAAAATAAAACCAAGTCCATCATAGAGGCTCAGCCACCTCGGAACAAGAAAGAACTGCAAAGTCTTCTTGGGAAAATTAATTTCCTAAGAAGATTCATATCCAATTCTGCGGGAAAAATTCAGCCCTTCTCTTCTTTGTTAAAGCTAAAGCAGGAACAGACTTTCAAGTGGGAAGAACAACACCAACGAGCTTTTGAAGAAATCAAACATTAACTCTCCAATCCGCCAGTTCTATCCCCACCAAAGAAGGGCAGACCACTTAAGCTCTATATATCCGCATCAGAAACATCTGTGGGGAGCTTGTTAGCTCAAGATAACAAGGAAGGGAAGGAACAAGCAGTCTACTATCTGAGCAGAACTCTCGCAGAAGTAGAAAGGAACTATTCTGCGATTGAAAGGCTTTGTCTGGCCTTATACTTCACTGCTGTAAAACTCAGACACTACATGTTGCCATTTACCATCTACATCATTGCCAGAACAGACCTGATCAAATACATGCTGACAAGGCCAATGTTAAGAGGCAGAATTGGAAAATGGACCCTGGCGTTAACAGAATTTGCTTTCAAATACGTTCCTCAGAAAGCTGTCAAAGGGCAAGCTGGAGCAGATTTCCTCGCAGATCATCCAGGAGAAGAAATTGAGAATATGGACTCTTTGGATATAGCAAGCGCAGATCTCCTGACAAGGGCTCATGTTTGCCTTAACAATCCCGTTTATTCAATTCATCTCACGCCATGGAAGCTGTACTTTGATGGATCAAAAACTGACTTAACCTCCGGAGCAGGAATTGTTCTAGAAGAACCTTTGGGAGTTAGACATTGTTATTCTTTTCAGTTGGACTTTCAATGCACCAATGACAGAGCTGAATATGAAGCTCTAATCATTGGCCTTGAAATGTTGGTAGAGCTAGGGGTCCAGTCTGTGGAAATTTTGGGAGACTCTATGCTTGTTTTGAAACAGATTGCTGGAGAATACAAATGTTTGAACCCTGATCTAGCTGTCTATTTGGTAGCAGCTAGGAATCTGTTGACAGAATTCAGGGAAGCCACTTGGGAACACATCCCAAGAGAAAGAACTTCGCAGCCAATGAACTGGCTCAAATAGCTCCAGGAATACAAATCCCTGGAAGGCTGTGTCCAAAGAATAATCAAAGTAGGGAAAAAGAGCCTGCCATCTGTTCTGGCTAGAGGAATGGAGATAGATGTCAATTCTGCCACAATCACCGAGGATGATTGGAGGGCCCCCATTATGAACTACTTGCAGTATCCAATTCCGCCCTCTGAGAAGAGAGTCAGAATCATGGCTTCAAACTACCTCATGTGGAATGAGGAGCTGGTCCGGAAAAGCAAAGATGAGGTATTGTTAAGATGCCTGGGAAAGAAGGAATACATGAAGGTCATGGGAGAAACTCATGAAGGGATATGTGGAGCTCACCAAGGCGGAAGGAAAATGTGTTGGCTGATCAGAAGGTATGGCTATTTCTGGCCGAGCATGATGAAAGACTGCATCGATTATTCCAAGGGATGTGAGGCTTGTCAAAGACATGGACCAATCCAGCAGGTTCCTTCGGTTCCTATGAATCCAGGTAGTCAAGCCATGGCCATTCAGAGGATGGGCAGTGGACCTCATTGGAAAGATATATCCAGCCGCAGCCAACAGCATTGTTTCATCATTGTGGCCACGGATTATTTTACCAAATGGGTGGAGGCCAAGCCTGTTAAATCTACCACATCTCAAGAAATCATCACTTTCATAGAAGAACAGATCATAGCAGAGATTTGGCATTCCAGAATCAATCACCATCGACAGGGGATCTTCTTTCATATCTAGAGATATGCTAGATATGGCAGAAACATTCAAATTTAAACTACTCCAGTCTACTCCTTACTATGCTCAGGCCAATGGAGGGCAGAATCAAGCAACAAAATAATAATCAATATCATCAGGAAAATGCTTGAGAAAAATCCAAAGCAATGGCATGACAAGCTTTCAGAAACCTTATGGGCATACAGAACTTCAAAAAGGGAGGCAACTGGTATGACTCCATATGCTTTGACTTATGGCCATGATGCAATTCTGCCTATGGAAATAGCAGTCCAATCCCTCAGGATTGCCCACCAACACGAATTGGTTGGAGAGGACTACAACCAGGCCATGTTATTAGAACTGGAAGGACTGGATGAAAGCAGAATTGATACCCTCAACAAACTCTTAGCAGGAAAGCAGGCTGTGTCAAGAGCATATAACAAGAGAGTCAAAAGTAAGAGTTTTGAGGAAGGGGAAATAGTCTGGAGAGCAGTTCTGCCCCTCGGAACACATATAGCTGGTTATGGAAAGTGGTCACCAACTTGGGAAGGACCTTTCATAATTAGCCAAGTCCTGGGATTAGGGGCATACAGACTACAGGATTCGGAATGGAGAGGTCCATGCTGCGCCAATTAATGGCAAATGGCTAAAGAAATTCTATCCAACCATGTGGGATTCACAGGCTGTAGAGACGGATCCTGGGATAGAAAGGGAACAGTTTGAAACTATCGTTTGATTTTGTTTCAGTTTTAATTTTTGTCTGTTAGTATAACTTTCCAAGTTTTCAGCCATTTCAGAAAAAATCAGAATTCCACAAAAATAAATAAACTTTTATTAAAGTCACCTTAGTGACCATTTGGTTCATTACAAATCTCGAAAATCCTAAAAACCTAGTTTTTTGAGTGTCTCCTGAGGCTGGTCTTCTTAATAGAAAGCTCCTTTTGAAGCAGCACCCCTTGATGGATCGAAGCTTCTGCAATTTCCAAAGCCGGCCTGGAAGCTGAAACCATGCTTTGCACAAGGAAGGTAGCCTTGGTCTTGGAACTCAGTCCAGCACTCAGCTTGCGCTCCACCTCCCTTTGAGCTGCCAGTTGTTTCTGAAGTTCCTCGATCTGCTTCTCCAGCCTATCCGCATTAGCCTTGGCCCTTTTGTACCCCACAACCATCTGATCCAGTTCTGCCTTTTGTTTTGTATAATCAGCCAAGTTGGCATCATGAGTAGCCTTGCAGAGTTCAGAGGTCTTGAAGGAAGGTTTGAGATCCTCATAACGACCATGAAGGTTGAGCACATCTCTGGCCAGACTTCAGACTTATTTCAAGGATAGGCTTGGGAGCCATGTTCTGCCTGTGAGGGAATCCAGATCTTTCATCAATTGCTCAGCAGCCCTCGATTTTCATCCAGCTCCAGCTCTAGGAGACTGCCAAATCTTCACTCTTTCCATGGCCTCATCCACTGCCTTGAGTTTAGCCTTGCTGGGAGGAGACTGAGCTTCTCCAGCCTGTGCCCAGCCGGGCGTCCAAGTCCATAGCCTCGAATTCAGCCAATTCTGGGTAAGCAAGGGAGGTTGTGATGGTTGAGACAGGCACGGGACTGGATAGGCATCTGCAGAATCAAAATTGTGAATTAGCAAAGGGACAGAAATGAAAGAAGGGTTCATGACATTATAATGCTTACAGCTGCGAGAACATGCTTCAAGGGACTGACTACCACCGCCACGACCCCTGGAGTTCTGGGCACTTCCACCTGGAAGAGATAAAAGTTAAAAGGGAAACAAGGACAGGATAATAGTGCGAGAATGAATAAGTATAAAGGTGACAGGGATTTACCATGGTTTCAAGAAGAAGAGCGCAGTTAATTCTACTTCTGGCTCTGGGGTTGCAACCAAAAGTTCTCCACCCTGTTCCACAGGTTCCGATGCTGCCAAAACCTCTCTCCGCTCCCAGACCCAAATGTCGCTTGTTCTGTGAACCTCGACAAGGGTTCTGTCTGTGCTGTAGGTTCAAATACAGGCGAACTGACTTAAACCGCCGCAGGAGCTTCTGCTTGTTCCCCTGATCCTGAAACAGAGAGCTCTGGCTGCTCATCAGAGGCTGGAACTGGAGTGGAATGTTCAGCCTCCGAATCTTCAAAGGCGGCCAGTTCCGAGCTAGTCAGCTCCTGTCCGCGCCATAGCACGTTGCTTTTGAGCCAAGGAGATGCTCTCTGCTATTACTTCAGCAGGAATTTCCTCCTAGCAAGAGCAAACATAAGTCAGGAATTGAAAAGTAAAAATAAAAAGAAACATAATCACACGACCAAAAGGAGGGCCTCACTTCTTCTTCAATTTCTTTTCCCTTTGAGCAGGTTTCTGTCTCATCTCCTGCCCTGGCCTTTCTCCTGCTCAACAGCTCTGAAAGCCTCTTCCAGCTCATCATCATCAAACTCAGCGGCCTCGGCTGGAATAGCGGCAGCCCCACCAGCGCCGGCTCCACTCCTCTTCCTAAGTCTTTTAGACCTAATGAGAGGGGGAACATGAGGACTTTCAGCTGCACAGAACGAACAAGTATTAGAAGAACAGGCAAGACAGCAACAGGTCAGAAGAAATGAAATCTGAAATCCAGGAACCATACCAGAAGCTTCAGGTTGGACAACGTTGCCCTGCGTAGGAGTACTTCCTTTCCTTTTTCGGCCAGCAGTAGGGCCAGCCTGAGCACCTGTTTGTTCTGTCAAATTCTCATCCTCGTCATCACCAGATGGGGGCTCCAGAATCACCAGCGGCAATGACAGAACTAACTGCATGAGGGAAATATAAAGTCAGAATTGAATCCAGCGATAGAGAATGGAAGCAAAAGGGTAAATCGAAGCTTACCAAACATTGCTCCGGCTTGAACCGTTTGTTCACTGATGATGTTCTTCATTGAAGGATCTGATACAGGCAGAATTGATGCATCAGACAAACATAGACAACAGAACAAGAAAATACAGACAGAATGAAGAAGTTACCTTCTATAATTTGATCATTGGTGTCTTGGATGGTATTGACTGTGAATTTTCTGGCAGCTTCATGGAAGATCCCTCAGGAGATACGCTCAGGAAGATCTTCCTGAATTCAGTTATGGCAGCTTCATCTTCTGGCTCCCTTTCAAAAAGCCGATGCCCAGGCTGGAACCAAGGATAGGTTCTTCTGATCACCACTTGCCACGAGCTGCGGAACGCTTAGAACAGTGCCAGAACCACATCAGGTACTCCTCGATAGAACGCTTGGGCACTTCTGCCGACATAAGAGGAAGAGCCAGGACCTGATTTCCAGGCAGAACAAGGTCAGGAAACCGGAATTCGGAAAATACACCTGCAGCCAGACTTGAATCATCAGAATGAGCCAGGAGCAGATAAATTCAGAGGACTCTCCATGGTGGCAGTGTGTAGATTCTTGAATAGATGAGCCAGAACTGACGGTCCAAGCCCAACGTCTGTGTGATTGTGCAAGGCTTCCGCCAAGTGCCTATACTCAAGCAGAAGCAGAAGAGCGGTTTGGGAAGACAAACCTATTCAGCCAGGTCCAGAAGGAACAACATATGCTGCTGATTCTTGTCCTCCTCCACACTGAATTTCTTCAAGTAATTGGAAAAGGAGCAGCTCTGGTTGATGGCAGGAGGAGAAATGGTGAAAGGCTTGGTCAGCTTCTCCTGATTCCTCTTCGGTGATAATCACCAACAGCATCGCAGGTCTTCCATGGGGTCTGAACCCAAAAATCTGAGCCATGTCCAGGAGGGTTGGCGCCATTGGACCCACCCGGAAATCGAATGTGTTGCTGGCAGAATTCCAGAAACAAAGGGCAGCAGCAAGCAGAGATTCTGAACCCGGTTAATGGACTGCTGGACGGCAGAATTGCATCATAAATTCCTCCCTCTTCCAATGAGCTCGAATTCCTGGGGGAAGTTTATCAATCCAGCCTGACCACTTCATGGGACAGTTCCTCACCTCGCTGGACGGGAACGAACGGCTCAAATTCTTCCTGACCCAGGAATAGGAAGAGAGGGCAGAGGTCCTTTGATAACACAGAGGTGCTTCAGCATCCTTCTGGATTAGTTCTGCCATTTCAGCCGGGAGAGAACCAAACCACCGAGGCCCAGAATCAGAGTGCTCTCAAATAAATGAAGGACGCTTTCATCCAAATTCTTCTGAACAAAGGGATGAAGCCTCTTCGAACCTCCATGGCATGAGCATCGACTCCAGCCCCAGTAATGTAAGTCGAGGAGGAACTGAAGAGGAAGAGGAACCGCGAGCACGAACTTTTGGAGAAGACATTCTTCTGGGAGGTTTCAAAAGGAACTAAGAATTGATCAAAGAAGAGTGTTGGTGGGAAGGGTTCTGAAAATTTGGGAAAGAAGCAAAGGCTGAGGAGGCAAGGGTTTCGAGATGAGCAGGAGCTGAGAGTTTCAAATTTCTTTTAAAGACTCGAAATCGTGGGAAGACAAGACGCCTGAAAGCTGGCAGTGACCAGCCCGTAACTAGCTAGTAACTGAAAGGTTTCCCACGAAGCCTAGTTCGTGGTGGACAGACGTGGAGACAGGGGACGTTTTATTTCGGCGCGCAATTTAATGGCAAAATCATTAAGTCTAAAACCGTTCAAACAACAATTCAGACTTAATGGGGGCATTGTTTGGGCCTAAAATTGGCGCACCCAGGCCGAAAAATAAAAGCCCATGATCATGGGCCATTAAAGTCAGCCCATCAGCATATCCAGCCCAATAAGTGATGCAAGCAGGCCAATGTCACGTGGCCCAAAGAACGTTGAAGAAGGCTGGGCCGCAAAAAAGACAAAAACAATTCCGAGCCAAAAAGAGATGGGCTTGACAATATTCGACAATTTCGATTAAAAAGGACCGTGCCCATGAACAGGGAATAAAACAGGGCGCTTCTGAAACATTTTCTGCGGCCAGAGGATAGTTTATCTAAGGATATTCTGATATTTTTGATAAACACTATTTTAAGAGTTAGCAGAGACTCTGTTTCTGTGAAGGGAAGAGAAGCGGGAAACGGGGAGTTGATCAAAACTGGGAACTCGCGAAAGATGGGAGACAAGCATGGCGACCCATCAAAACACAAGGGAATATTCACTTCAGTGGAGTGCCTGGTCGCAGAACAAGGATGGAACTCCTTTATTTTTTTCTTTTTAAAAGATCTGCTGAGTTTTTTCTTGCCACCCATTATTAAAAGATAGAAAAGCCCCACAGGAAAACATCTCCTATAAATACCAGAGAGGCGAAACAACAAGGACATCCAACCAACCCAACCAAAAACTCAGTCAAAAGACAAACATTCAGAATGATCACTTGATCACAAGCAGATTTCCAGAGACTCAAAGTCTGAAGCATTCCAATCTCAAAAGCTTCCCAGCGAGCTTGCAGAACCATCTTGTTCACAAGAGGAAACAGCGAGACTTTTCTCATTACAAGCAGAGTTTGAGTTTTCTCAAATACGAAAACCTCAACAAATTTATGAAAAGCTCTGGCTGAAGCAGCACAGGTGTCCCAGGTACAGATTCTAGCTCAAGTCCAGCCACTTCTGCCCTCTCCAGACCTGGATAAATCCAAGTTCTGCCCATCCAAAAGCCTCCCAGGGCTTGAAATAGATTAAAGCTCTGCCAAACTCAAGCTTTGGTATCGATTTGCAGCCAAAACTCTTCAGTAAAAGCTGTTTGAAGTCCAGTCCAGCACAGGCACGTCCAGTCCGAGGCACAGGCACGTCCAGTCCAGCAGGTACATCCAGTCCAGCCGAGAACAAAGACAACTGTCCAGGCAGAAATGGAACCCCAGCCCTCCTTTTCATCTTTATATAGTCAATTTTCCCTTTTTTGAGTCTTGTAAGAAGGAGTTCTGCCTGTAAAAAAAGGATTTCTGCCTGAAAACATTTGAGTTCTGCCTGTAACAAGGGAGTTCTGCTGAAATCAATCCATTCTGTCGTCATCCATTCTGGCCAGGAACTACCGATTTTTATACTGAGATAAATTATGAAGTCCTTACCAGTCTAAGGCATAGAAAAGAACTTACTTGGGAGATATTCCTCACCCAAATTCACAATCGTTTGTTCAAAGTCAATAGCTTGGGGCGCAAGTTATTCTTTCTCTAAGTCTGTTAGAATTTAAAAATTGCTAACAGTGGCACGCTCGACACACAAAGAAAGTTAGTTCACTGACCAAACATTGGTTTTTGGATTAATGGGGAACTTTACCCTTTCCATCTCAGGAAACTAATCAAAACGGGTGAACACCTACTCCAATTGGAGCCCAATTCGCAAAACGAGTCCAACTCAAAGAAGAAAGCCCAGATGTAGTTGCAAAGCCCGAAGAGTATTTTTCATCTCCTCCATGCGCCATAAGCGTCATGCAGAAGCTGGAGGGCATTTGTTGGAGCAAATATACCAGCTTCCAATCATAAGTTGTCATATGGACAAGAAGAATATCTCCTAGGTCAATAATTTAGCCCATTTATTTGGCCAATTCATTGATACTAAAAATAGGGATATTATATTTATTTGGGAATATAATCACCAATTAAAAGATAATATCACCAATTTAGGATATTATCTTATTTTGGAGATATTATCATCAATTAGTAATTTGATCCCAATCAAATCCTTAATTGACTCAATCTCTACAATTTGGGGAAAGAATATCTTCCTTCCAAATAGGAAGATATTCTTTGAAAAACCCTAGATGGCTAGAGCCATATAAATACATAGCCACATTCAACACACATGGTAATTTTAAATTCCCCTCTCAATCCTAAATCTAGCTATAAAAAAAACCCCTTGAAACCTCTCTCTCTCTCTCTCTCTCTCTAGTGGACGACCTCCCTAGCCGCCGACCACTCCCTCTCTCATCTCTCCCACACGGCTAAGTGCCACCACACATTGGCCACCCGGTTCTCCTCATGAAAGAAAACTTCATCCTTTTTTAGATATTGCAGCATCTTTCCTCAAAGATCCAATTGAACTAACTTAGGCATAGGAGGGCCCTTGGCCAACACCCCTTGGGTGTGGTCTTTTACTTATATTTATATTACAAGAATCGAGGAAGAGAGAAAAGAAAGCTCAAAGGGTGAAAGATCTACATGTGAATATTCTCTCGTGGGAATTGCACAAACAATGGTCACTCAATTCGAATTTTGCAAGATAAATGGATTCCTAAGCTGTATACTTTTAAATATTTGGGTGCTAGTGGTTTTAATGTTGTTGCAAGGGTATGTGATCTTTTTTCACCGTCTAGAAGCTGGGACCTGAGGTGTATTTACCAATGTTTTAATATGGACGATAGTACTGCTATAGTTGCAATTCCCTTGTCATTGAAGGCTAACACACCATGTAAACAGTTTTGGTTCTACACGAAAAAATGGAAAGTCCTGTGAGAATGTGAAGGTAAAGAGTTCCACATTGGAAAGTTGAGAAACCTAGCAAGGGCTTATAAGGAGTTAGGCTACTCCCCTCATTGCCAATTGGTTTTGGGGTGGAACATCAACTTCCTTCATGGTATCAGAGCGGTTTAGCCCACGTGTGAAAGCCCAACGGCCACACGTGCTCCACGTCATCCAATATGTGTTGTCCACGTGTTAGGCTTGAAAATTCGCCACACGTGCGGGGGCGTGTGAGAATGTGAAGGTAAAGAGTCCCACATTGGAACCTAGCAAGGGCTTATAAGGAGTTGGGCTACTCCCCTCATTGCCAATTGGTTTTGGGGTGTAACCTCAACTTCCTTCAAGTACACTGTTAAATCTGGGTACCGTGTGGCTTTGAGATAATGTGAAAATGAAGTTGACGGGGTCGAATCCTGCTACCCAGTATGGATTTTGGAAACGATTGCAAAGTTTACAGGTTCCTACAAAGGTCAAAATGCTCCTTTGGATAGCTAGTTTAAATATTCTCCCTACCGCTGCAAACCTTTGTGTGAAGAGGGTGATTCCTTCTCCCATTTGTAATGGTTGTGGTAAACTGTTGAGGATGCTCTACATAGTGTAGCCATCGTCATATCCTTGATGGCTGTCGTTGTGTGTCCCTGGGGTTTTCTTGCGAATGATGGCCTGAACCAAGACAACGGCAAGAACGGTTTGGCACCTCCCAAGGCAAGGACCTTTGCTTCTATTGTTTCATATACCACGGAATCATCTACTGCACTCAGTCAACTACCAATCCCTACAGTGAGAGGTGAAGTTACTTATATTAAAATTTCTGAGGAAGTTTACCAGGAACAACTTCGGACTTGTCGATCCAACCTTATTGGTCGTCTTCTTTTGCGAAAGGGTTCTATGCCTATGAAAACTGTTGATCTCAAGTGTGCCCTTTCTGTCTTATACCAACTCCATGGGAATTGGAGGCTTATTCCATTAGAAAAGGGTTATTTTGATATTCATCTCGACACTGAGGATGACATGCGCCGTATCTGGGGGGTGGCACATGTACTCTGGCAAACTGATTTTTCGTCTTTCTCAATGGGTTCCTGATTTTCAACCTGGTATGGTGGTGCCCCAAACCCATGCTCAGTTATGGGTTAAGTTTTTTGGGTTAAGTCAGGATTATTGGCACCCCCGAACCTTGATGGAAATTGCCCGAGGCTTTAGCATTCCACTGCAGCTTGATAATGCAACTAGAGAGCGTCTATATGGGTACTTTGCTCGGGTTTTGGTTGATGTTGATCTTACAGGTGAGCTTCCATCTTCCATTATGGTTGAACGAGAAAACTATGGCTTTCCGGAGAGATTGTGTATGAAAATTTGCCTGCTCAATGTGGCCATTGTGGATTATTTGGACACGAGACAACAAAGTGTCGTCGTCTTCCCAAACAACAAAAGGAGCAGGAGCTACCTCTGGAGAGTTCAACTGACGGCCAAGGTGCTAAACAGATTTATAGGTCAATTTCAAAATCCACTGCCATTGATAATAGTATTTCACTTGCTCCTGCAGCCACACACACTCCTGGGACTCCAGTAGATGTAGTTTCTCCTTCTGCTATTGTAGATGCAGTAATTGAACGTGTTGCTTTGGATCATATTGAAGCCATTGCTGACATTGTGGCTAATGAGCAAGTGATTAGTCAAGAGGATCATGAGCCCATTGCTCCCCACCATCCTGCTAATGTACAAGGTGATAATTTTGTTTTGAAACAAGTGTTTATACCCAAAATGAACAGCCAATAAAGACAGGACACGTGGAGGAGATCGAGCATGATCAAGGTAGCCTTCGGCACCCGTCCTATCGATCGCTCCATTAGGGCAACGTCCCACCTTCTGGACACGTGGCACGCTTAGGATCGACGTCCACAATCCCACATCGAAAAACTACAAATAGTGCACACCTCCCAAGGCCTATAAAAAGGATCAACCACCCTAAAATAGAGGTAATCAAAACGATCGGCATACTGCTTAATTGATCTGAAAGTAAAACTTACTAAATCCCGAACTTACTTAGGCTTCGGAGAGCCTTCGGTCGGTACCACACGGTGCCCTTGGCCTTACCGAGCGTTCCTCTATTTTCCAGGTCACGCTCCCTCCCGAGGCATCCAAGGTACCGAAGACATCAAAATTACTAAGTTGACCCTAAAGTCGCAAGACCACTTTTTGGCGTCAACGGTTGGCGCCGTTTGTGGGAACGATAAACAATCGACCCTTTGTCCCAACAAAATGGGAACCACATCAAAAGCTACATTCCTAACACAAGAAGGGATACCGTTCGGCAGGGAAGTTGGAGCTAGCCCCGCACCATCCCTTATCACGTCAGCCGGCCATCCGTCTGAAGCCGAACCACTGCCGAAGCCGAGCTGCTCACTCAGGTCACGGCCCTTCGGCAGGACATGGTCAGGCTACAGGAACACAACAACCTCCTCTCATCCAGAGTGAACAAAACAAAACAGTTGCTTAATCGGCAGCAAACTCAGAACATTCAGACCGAGCATACCTCTCAGAGCCTCCAGACTCCCCACCGGGAGAGGAGGGGTAAGAAGGTGGCTATGGCAACGCCTCGCCCTCCAAGCAATTGGTAGTCCCATCGCCGAGAGATAAGCCCCACGTGCCGCAGAAGGTCTACTCCGATGCCGCCACAGGCTCTTGGATCGAGAAAATGAAATCAATGCGAACCTTAGCGACCCTCGAATGGGGGCAATGAGGGACAAGTCCCCCATACGGAGGATACAAGGCATAGAGTCAACGGCAGAAACGGATCGTGCGTATGAGCCTTCCACCGAACGGCCGTCGTCCTACCGATCGGAAACCTCTTCGAGGTGCTCCGAAGTGAATCCTACCGACCCGGAGGCGTCCAGTGGCACACCAGGACGAGGAGATACCTGATCGGGACCCAGTCATTCGCCTCCTCCTTCAGAGGGTAGAGCACATGGAGGATGACCGGACTCGTTCGCAGGAGCCCAACTGGGGAAGGCTTCGGCCAGGACCTTTCACCGAACGCATAAGGCGCTCACGGAGGGAGAGGGACGGCCAACCCTTGCGCATATCCGCTTACACAGGAGTGGAGGACCCCTTAACCCACCTTCACTCTTTCCATCGGCCGTAGGGTGCCGAGGATTAAGCGACGAAGGGCAGTGCCTACTTTTCCCTTCTTCACTCACGGAGGTGGCCCTGAATTGGTTCTACCGATTGGAGCCGGGGACGGTAGATTCTTTTGATGAGCTGAAGAGGTCTTCCTCAACCATTTCATGATTCAAATAGACAGACTGTACTCTGCCGACGACCTATATACCGTTCAGGAGAAGGAAGACGAGCCGTTGCGTGAGTACGCCGCGCGTTTCAGCCATGAATACTCGAGGTGTCCAGAGACCGAAGGCAGGGCAGCCTACGGCGCCTTCAAGAGTGGCCTACGGTCCTCACACTTTCGGTATCTGGTACACAGCAGCAATTGGCGTACGTACGACGAGCTCATGAAGCAAGCGGCAATCCATGCAAAAGCCGAATACTTCAATTCGAGGGCCGAACCAACCTCTACAGCATTCTGCAGCGGCCCAAATGTCGCCGTTCGCGCCAACGGTGCGAACGGCCGAATATACTGAGAGCCACAAGCGAAAAGACGCGGAAGCTCTCAAAAGGGGCATTCCAAGAAGAATAAGGGCAGGACGGCAGAGACAGCTATCGAGAGCCGCTACCTGCGCACAATCAAGGGACGAAGGTGTTCACCTTACTCAACGCCTCCTATGAAGCGGTTCTGATGAACGAAATGAAATCATCCCGAAGCCCGCCTTCCGGAAGCCCAATCGGAGGACGGCCGCGATACGGGAAATTTCTGTCGGTATCACCAGGCAGAACAGCCACAACACCGAGGACTGCATAAGCCTGCGGAAGATCGTCGAGAGGCTCATTCGGGGGAGGCAAGCTGGATCACATATCGCCAGGCCCCAGGCGCCTATCCGAACGCCAACCGACAAATCAACATGATCAGCACCATCAGCTGCGGCCCGACCCTCGCATGGTCGATTAACCGGTCGAGGAAGCAGGTATGTCCGGGCGGCACAGGTACCCCCAAGTCCTCGGCATCGAGAGCAGCCGGTACACCAAGATGCCGAAGGTACGCTCAGGAACCCATTACTTTCTCTGAAGAAGAGGAAGAAGGGATACTATTCCCTCATGACGACCCCATAATCATCCGACAGGAGATTGCCGAGTTTGATGTTGGCCGAATCCTAATCGACACCGGCAGCTAGTAAATGTCATCTTCGCCGATGCATTCAAGGAGCTCGGAGTGGATGAAAGACAAATCAATCGGCAACTCTCGCCCCTTCTAAGTTTTTCAGGGGACTTAGTCCAGCCAATCGGTAGTGTTAGCCTGCCAATTGCCTTCGGCGTGTCTCCACGAAGAACCATGGTCTACGACCAGTTCCTCGTAGTGGACTGTCCCACGGCATATAATGTTATAGTCGGCCGAACGCACTCACGGCGATAAAGGCCCATTTGTCCCCCCACATGCTCCTCATGAAGTTCCCCACCTGTTATGGCACCGGAGCAATTCGGGGCGACCAGCGCTGAGCGTTCGGAACTGCTATGCCACGACATTGAAATCGGCAGCCCCTCAGAGGCAAAGGGAGACCTTTACATTGGTGGATATGCCGAACGACAATGAAGTGGTGGATGATCCTAGAGAGGAAGCAACCACTCCGGTGGCCCAACCTTCAGAGGATCTAGAGACCGTGGCGCTGGATGAAAGTCAGCCTGACCGGTGCGTACAGATCGGCACCATGCTCAACGCCGTCCTCCGAGCTCAGTTCATCCAATTCCTTCGGCAGAATTCAGAGGTTTTCGCCTGGTCCTATAACGATATGCCGGGCATATCCCCTGACATCATTAGCAACAAACTGAGCATATCACCGGCCTTCAAACCGGTTAGGCAAAACGCCGATCCTACGATGCCGAACGGTATGAGGCGATGAAAACGAGGTGGATAACCTGATGACCATCGGCTTTATCCGGGAGGCCATATACCCAGAATGGCTGGCCAACTCTATCATGGTTCGGAAGGCAAAAGGCGGGTCGCGAATGTGCCAAGACTATACCGACCTCAATAAGGCCTGCCTGAAGGATAGCTTCCCGTTTCCACGCATCGACCAGCTTGGCCACGCCACTGCCCGGTCACGAGTTGCTCAGCTTCATGGACGCATACTCGGATACAACCAGATCTTCATGCACCCTGCCGAGAGCGGGCACACGGCGTTCATAATAGACAAAGGCCTCTACTGCTATAACGTCATGCCGTTCGGCCTGGAGACGCGGGGGTAACCTATCAGCGACTGGTCAACCGAATCTTTCAGAGCAGGTGGGCAGCACGATGAAGGTTTACGTGGATGACATGCTAGTAAAGAGCCGAACGGCGGGAGAGCATTTGGAAAACCTTTCCCTCATGTTCGGCATCTTGAAGGAATGCCGAATGAGACTCAACCCAACGAAGTGTGCCTTCGGCGTTTCTTCTGGGAGATTCCTCGGTTTCATGATCAGCCAGAAGGGCATCGAGGCAAACCCCGACAAAATTAGAGCCATAATCGACATAGAGGTGCCGAAGACACAAAAGGACATTCAGAGCCTTACCGGACGAGTGGCAGCCCTCACTCGCTTCATCTCGAACGCTATAGACAAGTGTGCACCGTTCTTCAAAGCCTTGAAAGGGGGAAAACACCAGAGAGAGTGGACTGCCGAATGCGATAAGGCATTTCAAAACTTGAAGGACTACATGGGAAGAGCGCCACTACTCTCCAAGCCCCTCCCTGGGGAAATACTCTCCCTGTATTTATTGGTATCCAGGACTGCCGTCAGCTCACATTAATCCGGATCCGGAGAAGCCAGAACTTCTGATTTTTTATGTCAGCAAGGCCTTACAGGGCGCGGAGTCTTGGTATCCCCCGCTCGAGCAGCTTTGGCTCTGGTCGTCTCCGCCCGAAGGTTACAACCCTACTTTCAAGCCCATACCATCATCGTCTTGACCAACCAGCCTCTACGGCAAGTTTTTCAAAAACCAGAAACGTCCGGAGGTTGGTGAAGTGGGCAATCGAGCTAGGAGAGTTCGACATTCAGTTAAACCCAGACCTGCCGAGAAGGGTCAGGCCGTAGCAGACTTCATCTCCTAGCTAACACCATCGGCCGCACCAGAACGTGCGAGTGAGTCTCCACAGGTAGAACTGCCGAACGGTAGCTGCTTCGACCTATCGATTCCCATCTGCGTCCTGCATGTGGACGGCTCGGCAAACCAGGAGGGATGTGGAGTCGGCCTGCTACTCACATCTCCCGAAGGAACCCAGATGGAATACGCCATCAGATTTGACTTCCGAATGTCCAATAACGAGGCAAAGTACGAAGCCCTTCTCAGCCGGCCTACGGCTAGCTAAGACCATGGGGGCAAGGCAAGTCAGCACACACACAGCGACTCGCAACTCGTCGTAAATCAGGTCACTGCGACTTCAAGCAAAAGACGTATCGATGACCGCCTACTTGTCATCGGCACATCAATTGCTTCGGCAATTTAAGGCATATGAAATTCGGCAGGTACCTCGATCGGAAAACAGTCATGCCGACACATTAGCTAGACTGGCATCGGCAATTAACGA
The DNA here is from genome assembly GCA_018703695.1 of Prunus fruticosa. Lineage (NCBI taxonomy): Eukaryota > Viridiplantae > Streptophyta > Magnoliopsida > Rosales > Rosaceae > Prunus > Prunus fruticosa. Next base: position 21,016,634 of record CM031922.1, read on the forward strand.
CAAGATCGGCCGACAAGTCCCCTGCGAGATATTGGCCCAACCAAGCACCACCACCGCTGACGTAAGTGCCGTTCGGTATGAGCATGGTCTTAAATATCAGAGGTATCGGAAATATCGGAAGTCAAAAAACACGGAAATATCGAAGGAAATATCGGAATATTATCGGTATCGGAAAAAATTGAATAAAAACCACGAAAATTGTAAGAAAAACTTGGAAGTTTTTATTGAAACTTTGCAGGATGTTTATTTAGTCAATTATCTATTAGTTTATCACAAAAAATTGGAAGGAAATGCATGGCATGATGGATTTAACTGATTTCAGTTGATTATATAGCGAACTAGCAAACACCGTAAGTGTAGAAAATATGTAGTAATTAATAAAAGAAGATTAAACACACCATAATCATTTATATATAATGAATTATTACAATATTTTACACTTTATACATTGCATGGTAAGATACATGAGTGACTTAGTACCACATAAAGTTCCTCTGAGGTTCAAAATTTTCACTATCTTCATTATCTCTATGTGTAGAGTAAGTATATTTTGAAGAGTAGTCATCAAATGATAAATCCCCAAAATAGTTTTGCATGTAATTGTTAACATGCCACCCATATGGATCCGAGATTGGTTGACGTTGTCCATAAGCAAAATCATTTGAAGATTGAGTCTCAGATTCTTTCCATGAGTCGCTTGATTCCATCCTAATAGGAATGGGATATGAAGGGTATGGAAATGGTTGGTTATGAGTATAACCATAGTTACTACTCATCTCATGTGAAAATTTGTTTCTTGCAAAAAGAATTCAAAACAAAACCATGTATATATATATAAATATTTTAGTATTTTCACAAAAACATAAGTGATATGGTGGTTAAAGTGTTGAAGGAGTAAAATGGTTTTCACAAATACCATGTATATAAATATTTTTGGGTTTCTATCGGGATATTATCGATAATAGCTCGATATATTGCCCAAATCATTCATAAAAATGTTGAAAATATCTTCCCGATATTATCGGGATAATATGAATATATTGACGATAACACTATGGTTAGTTGTTAAAATATCGGACCCCCAAAAATCAGATATTATCAATATTTAATACCTTGGGTACGAGGACACCTGGATTTCGCCAATATACACGTACTTATCGAACGGAACCCTCCCGGCGGAAAAGGCGCAGGCGAGAAGCTCCGTTACCGATCAGCAAGGTACATTGTCATCAACGACATTTTGTACAAGCGCGGCTACACAACCCCCTACATGAAATGCATCACCGGAAGAGCGGGGCGAGTATGTCCTTCAGGAGATCCACAGCGGGGTCTGCGGTGACCATTCCGGTTCCAAATCCTTGGCCCACAAGGCCTTCCGGCAGGGCTACTACTGGCCGTCCATGCATCGGGATGCGATTGCGATGGTAAAGCGGTGCGACAAGTGTCAACGGTTCGGCAACGTTCCACACATACCTGCCAAGGGCGCCTGTTCGGTTCATTTTTACACATGATTTTTCATGTTATTCACCTTTTATTTTGAGTTATTTCTTGACATTTTATAGCTTTTTACTTCCTTTTTGTGTTTTCTTAGATTTTACCTTGGTTAGTATGAAAATGAGCTAAAAGTGCATTATTTGTTATAAATTCTGTTTTTGTTCATTTTCGTAGGTCAACTTCTTGGCCTTGGATCAGCATGCTCCGGTGCTCGGATGGGGTCATGATCTTCATGAGACTTGTTCCAATGGATGTTAACTACAACATATCCAAATTTGAGCTCCATTGGACAAGTATTGCCCATCCAACCAATCCAGCATGTTACCACAGCTCTGGAAATCCGAATTTGGCCAGCTTTTACTTCCTTTGTGTCACCTTGATTTTCTTGTTACCATAACTCTTGGTAACAAGAATTTTACCTTAGTGAAAGAGATATTTTCTGAGGCAAAGAGCGTATTTTCAAGGACAAAGCTTCATCATGGCAAGGGGACAATGGGCAAAGGCTTTAGAGGAAAGAATGAGTTTTATATTAAAGGTAAAAGCTGGAAAGGAGGAGAGAGGGAAGCAAAGTCAATTGCAATCTGAAGTGGGAGAGGTTTTGAACGTGGGTAACCTATTGAATCTATCATTCTACACATTTGAAAGGAGGACCGGTCGCTGGTACAGTTCACAGCACATTTTCCTTTTTTTGTTTTGTTTGTTTCTTTTACATTTTTTTACTCATTTTTAGTTTCCATTTTGCATTTGTGCTTTTGTAGTGTGTTAAATAAGTGTTCTCTTTGTACTCGAATTAGAACTTATAGGAAACCGACAAGTTCTTCGTGGGATCGAACCCCGTACTTACATAATCTATACTTCATTAGATTCGTGCACTTGCGGGTATTTTTAATTGGTTGTTTGCACATTAATTTGTGTCCTCTTAGGAATGCAACAACGCCTGGCCGGAGAAACTGCCCAAAGCTCTATGGGCCATCCGGACGTCCTATCGAACCTCCATTGGGGAGACACCCTTCAGCCTTGCAATCGGTTCAGAATCCGTCGTCCCGGTTGAAATCGGCGAATCGACTTACAGAACGGAAGGTTTCGAGCCAAGGGCGAACGAAACCGCACTTTCATTAAGCCTCGACTTAATCGAAGAACGCCGAACGATAGCCAACCTTCGGAATGAGGCATACAAGCAGCGCGTCTCTCGGTACTATGACTCCAGGGTCAGACCCCGCTCCTTCAGAATCGGAGACTGGGTTATGCGCAAGGTCTCGCTTGCAACCAAAAACCCAATGGAGGGAACCCTCGGACCTTCCTAGGAAGGACTCTATGAAGTCATCGGCATCCTTAGATCCGACACCTGCAGGCTCGGAGGCACGGACGGGAAGACCCTTGGTCACCCATGGAATGTGGAACATCTCAAGAGTTATTTTAAGTAATCCCCTAGCCAACGGCAGGGCGGAATTTGTATTTATTTGCCTACGGCACTTATATATATAAAAACGAGATTATCCAGATCGTTATAACCTATCGGTAATTTTCATGCAAATTGTTTCGGTAAGGCTCATCAACATGAGCCACGGCAACGTTGCCTACGGCAATCAAAAGCTATGCATTATACGCCACTACCCAACTATCGGTACCTAGGAATTGCCCATGGCATCTCTATAGACGTAAGGCTATTGGGGCCTCGTCCCTACCGATATCTACAACACTTGTGTGCGAGAATGATTATCCTACAACAGTTATTAGCCTACGGCAGTAACAAGCATGGATAAAATTCAAACGTAAAAACACAAGTGATAAAAACAAAATATTACATAAGTTAAATGCCATCGGCATTAATGTGTTCGAACTTTCGCTCGCCTACGGCGAATAAAATTACAAAAAAATATATATTAACAAATAAAAAATGTCAAGTAGCATCATGATTGCCCTCGACAGCTTCGGCATGGCCACCGGAGGCCTCGGCTGGAGCATCTTCGGCATCTGGATCGTCCATCGGAACATCCTCGCCTTCATAGTCCTCTACCATCTCTTCAGTAATTCCCTCGGGAATGGGAGGCGGATCGGCGATGAAGTTGAGGTTGAGCTTCCGGCCCGGATTGTCCTGTTTGAAGCGGTAGACAAGGTCCGCCATCTCGAACCCACCTCACGATCCAGGAGGTTGGCAGAACTCCGTAGAGTAATGGTAGGCCTTGACCGCCTCCCGAACGGCAGCCTCAATCTCAGACGCCTTGCCCGCTCCGACTCTTCCAGAGCGACCCGCACGACCTCCTTAGCCGCTTCGGCATCCTGCGTCGTTTCATCCAGAGCCGCCCTCATCTCCGCCAGCTTTGCCTCCAGAGCCTTGACATGCCGTTCGGCAGCCTTTAGGTCTAGCAGGAGGTTGGCGTGACTCTCCGGCGCTTTGCCAGCCTCGGCAACCTTAGTCTTGCCGTCCTCATCCAGCTTCTTCGAGCGCTCGGCACTGGCAATGGCCTTCTTCATGCAGAGCCACATATCCATGGATGCCTGCAAAGGAACCGGTCAGCGGGTCAAGTGACAAGACGAACGGAAACCAGGAAATAAGGAGAAAATAAGATACTTCCAGAAGCTTGGAGACGGAAGGCACGCCTATCTCGGACAGCTCCATCTGCGAGACAAGCGAGGGTTCACGAACTGAACCGTCTTCAAGGGACAAGCGAGGGTAACTGGTTCGGAGGGCCCCCTTCCTCCTCCACAGCCAGCGTCGCCCTCGGAGGCTCAGGCTGCCGGCGACGCTTCGGCGTCTCTCGGCTTTCGAATCGACGGTCAGAGGCCGCTTCCGGAAGCCTTGGAAGGGACATCCTCTGCGCCCTGCCCTTCCCTGGGTGCCGATCGGGTCACCGGTGCCTGGCAGCCATGGCCCTCTTCCGATCGGCGAGGGACTGGTCGTTCGGATCAACCACCGGTGCCGACGACTCTGAGGCAGCCTCAGCCTGCCGACTCTTTTTCTTCCCCAGGAGCCCATCACGAGGCACCGTTTGGTAGAGTCGGCCATCTTTTTGGCTTCGGCAGATTGCCTAGCGTCAGTCACTGCAAAAGAAACGAGGCACCGGTAAGACGAGGACAGAACGTTAAATAAACGCAGAAAATAAGTATACTTACTCTCGGTAGGGCTGATGAGTCGAGCTTTGACGAGGTTCTTGGTAAAAAGAAACTCGGGATACACCCTCTCGGCAGCAGGAACCTTAAGCCTCACTCGATCGAATCTGCTGGATCTCTGATTGGCTCGGGACCGGTTGTTTCAGCATGCCTGCAAAAGGAAAAGAAACCATTAGAACTGCCGAAATAAAAATTAGCTGACCTACCGAACAGTAGGAAGGCAACCTCCCGGTTAATTGGAAGGTCTTGGGGATATGAAAGCGGACGGGCGTCCCGGACGACGATTCCCAATTGCCCGAAAGCAGGACCCGCCGATTCCTCCAGGTCTTCCTGGGACGTCGGCACATAACTAATAAAGTGCCCACGTTCGGAAGCCTTGAGGTAGTTCGCCTGGACCCAACCTCCATGATCAGTCTTCTTGGATTTGGTTATGCTGTCCAGGTAGGAGACTGCTCATAGGAAGGCTCCCCATCCCCAGCAAGCCCGAAAGCGGTAATCACCCCCATCAGAGCCACCCAAAAGTTGGGGTTGTCCTGCCGGTGCAGCGTACCCGATCTGGGCGAGGATCCTCTGAACGGCATGCTACAACGGAAATCTCACGCCATGCCTGGAGGACAGACGTGAAAAAGGCAACCTCACCGTCCTTCGGCTTGCTGGAGGGATTCGGTAGGACCTGGGATCCGCATCCCTACCGAATCGGGGATCCCGTACTCACGGCGAATCCTAGCTATCTCCTGTTCGGTCACCTTATTGGAATCTAAATAGTCTACGCCAAAGAGATCCTCCTTCGATACCCCCATAGGCACCCTTGGTCTCCCCGGTTAACTATCGTCACCTTCGGCTGAAATGACGATCTGGTAGAATCTCCCTCGCGTCAGGAGGTGGAGGGTTCTGGTCGGCAGGAAGGGGCGCTTCGAACGGTAAGCTACTTGTCGATCCAAAACCTGGAACTCCTCCACCTGGGGCTCAGACAGCGGGCTGAGACCAACATGTGAGCCGTCTCGGTACACCACAGCCAACGGTAGAGGCTGGCTAGTCATCAGCCCTTTACCGATGCCGTGGGTAGGTACCGGTTGAACCCTCTCACCGATGATCTCAATGTCAGAATCTCCATCTACCTCAGTATCCCCACTCGACTCCTCACTCTCTGTCTCCCTTTGTCCGCCCGGAGACTCCCCTCGAATGCGTTGGGCTCACTCTCGAATCCAGACTCGCTATCAGACATCTACAAAAACAAGGAAGGGAAACTAAGGGCCATGCGAAAGGACTAGCTTACCGATGCTTACGTCTCTACCTATGGTAACTAGACTACCGAACTACACCCCACTTGCATAAAGTTCTAGTCTAGTTCAAACCAAGGAAGGACGTACGCGAAGTAAAAGAAAACTTTAAAGGGATACCGAACGGTACCTTGGCTAGAGCTGTGGAATGAAGGAAAGGGTCGACTGACAGGTCGCGCACGTCGGAAATCGCTTCAAAGTGCCGATCGACTGCGTCAGAAATCGCCTTGATTGTCGTTAGTTCTCGCGGAAATCGCCTGGGACAGAGCTTCCGCGTCTCTCACAAATGCAAAGTGACTTATGCCTCAGAGGTCACTCCTATTTATAGGGCAGGAGTTACGACGGTACACCTTGGGACACGGAACGACGCATTAATGACTCCGCTCTGCGCGATTTGACATGCCACGCGTCACACAAAGTTTGGGGGTTCTCGCAGGCACGCGGGGCTCAAAAGACGAAGCGTCACTTTGTCCCATCAGCTCCCTCGCATGACTCGGGGCGCGAGGAGATAACCAAAATTTGCCCAAGTCAAGGACCTATCGGTAATTCCGAGTCGGACTCCGTTCTGAACTCCAAGAACTACCGAATGGTAGCCCACTGAGCGCCGACTCCTGGGCTCCCTTTCATGACTTCCGAATGAGCACGCACGGAGAAGAGGGCCAAGCGCCTCCTCCTGGCGGACTACCGAACGGTAGCCCACTCAGCGACAACTCTTGAACGCCTCCTCCCTGCGGCCTACCGAACGGTAGGGCTACTAGGGGACTACCAAAAGAAAACAAATCAAGCCCTCACCCGAACATCCTCGGATAAAGGCTTGGGGGACTCCTGTTTATACCCAAAATGAACAGCCAATAAAGACAAGACACGTGGAGAGCATGATCAGGGTAGCCTTCGGCACCCATCCTACCCTACCCGTCCTACCGATCGCTCCATTAGGGCAACGTCCGTTGCGTAGATTCAGCTGCACCAAAATGGATTTAGCTGCATCCTCAACTTGTGATACTCGCAAGTGCACGAGCCGTTGGTAGTTTAGCATATGTAAGTGCGAGGTCGATTCCACAGGGATTGGTGATTGAATGATCCAACTCAGTTTTCCTACACAAAACAAAAATGAAAACAAAAGAAACAAAATAAGAAGAAAGAAAGTAACTAAGACAAGATGGTGTTGTTTTAGAATCCACCCTAATTGTTCTAATCATGTTATGGCAGCAAGTAAACAAATTGATTCACTCATGAAGATGCTCACAAATAAGTCCATGGTGTTTGGATCAAATTGCATTGAACATCACAAGGACCCCAAGCATGGTGTTTACATTAGGAGACCTAGAAACCAAATCACATGAGTTGCTAATGGATGGAATGAAGATGATCCCCAAACCTTCCCAACAAGAGCAAAATGCATAAAACCTCAGGTGATCAATCAAAGGATGCAAAAACAGCTCCATTAAATTAGTAAAGAAGAATTCGTGAATGAAATCAAACTTTATAAACTCAAACCATGATACAAGACTAGCAAGATGTTTATTAAAACTAATAACAGAAAAATAAAGTAAAACAAAGGAAATACAAGAAGAAAATAAAAGACACCCCCAAACTTAGGGTACGTATATGTATGAAGTAATGAGCTTAACACACCCCCAAACTTAGATTTTGCTAGTCCTCGAGCAAAACAAAAGAAAAACAAAAACAAAACAAGAAGTTAACTATACCACTTTCGTAGGTAACTCGATTGCATTGAGCGTATGCAACAAGCCTTTAAACCTCTAGGCATCCCTAGTAGGAGGAGTTGTGTCTCCTGAGGGTTTAACAATACGATACCCACAAACGTTTTACTGACTCTACAAAACAAAATGGTTAGAAAACTTAATAGATTTGTTAGTCCTTAAGCAAAACAAAAACAAAAACAAAAACAAAGACGTTAACCTTCCAACCGGTCAAAAATGTTAAACTTCATAGACATGGCTCAACAAGGAACAAAACAAGCACTAAGGAAGTTCTAAACATTATTCAAGTGCTACCACAATCTCACAAAAATCATGCTGAAGGTGTGTGTGTGAAGTAGCCATGAAGATACAACTCATGCTTCTCAAACAACGATATGAATTCCTGCAAGAATGAGCACAAGTTTGCCAAGCTAAACCAAAATCAATAGGACTTTACTCATGGATGTAATGGGGTTATGGTAATGGTTAGACAAAGAATGGATATGAAAACACAAAGTCTAAGGAACAAAGTAGAGCATAATATGTAAACAAGATCATGGACGTTTGAAATGTAAGGCACAGAAAATGAAAAGCTCACAACACCAGATTTTGCAATTGAATCACTTCACAATTTGGTTTTGACATTTACACACTTTGTATAATATTTGGCCCAATTTTGCGGCTCTTCACCCTAGACCACCTTGATTTCTCCTTATATCACCCTAGGGTCGTGACTACATTGGCCACACTTCTTTTCTCTTTTTTTTTAATTCTTTTTTTTTTATTCAGCTCATTTGTTGCCTTGAATGCATTACAATCTGAAATACAATCATTCTCTACAAGTCCCCTAGATGGTAGGATGTTTAATGGATGATAAGGTGATAGAAAGAAATGGCTAAGTGTTTGGGCACAATAGGGTTTACAATGGAATATGTATTGTATGGGTTGATGGAGGAAAAAGAACGAGGCTTAACAAAGATGGCCTAAATCATATCTCAGTTATAACTTAACATTCCAGTGAATCACACAAGCAAAAATGCATACAATTGGGTAAGACATGCAAGAGTTGTATAATCATGGCTAAAGTGCATAGAAAGCTCAAGCATAATTATGTGAGACTTAGCTAGCAAAAGAATAAGATTCAGACCTAACTCAATGCTTATCAAATTCCTAAGAGCCATATTAGAAGTTAGACTCAAGATTTATCATTGGTGTGGGAAGGAAAACTGAAAATGACTCAAAGAAAAGAAACAGAAAAGAAAAACGTGAGGTTTCAAATTGCTGTTTTGCTCAATTTCAACATCTAATCTGTTTTGACATGTAACTTTCAAACCACTTGGTCAAATTTAACGTTCTTTATGTTGTTGGATTCAGCATGAAACAATGAAGATCACATCGCGGACCAAACTTTCAAAACAGTAGCAGAAAATAAAATTTTTGTAGCAATGAAGAAGCCTACGTTTTCAGACACAAACACAAAAACTAAAAAAAAACTTTCCTCACCCCCAAACTTAAATGAAGCATTGCCCTCAATATTTGAATCCAAAGCATGCAATGCACATGAAATCTAGGGTAAAGGAATGAAATGAAAGAAATACAAGAAAGAGAGTTTAGAACTTCCCCTTGAGGACAATGAGAGGGAAATGCACATAGTATGGCAGCACATGTTCTTCTTTGAGTATTTGGGTCAGCTGCTCATCATGTTTCTCCCACGTCAAGGAAAAGAAAACCCTAACAAAAACAAAACAGAAAATGAGAAAAAACTAAGCATGAGTAGCAATTATTATACAAATGAAAGAGATATGATTGGAATGCTCCCTTTGAAGTGATAGCTGGAGAGTGGTTGGCCATAGCAGCTGGAGGTCGACTTCTCCGCTGCTCCATACTCCATGTTTCTATGGATTGGGTTGTCTCCTCTCTCTCCCTCTTTCTTATTGAGCTACTTCAGAAATGCTTAAAGAAGGGAACTTGAAACAGAATTTCAGATTATTTGATTAGGAAACCAGAACTTAAATGAAAAGGATAAACTAAACTAAAACATCAAGATTGGGGATTCAACTTCACCACAAACATCTAATTCCATGCTTCAAAGTAACAAGCATCAAAGTAAATCAAACTAGCTTATGGAGTTCGTTCTTTCTCAAATATGATTATCCATTCGGTGTGTGGTTGTAATCAAGTATTCAGAAAAAGCAGTTAGCTATGGTGTTTAGTCTAAACACAAATTCCAAACCCATTAAGAACAAGAAGAACAATAAAGAACCAAGTAGAATTTAAACATGGTGTTTGTCTTCAATATCTACCCATCCATTCACTAATCGGTCCAAGAGTCATATGGTGTTTATGTAAACTTGAACAAGATATTTAATTAAGAGCAAGTGAATGAAACCAGAAACTAGCAATAATCAACATGCTACTTGAACCCTTTGTTTGGTGTTGTGTAAGCTGGGACTCAAACCCAGTTCTCTTGCTTGTCAGGCAATTGTCCTTGTCCGTTGGACTACAAACACAACTTATCAATTAACCTCATTAACTTTAAAACATGAAACTGTCCAGTTATAAAAAAGATAAAAATAAATAAAAAGTAGGAAAACCAAATAGAATCAAGCAATGTTACCGATCCTCGGCAACAGCGCCAAAAACTTGTTGTGTAGGATTAGCTGCACCAAAATGGATTTAGCTGCATCCTCAACTTGTGATACTCGCAAGTGCACGAGCCGTTGGTAGTTTAGCATATGTAAGTGCGAGGTCGATTCCACAGGGATTGGTGATTGAATGATCCAACTCAGTTTTCCTACACAAAACAAAAATGAAAACAAAAGAAACAAAACAAGAAGAAAGAAAGTAACTAAGACAAGATGGTGTTGTTTTAGAATCCACCCTAATTGTTCTAATCATGTTATGGCAGCAAGTAAACAAATTGATTCACTCATGAAGATGCTCACAAATAAGTCCATGGTGTTTGGATCAAATTGCATTGAACATCACAAGGACCCCAAGCATGGTGTTTACATTAGGAGACCTAGAAACCAAATCACATGAGTTGCTAATGGATGGAATGAAGATGATCCCCAAACCTTCCCAACAAGAGCAAAATGCATAAAACCTCAGGTGATCAATCAAAGGATGCAAAAACAACTCCATTAAATTAGTAAAGAAGAATTCGTGAATGAAATCAAACTTTATAAACTCAAACCATGATACAAGACTAGCAAGATGTTTATTAAAACTAATAACAGAAAAATAAAGTAAAACAAAGGAAATACAAGATGAAAATAAAAGACAAAGGGATGAGAAGAAGATAAGGACAGCATGCTAGAGATGGAAAAGATTCATCTTCATGGCTGCCAGGAGGCCAAAGCCTCCCAGCTGCTGCCTTCTCCCTTCTCTCCCTTTGTGACTCTCAACTTTCCCTCTCTTTGTGTACAATGGAAGTGTAAATTATGGAATGAAATTCTGGCTCTCTAAGCTCTCTAGAGACTCCCCATTTATAGGCACAAGGGTTAGGTGAATCAGATTATACAATTAAGTTCACCAACCACACAAATTTCACCTAACACACTTGCATTAGATAATCAGAAATGGTTGTTGCACTTCACCAACAAATCCCACCAGCAGCCATAGCTCATCATTATGTCAGCATGACCAAGCATCCATCAGCTCATCCTTAGGTCAGCATGATGTGCAGCTTCAAGGGCTTACGAATTGGGCTTGGCTGAATCAAATGACAACTTTAAGATGTCCATTGTGAAGTTCAGAATGTCTCTGATCCAACCACACAAGTATTGGCCCAATCCAAGATCGGATGAAGAAGATAAGGCCGAAATGAACTTCTACCTCAATCTCCAGTTTTTGCACGTTTTTGCACCATATTGCTTCAAATGCTCTCATGCTCTAATTGCATGAATTATGCTCTCTTGCTCTATTGGCCTACAAAACACACAAAGAGAGGCAAATAACTCAAAATTCTAAGAAACTAAGCAAAAGAAGTAAGTAAATAGGGTACGTATATGTATGAAATTATGAGCTTAACAACGTCCCACCTTCTGGACACGTGGCACGCTTAGGATCGACGTCCACAGGTCCCACATCGAAAAACTACAAGTAGTGCACACCTCTCAAGGCCTATAAAAGGGATCAACCACCCCAAAATATAGGTAATCAGAACGATCGGCATCCTGCTTAATTGATCTGAAAGTAAAACTTACTAAATCCCGAACTTACTTAGGCTTCGGAGAGCCTTCGGCCGGTACCACACCGGTGCCCTTCGCCTTATCGAGCGTTCCTCTATTTTGCAGGTCACGCTCCCTACCGAGGCATCTAAGGTACCAAAGGCATCAAAATTACTAAGTTGACCCTAAAGTCGCAAGATCACTTTTTGGCGTCAACAACAAGTAAGGCCTTTCCCTGCCTTAGAAGTGTCTGCGCCTTCTCATGATCCCAAACCAATGTCGCGTTCATGGCATGATATATTTTTTGAGGAAGCTGAAACCCAGACTAATGTTTCAAATAATAGCGACACCATTGCATCTCCCACTCTTTCTCATCCTGTTTTGGGGAATGAGGATCATGGTTGCAATGCCAGAGGGAGTGTGTTTGCTCATACATCACATGTTATTATTTCTCAAAGCAATGACATTGAGGATTCTAATCAATCATTCTCTCTTGTGCTCACAAAGTCTCAAAGGAAACGAATGCGCAAACAGGCTCGTGATATAAACCGAACGGTGCATGCAGTCTCATACGCCCTAGAGATAGGGCAACTATAAAAAAGGTTACTAGATGAGGTTCCTTTATGGGAATGCTCGGGGAGTGGGTAACGGATCCCACTCGGGAAAGAATTCGTCGTATTCTTCGACAACATCGTCCGGAGGTTTTTTGTCTTTCTGAGCCTTTTGTTTCTTTGAATTCTTTTAATTCTTCCTTTTGGGATTCTCTTAATCTTCAGCTTATCTGCACAAATGATCGTGGAGATTTGTTGCCCAATTTGTGGATATTTGGAAAAGTTAACATATCTGTTCAAGTACATTGTGTTACTGATTAACAGGGTTACTTTTTCTTTAGACCTTGATGGGGTCAGTTGTGTGTTTACAGCGGTTTATGCCAAAACCACTTATTTAGCTCGTCGTGGCTTATGGACAAGTATTGAATTTGTTAAAGATCAATTTGCTTCCTGGCCATGGATTGTTTTTGGGGATTTCAAAGCGGTTTTGGGGGATCATGAGAAACTTGGTGGGCATCCTATTGACAGGAAATCTTGCGAGGAGTTCTAGCGTATGTCTGATGTTTGTGAGCTGATTCATTTTAATACTAAAGGTGCTAAATTCACATGGGCAAAAGGGTTGACCATTAACTCCCGTGTAGAGCGGCGTCTTGATCGGTGCCTTGGGAATACTCTTTGGCTTGACGCTTAGGATTATTTTGATTGTTATACTCTCCCTAGACTTTGCTCTGATCATAATCCCATTGTGATGAGTTGTGGCAAGCTAGCTCGTCCTCGTGCTTCCCTTTTTCGTTTTCAGAGAGCTTGGTTAACACATCAAGATTTTCATCAGTTTGTTAAGTCTACATGGGCAGCCACTCACTCTTCTATGGACCCCTATTTTAATCTCACTCACAAATTGAAGATTCTCGATAAAGCTTTGCAGTCTTGGAACTGGGAGGTTTTTGGGGATGTTAATCATAATGTGACTGCGCGCCTGATGGGGGTCAGATTTTTTATTTAGCAAGGAGAGTGAGTTGCAAGCTTCATTAACTGAAGCCTTTCGTGTTCAGGAGATTTTTTGGAATGAGAAATCCAGAACTAAATGGGTCGCGGATGGGGATAGAAATACTTCTTTTTTCCCTTCTATGTGCAAAATTCGGAAGGCTCGTTGTTCTATTTCTCTCCTCAAAAATGGATCCACTATTCTCGAGGATCCGTGCGCCATTCAATCGCATGTTGTACATTTTTATTTTGATATTTTTACTGCTAAATCTGTTCCTGATACAGGGTTAGTGGAAAAAGTTATCCCTTCTTTAGTTACATATGAGGAAAACTTGAGCTTGATTGCTCTTCCTAGCGCGAGGAAATTTTTGTTGCTGTAAAACAAATGGACGCTTCTCAGCGCCCCTGGTCCTGACGGTTTTAGTGGTCACTTTTTCTTAGAGTGTTGGGATATTGTGGGCAAGGAGGTCGTGTGTTTTGTTCAACAATTTTTTTGGGATGGTTACCTTCCTCGACATTCAATTCTAGCCTCATTATTCTCATTCCGAAGGTTCCTAATGCTGTTTTGATGGGGCAGTATCGGCCCATTGCTTTGGCAAATTTTTTGTTCAAGATTATTCCTAAAATTCTCTCTATACGGCTTGCTCCAATTGCCTCTCGGATTATTTCCCCTCAACAACATGCTTTTGCTCCAGGTAGGAATATTGTTGATGGTATTATCCTTACTTATGAATGTTGCAATTTGTTAGACAATGCATGTGCTGGAGGTAATGTGGCCCTTAAGTTGCATGTGGCAAAGGCCTTTGATACTCTTTCTTGGGATTTCCTACTACGTGTTTTGACTTCGTTGGCTGACACAGTGTGTTTTTTGAGTGGGTTTATATCCTTTGGCACATTATGCCAAGCTTTCTATTCTTGTTAATGGACAAGTTTCTGGTTACTTTTCTTGTGGGCATGGAGTTCGCCAAGGTGATCCTTTGTCTCCGCTGCTATTTTGTATGGCAGAGGAGGTGCTTAGTCGTGGTATTTCAAATTTGATTAATTATGGTAAGCTCATCCCAATATCTTTGCCCCCGGGGTGCAAACAATTTCCCATGTTCTTTTTGCGGATGATATCATTGTGTTCTGTAGAGGCTCCAGGAAAAATCTCACAATCCTTATGGATTTCTTGAAAGAATATGAGCTTAACTCTGGCCAAGTTATCAACAAAACAAAGTCTAATGTTTTTCTGGGTAAGACTCTCCAACACTACCATCGTTTGATTTCGAATGTTCTAGGCATCAAGGTGGGATCATATCCCTTTAATTATTTGGGTGTTCCTATTTTTAAGGGCAAGCCTCGTGCAATATATTTTCAAGGCATTGCAGATAAAATCAGATCTCAGCTGTCTTAATGGAAAGGGTCTCAGCTTTTGTGGCGGGTAGACTTTAGCTACTTAAGTCTGTTGTAGCTAGTATGCTTGTTTATAGTTTTCAGATCTATGAGTGGCCAATGTCTCTCGCTTCGAAAAATTGAGACTTGGTGTCGTAATTTCCTTTGGTCTGGCTCCTTTGACAAACGTGGGGTTCCTCTAGTTTCTTGGCGTCGATGTTGTGCTCTTATGGCAGAAGGTGGTCTTGGCCTTAAGCAACTAGTGGTTTTAAATCGAGCATTTTTTCTCAAAAAAGGCTGGGATGCTCTTTCGTCTTCTTCTTTGGGCTACCAGTTTCTTCGGGATAGGTTTTGGCGAGGGGTAAGATTCGTTCTGCTTATGTCCCGTCCTCCATTTGGCCCGGCCTCAAGCGTATTTCGCTAGATGTACTCAGGTAATATTCTCTACCTTCTTGGAGATGGTAAGAGCACTTCTTTTTGGTGGGATAACTTTATTCGTCAACCTCTGTCTACTTATTTTGGTCTTCACCCTTCTCTACCGTCGTGCATGGGGGAATTGGTTTCTCAGGATTCGTGTAAATGGTGTCTGGCACCTTCCATCTCTACTAACTCTGCACTTTCCAGGTATTTGTGAGCATATTATGGATATTTCTTCTTTTCATGATCCTGTTGTAGGTGATTTGTTAGTTTGGGCGCCATCCTCGTCTGGCACCCTCTCTGCTAAGGATGCTTATGAATTCACACGGCCTAAGTTTGCCGAGGTTCCTTGGTGTAAGTTAATTTGGAAACCTTTTATTGAGCCACAGAAATCGTTCTTAGTGTGGAAAGTTATGCATGGCAGGCTTCTCACAGAGGATTTTCTTCAAAAATGTGGTATTGCCCTTGCTTCTATGTGCTTATTTTTCAGGATGGCTCCTGAGAATATTAATCATTTATTTTCTGAGTGCCCCTTTACTTGTTCCATATGGAGTTCTTTGTTCATGTTTTTTGGTCTGCACTTTACTCTGGGGTCTTTAGCAATTATTCTTTCTTCCAGCCCATCTACTCATTTTAGCCCTCAGCTCATGGATCTATGGCTTCTTATGTTCGGAACTACTGTGTGGTTAATTTGGGATTTAAGGAATAAGTTGCGGTTTGAGGAGAATAAGTTGCGGTTTGAGGAGAAGGTTTCCACGGTTTCTTCCGCTTGTCGTACCATTATTAATCATGTGCATGCCTCTAGTCCTCTCGCCAGGGGTCATATGTCAAATAAGGTGCGTAATCTGTGTATTATTCATTCCATTGGGTGCGCTGTCGTCCTCGCCCCAATCCCAAAATTGTTGAGGTTATGTGGCATCCCCCTTGTGTTGGCTCTATCAAAATTAATACTGATGGAGCACGCAAAGCGACTCTGGTAAAGCAGGTAGTGGTGGTGTGTTTCGTGATTATCAGGGCCATGTTCTTGGGGCATTTTCGGCCAATTTAGATGTTCCTAATGCATTTCATGCTGAAGTTTTAGCGGTCATAAAGGCCATTGAGCTTGCTTGGCTACATGCTTGGCATAATGTTTGGATTGAAACTGATTCGTTGTTAGTTACTAATTCTTTCACTCTCCACATTTGGTCCCTTGGCTTCTACAAGTTGATTGGCAAAATTGCTTGCATCGTCTCCAACACATGTCATTTAAGATTTCTCATATCTGTCATGAGGGTAATCATGTTGCTGATTCTTTGGCGAATCATGGTGCTTTGGGCTCTGGTTTAATTTGGTGGGATACTGCACCTTCTTTTATTTTGCCTTTTTGTCAGCGGGACTAGCTGGGCATGCTTAATTACCGGTTCTCCTAGGTTCTTTTGTTTACTCTTTCAGAGTTTTGGTCTCATAGGTCAACATGTTGTTGTGCTTTTCTGTCATTGTCTTTCGGTTCGGTCCCCCCTGTTGTTCTTTTTATGTTTTTGTTTCTTATTAATAAATTATGATCAAGGGGACGAGCGGGGGCTTCCAGAGTATTGGTCCCCTCTTTGAGGGTGGTGGATGTGTGTGCATCCGATGACCGATACTGAGGAGCTAATCTTGCATAATCCTTGGTTTATTTTATATAAAAAAAGAATTGTAAACGAAGCAGGAAATTATGGAGCCTAACATCGTTAAAACTTGGTATTGTTGGAGCACGGGTAACTTTTGCGGATTTTTAAGAGGCTGCTATGCATTCTTCCGCCCCGGTGGAGATGGATCAATTTTTCCTGTCTTGTTTGGCGAGAATGGAAATTAAGGAATGATGAGCTCTATGGAAAGCAGGGATGTAATTTTGTTGTGTAGCTGGAGGGGACTTCAGATTACTTAGAACAATTCAAGTAACATTCAATGCGCGTCTGGATCAAACCACCACCACAATTCTTGCTAATGTATTGTGATGGCGCTATTGGCAAGCGAGGCAGAAGGCGAGGCCTAGGGGAGTTGGTGCGTGATTATGAAGGAAACTTTAAATGGGGTTTTGTTTGTGTGGGGGCCAGAAGGGCTTGAGGTGGTGGTGGTGGCGGCTACTAAATTGGCTGCTCTACGGATTGGCTTGCAGCATGCGGCAGCAAGGGGGTTGACAGGTCTTTTCATATCTACAGACTCACAAGAATTGGTGAATTTATTGAAGGGAGAAGGAGGGTTGTGGTGCAACTTGGGGAATCTAGTTGAGGATGTTAAATTTCTTTTATCACAGTTGCATATTGTGGATGTTTTGTTCCAACTCCGAATGGGAATAAGGTGGCGCATTCTTTGGCCCAAGCAAGTATGCGGCTTCAACATCGGACGTTTTGGGAGGATATGCAACCTTTTGGGATTCTTCCATTGCTAGACAGAGATAGGGAGGGTGTGTAGTTTTGTTTTGTTCAGGAGATGCAATGGTACTCTTTTTCCTTCACCGGACTTTCCCTTACTGAGAATTTTCATGAAAAAGTTTTAACAAGGCCACATAGATGCATCCCTGTTCCATGACTATTTGTAATCTTGGTTTTATTGAATGAAGCTCTACTTACAATAAATAAATAATGCTACAGTAGTCCTAGAAGTGTCTGGGGGATTCATGCGTCTTTCTTCTTGAATCTTTAGGACAGTCTTGCCATTTTTGGAGAAGTGTGGACTGGCTTAGGAAGTATATGTATTTTAAGAGCTTTTTGATCATTTGCCCAAAATTTGATAGATTTTCGAATTTTGCAATAGATAAATTAAAATATTTTCTGTAAAACCCAAATCTCTAATAGTGATTCAATTCTGTCTATAACTTGAGTACAAGTAATTGATGTTTATGACTTAAGTAAAGTGATGTATCTTAATGTTGCATAATTATTTTGGATACAAGCAATATTGGAAGAGATGGGTATGTGCTCTTAACCGCTTAAGCTACAAACTCTTTACATAAGTATTTTACTATGTAAAATAAAGTTTACTGAGAATGGTAACCATGGGAAAGGGATTCAAGAAATCCATCTAAGCTGGTGAGGTTCTTGCTCTTTAGAAATTGGGAGTACCAATGAGCAGAGAGTTTGGGTTGTCTTTTTAAATCAGGGTCGTCCAAATCGATGTAGTATAGGCCGAAGCTTGATTCATAGCCCCCCAATAGCTCAATGGAGTCCAAGAAGGACCATATAAAATAGCCTCTGGCATTTGATCCATTCCTTCCAAAAGTAAAGATTTCATATAGCATCCGTCAGTAATTAAGAAAAAGTACTAGTTAGTTGTCAAACTATGGTATAAAACAAGAAAAACCACTTAAGAAAAAAGCAAATAAAGATAATATCATATAGTTAAAGACTTCATAAGTGGTCAACGGTTATAGCCCAGTAAAAAAAGACCTTGATTAATGTGTGAGAAATCCTTTTTTTCTTAGTTTAGACTATCCCTCGTATAAAAATAAAATAAAATAAAAGACTTCACACATGAAACATATCTTGCCAATTCTCACATTGCCTATTTAAACAACAATTTGAGTCTTGACTAATTGATTTCAATTTTGTTCATGTAATTAATTATTAGCTACAAAATCAGTCATTTCTTTGGCTTCAATTGTCATTTCTTGTTAAAGCAAAGTAGTCTTTTCATATCGAGGGTGGCAATTAAATTTCCCTTGTATGAACACTTTCTTGGGACTCGGATAGCTAGACTTCAAATGGAGAGAATAAGATAAATCTTACGACCCTTGGGTTAAATTATAACTGGCAGAAAATAGGTATACCTTACAGCTTCAAGCAAAGCTTGGATATGGACCTGCACATATTTTATCCTCGACCTATCCTCCAATGATGAATTGCGTGCAGTTTGTTGACCTAAAATACATAGGATGCCAATACTTTTCCATTTAGATAATGAGATAGATGAAAATAATATAAACATGAAAAGTTAGATTCATAATAAAGAAAAAATTCCCTATCCAAAGAAAAAAGGGAAAAATTAAAGAAACCATAAATTATTTTCAATTAGGTTTGTTCTTTAATGTCCTATTATAACATTATCATCTAACTAAATTTTGTTTTGTTTGATTTTAAAAAGTTGAAACTATATGACTTTATTACAAAAAGAAGAGCGAAACTAAAAGTACCACTAAACTAAATTGCAAATTGTTCCAACACTTTATATTCAATAGATGCATTATAGCACTACTTTGATTAAATTTCAGCATTTAGATAGAGAGAAATATATACCATTTTCATGGATATATACAGGAGGATTGCCATAATTTTGCTTCATATATTCCAACAGTCTTTGCAGGCCCCAGGGAGCTATTGGATACTACATCAACCAAATGCATTAGTAATGCTTGAAATTAACCCCATAAATGGTTAAACGACCCTAAATTAACCCCACATTGAAAACTTGAAAAAATAAATACAATATGTAATGAATGATGCCACTCCTAATAACACCGAGGTTTCCTGATAAAACAACACACCTACTGGAATTTGTAAGTGGTTAAATTGTGAACAACATCGATGTTACTAGAAGTGAGCCGATCGATAACGCATCTCTCTAAAGTTAACAAGTTGTTATTTCAAAGTTTTACCTTCGAACGATGATGACTCATTACCTTTAGGAACTGCACAAATAAACTTTGTAAGTTAAATCAATAATTATATCATGCCTTAACCAAGATAAAACTTGCCCTATAGTGACCAATGCGCACACCAAAGCAGTGCAAAAAAGATGTAATCGATGAATCACGTAATAAAAACTAATAATTTTTTGAATATTTACTTAATCGTGGGTAAATCTTGAAGCTAGTAATTCAAAACTTCAGTTTTAAACATCCAATAGATATTTTACCAATATATTTTCACAAAGGCTCGGCTACATCCACAAAGTTATACTACGTACCATAATGGGATTAGGCCACAACTGGACTGTTAAATATTGGGTCACCCTAGATGCGGGAGGAAGAGGAATCGTACAATCCCGGTATGTGAGTTTTTGGCGTTTTGGCATGTTTTGATGTGGTTTCCTATTATTTTGGGGTTCTTTAGTACAATTTAATAGGGTTTTAGTTTTCTATTCTCAGTAAACTTGTAACCCAAGTCCTAGGAGTTATAAATAGAACTTTTAAGAGAGGAGAATTCAAGGGTGAATTTTGAAGAGAGAAACATAAGATTGAATTCAAAGGTGAATTCTTGAGTGTTTACAATGGCATCAAAGGGTTTGAGTAAGGGTGTGAGAGAAATTAAGACCTAGAGTTTGAGTTGATAGAAAGCTAATGGGGTTCTTGTTGTAACCAAAGTTTTTCATATTCTTCTAGTGAAATTTCTGGAAGGGATCACCAAACAGGACATAGGCACGAGACCGAACCTTTATAAATCTTTGTGTTCTTGTATGTCTGCAACACTCTTCATGGTGTGTGTACCTCAAAGGGTTTGTGTGTATACTATCACACAATCCATCAACAACAAGGTTTTGGAGTGTTTCTGCACCACAAGTGGTATCAGAGCCGTGCTTCGTGGTAGGCTCTTATAGTTTTAAGGGTGTTTTGCAAGTGTTGATGATGGCAGCCGACAAGAAGGTAGCGGGAGAAAACTCCCAAATGAAGACACCACAAACGGATAGCATGAAGCTCGAGGTGAAGACATTCACAAGGAAGGAGAACTTCACATTATGGCAAAGGAGAATGAAACATGACCTAGACCATGAAGGTCCAACTCTATCTTGGCAGGTGACGAGACAAGACTGGAAACCATGACAATGAAAGAGAGGATGTGCTCGGCAAGTTGGCTAAGGGGTCCATCAAGGTGATGGAAGACACCGCAAAGCAAACACGGAAAAAGCTCAAATGGATTTTTGAGGGAAAGTCACTATCAAACAACTGCTTCATGAATCAAGCTCTCCTAAATGTTCGTATGGAGGAGGGTGGAAATCTCACGGAGCATCTTAACACCTTTAATAGGTGTATTGAGGACTTGCAGAAGGTGGACGTGGTTTATAGCATCACGGGCTGGCTCAAAGTTCTAAAGATAGCTCTCAAGGTGCGGGTCTATTAACATGGACCGGAGAGTAGTGTCATTCAAGCGAGCGCAAGGGTAAAAAAGGCAATGGGAGGAATCCTAAATTCAAGGATAATGAAGGGCGCTTTAAGTGTGGGTCTGCGGATCATTGGAAGCAGAATTTTCTAGTATGGAATGAGAAGCAGAACAAAATGAAGAATGCCAAAAGTTCAAGCACAGCCAATGATGAACTTTTGACGGTTATAGATGAGGAGTGTAACGGGGAAGTAGTGGAAATTTCTATCAGGTAAGAATTATACTTTAGTTTGGCACATATGAGGAAAGGAAGGGTAGCAAGATTTTGTTGGGAGACAAAACAAGTTGTGATTTTTGGGCGTGGGAAGATCTAGATGTAAGATGATGTTGTTAGGAGCCTTAGTGAGGTTAAGGCATGTACTAGCACTAAGAAGGAATCTTATTTCTCTTGGCACTCTAGATAGAAAATGGTATTCTTACAAGGCCAAAGAAGGGAAGCTCTTAGTCACACAAGGTTGAGGGGAAGATTCAACTCAGTTATGAGGGGAAAGATTTAACCTAACAACTGTTATCAGCTTTGGAGGGTACAATTGTAGGTGAAGCAGTAAATTTTACCAATAAGGTGTTTTTCTACCAACAAAAAGCAGCAAAGGATCTTACGGTCAAGGAGCCTATGTAAAGAAATGAAGCTAAGGACTAGTTGGATATGATTAATAGTTTATCACCAAGGGTGCTTGATTTCATAGGTGTAGAAATGGCGATGTTGGAGGACAAGGTCCAAAAGGGTGAAGTCATGACAAGGGATGATGAGGAGAATGTTGTTGGGTTAGTGGCAACCGAAAAGATACTTCTTACTAAGGTGTTCATAGAAGGGACTCTAAGACGAATGGAGCTTGATACAAGGGTTGAAAAAGATGGGCATGAACAACAAACTCACAAAGGGGTTCTACTTAAGGTGTAGCCTTCACCACAACCAAGGTCCGGGCCCAAAGAATCCATCAAACCGGCCCAAGGGAAGGACAAGGTAGATTCAACTACATTTCGGAGTGCTTTTGGGAGCATGAAGCAGGAAAGTTAAATGGGTGCTTGGATGAAAAGGAAAGAGCTAGTTCATAAATTCAAGAGCAAAGTTGGTGGTTGCGTGGGGATTTATAGAACGAGGGTTGGTATGAGGTTTGCATATCAAGGCATGTTAAGAATTCGAGGTTCCAAGAAGGCAAGGAGAAAGAAGTTCGACATGGGGGATCTCTTTTCTACACAAGAGGTCTGGATTGCCAAAGTTTAGCTTGGGTGGAGCACCTTCTCACCTGAGGTGCATTAAGGCAAGAGGTTTGTTGCCATGGTGGAGCTCTTGGAATTACTAGAACAGTTTCTAAGAGGTTGAAAAGGTTATAGGGGTCAACCATTGTTCATGGCTGATTGATGGTTCGCCAAGATGGAGATTGTTGAAGATTGGCTCACCATATATGTGGGGGGAAGAGGAAACCCAAGGCGTTGCAAGGATGGAGCAATAAGGAAAGAGAGGAAGAAGTCGTAAGGAAGCAACAATGCAAGTGACTAGTCCCCGTTGGCCAGGCAATCGGTTAGTTTTGGTCGAGAGCTTGAAGTCGGTTTTTTACTCCTTAGCGACTGGTCATCTAATCCCAACGACCGATCATCACGGGAATAGTGACACGCACTATTTTGACATTTTGACGTGGTTTCCTATTATTTTAGGGGTTTTCTAGCCTAATTTAATAAGGTTTTATTTTCCTATAAACTTGTAACCCAAGTCCTATAAGTTATAAATAGTTTTTGGGGCTAGGTTAATTTAAGAGAGGAGAATTCAAGAGTGAATTTTCAAGAGATAAACTCAAGACTAAATTCAAGGGTGAATTCTTGAGTGTTTACAAGGGCATCAAAGGGTTTGAGCAACGGTGTGAGAGAAATGAAAACCTAGGGTTTGAGAGGATAGAGAGCTAAGGGGAAGTTCATGTTGTAACCAAAGTTGTTCCTATTCTTCTAATGAAGTTTCTCGAGCGAATCACCAAAGAGGACATAGGCATGGGGCCGAACCTCAATAAATCTTTGTGTTATTGTGTGTTTGCTTACACTCTTTGTAGTGTGTGTGTGTGTGTGTTTTATTCTCAAGGCGTTTGTGTGTATGTTGTCGCATAGTCCATCAACAATAAGGTCTTGGAGTGTTTCCGCACAACATCGACGTTGAACTCTTGAATATATATTTTTTTTGTTATGAACCAGCTGGGGAAAGAACCCCAAACAAAGAACTCTTGAATTCCTTCAAACATAGAACTTCGACATGATATCTGTTGTTGTTAATTAGCACGACATATTGGTATTGGAGATTGGTTTGTTTTAGAGATTGGCCACATTGTGATTATGAATTTAAAAGCCATTAGAGGTAAATTAATCATTTTGGATCTTTTTTGTTTCATACAATCATCTTGTACTGGTTCGTGAACATTTGATAGAAGAATTGTTATTGGAATGAAAGATGTTCTGAATGATGGGCTTAAAGAAATTGAATCCACATACATGTAGCAAAAACTTGATTAAATTTTTAAGGCTCAATAATAAATATACGTATAGCAAAAACTTACGTGTTATCTCGACTGCTGAGTCAGCATGACAGTCTCTGTTTGTACTCTTTAAGCTGATGGAGTTGTCCCTGGCGTATACGACGGTATAATAATTAAATCCTATGAAGTCAAACGAACCCTTGACACTTTGAGACTCAAGCCTAGTGAAGAAAGGAATTCTAGAGCCTGCATTGTTTTTCATTACATCAGGGTAATCTCCAAACACCAAGGGATTCAAATACCTACAACACAAAATAGACACAAAGGAATTACAATGAGTTTGCAGTTAAGACAACTAAATAATAATTTATGTATATTTATATACTCTGTTCGGCCGGTTTCACATAGTAGCTTGATCATCCAAGCCATCTATTTTTGATGTTCCACTGAAGGATTACCCTGTACTAATAATCCACCAAATTGGGCCGGAAAATGACTACAAAAGAGAGAACATAGAAGTTGCAATTTTATGCCAATATCAGACTTACCAACCAATATAGAAGTCGAGGCCTCTTTGGGTTGCTAGTTCATCTTCAATGGTTTTTGTTTGAGGAAAAAACCAAAAGGCAAAAAGGTTGATTCCTATAAACCCAC
Source organism: Prunus fruticosa (assembly GCA_018703695.1). Taxonomy (NCBI): domain Eukaryota; kingdom Viridiplantae; phylum Streptophyta; class Magnoliopsida; order Rosales; family Rosaceae; genus Prunus; species Prunus fruticosa. Next base: position 21,040,943 of record CM031922.1, read on the forward strand.
GTTGTTTATCCTGCATTCCAAAAGTATTGATGTTACATGGAATAATCTTTGTTGAATTAGGTTGGGTTTATTTTAACTTCTTTATCATAGTTTATAACGGTCTGTATTGTATGTTTGAGGTTATAATCGTTTATGCATTTCCACATAGTATATGTACATTAGAAGGAGAGGCATCAAATATTGCACAGTTTTCTCTTTTTCTACTTCCCATTTGCTCTCAATTTCTTATTTCCTCAACCTATCTCTAACTATTTTCTTAGTTAAAACGCTTTATGTTCTCAAATTAAAACTCGAAGACCTAAGTAACAAGTGAAAAGTTAGTAGCTATGACACTTATTAATCTGTCCTGTTTCTTGATTCAAAGACGTAAGGACACCATTGCAAGAACAACAGTGCTTGAAGCATTTAACATGAATTTGTTTTCTCTTGCAATTACCTGGTAGTTTTTCTTGTACAATCTAGCAGCCGACGCATGAGATAACAAGATATTATGCGTTGCCAAGTATGGTTCTGTTGAGGAGTTACCCCTAGAGCAGTTGAGACCAAATGGAATTGAACATCGTTGTGGTGGAAGAAATCCACGATCATAACCCCCAAGTACAAAAACATTAGGCTCATTCATAGTAGTCCAATGCAAAACTCTATCCCCGAAATTTTGAAGCACACATCTGCATACGCAGTGAAGTCTTTTCTGCCACCACAAAATTGTTCCATCATGATCTTTCCCCTTTTTCTCTTGATGTATTGAAATTACGCAAAACCAGAAGGGGGGGGAAGAAACCATACACAATCTTTCGGCTAACCCATCCTCCATACTCGTCATCAAGTGCCTGTGGGAGATCGCTATGGTGTAGAGTAACATGTGGTTGGATTCCTGCTTGAAAAATAAAGCACTCAGACATAAAATTACATAATTTTTAGATTGGTGGAAGTGGTACATGTTTCTTAAGGCATGTTTACTTTATCAGGAATGTGTATTGGAATTACTCAAATTCATGTCTTCCCCCGTGTTGACTAACACAGAAGCAATCCAAAATTATATGAGTTGCATGCTAAACTCGCGAATATCCTCAAAAATAGTAATCGGATCAGTTACCTAGTTGATTTGATTCCAATTCCTCAATTTAGTTCCACGATTCATGACTTCCTCCATTCCCAAGTAAACATGCCCTAAGAGTGTAATCACTCCCTAAATTTGAAGGAAAATATATAATGTAGTATCATAAGGTAGATAGTAACCATGGCTGATTAGTTGATCAATAAGATTGTTGTAATATTGTAGACCCTTTGGATTGACAGGTCCTTTTCCATCTGAAATAAAGAAATTGGATATTTGAGTGCTTGAAAACTTAAGCCTTGCTTGTTTAATATGAGTAACAATTGGATGCTCGTGCATACTTGGGATAAGTCTTGACCATGAGATGGAAAATCTATATGCCTCTAATCCAGTATCTGCCATTAGTTGAACATCTTCCTGCAACAGTTTGAATGAACATTGTATATCAAATAGCATCAACATGTTCCTAATTAGTTATTTAGGCAATAAATCTTGTGATTACGTAATTGAATGGAACATTTAGTATGTTAATTGTACGGAACATTTAGTATGTTATATGTGAATATAACTACTAGTCCTGAAACCTCTGAACTAAAAGAAAAGATTGTTAGCAATAACTAGATTGAATTTTGCAAAATATATACCTTATATTTGTGATACGCGTCACACGCTACATCTCCAGTAGCTCCATGAAAATGACCTGAAATTTTGAGTTAAAGCAATGAATAAATAAGGATCATGACACAGGCAAGTTATCATGTTACTTTGAACAATCCACTTTATCTAAATGTTTGATTACTTGATTATATTATTAATATGGATTAAGTTTATTTAATCCGCTTATCTAAATATTCTAATTTTCTGGTCAATATATTTTGTTGGCATGATGTGACCATAACTTTATAGTAATTCACATATTCTGTTGGCATACTTTCGTTTTTTGTTGTTGATTTTTCTTTTTTTTTTTTTTTGGGACAAACTATGTAATTAATAAAAAAAATTACATGACATGCACTGTCATGTGTCACATTATTATTGTAAATTACGGTTTTATTTTCTTAATTACTTTTTTTGCTGTGTATGTATGACCGCCGACTGACATTGTTTGGACGGACATGAATTTAACGTCATGGATGACAGTAGTTTTGGGGTCGTGGGCCCCTTCGAATATAACATTGAATCTAGTAGAAGAAAGCAACTAGGACTTTTCTTGCCTTAAGAATAATATCTGTGGCTGCCTACTTATAATAATATTGATTGGTATCCAAATCAATATGATTGAGACGTTGGATATATAACATTTTAAAAACTAATTAATTCTTGGAAAAATTTAATCTAACTAATAAAAAACTCTAATTTATTCATGAAGAGGTTAAAAAAATTTCATAAAAATAAAAACTTAAAAACAAACACAAAATAAAAGCATAAAAACTAGTATTGCTACAATCTAACCTGACCTCGCCAACCAACAAACAAAAAAGAAAAAAGAGCGAAAAAAGGAGAAGAAGAATTTGATATGAAAGTAGTGGGAAGCTAACCAGCATGCGCAAATGTGTCCAAGATGCTCGGGGTCCTGCCATCTTCGGCTGCCGCACCTTCCACCTTTTTTCATGTAAATTTTTTAATCAACCCAGGTAATAATACAAAAGCATATATATGGTTTTTTGTTTCTGTATAAATATATAAATTAGAGAGAAAAAGAAATTGAGAAAACCTGATAAGCAGAGGAGGAAGCACCAAACACAAAGGCCGGTACCGGTGGGAAGTCATCTCTGCAAAAGTTATCAGTGCTTGAAGAAACACTTTTTATAGTAAGAAGAAAACACAGAAGTGAAACTCTCAACATTAATGATGTAAAAGACGAAAGCACAGCAAGAGTTGGAGATTCTGGTTTCTGAATTTATAAAAAGCAAATCTTAGAATGAGAGGGTTACCCTTTAGTTATCCTTACTTTAGCTTACCCTAAAGCTCCTCGTCGATGAGCTACAAGATTCCAAATTACTTTTGAAGGTGTTGTGAGTTGAATTGAAGACTTTTTCATTTGTCGAGTGCGAAAGCTTGTCAAAACAGCCGAAAACTTGTCAAATTAATTAAAATAAAAAACAAGTAATTAATTGATAAAGGTTGTGCAAAGCCCCACTGCGATGATTGGCTTGAAGTGGAAAGCCTTTGCTTTCTCCTAACTTCACAATTGAGCATTTCGTTTGTCGATATTAGGTGACACAAATTGAACCTCAAGGTAAAAAGTCACTTTTCGTCGATATAAAATTTTCACTTTCGTTTATGTGGTTTCAATTATGACAATTTGACTCTTATACGAAGTCTTGGCTTCTTTCTCGCGGAGATATGTCCCTTGACCGTGAAGTTGCAGCTTCATCTTTGGAGGACTTGGCGTCGGCCTTCCTCTTTGAGGGGGGTTTAGCCGAGCACTCATTCTGTGTGAAAGGCAAATCATCTGAGTCTGGATCATATTGCTTCCATCTCTCAACATCCTTGGCAAGAGGCGACCATCAGCTTTCTCCCGATACTTGCTCAACAGCCAGTGCCATTCTCGAAACCTAGCAGGGATGTTCAGAGCCCAAGTCGACCTTAACCATGTCTTGCCCAAGGTCCAGTTTCTTGCAGATCTCTGTCTCTCGCAAGCAGAGGACAGAATTCATTTAGCCATACATCAAAGAATTCAAAAAAAAAAAAAAAGGAAGCAGATTAATAGAAGTATGACGTATCATCGCAGGAAGTGACGGGAACAAGTGCACCATTGCTGACCTCGCCTTCCCATCGTCCACTGACTTCCAACACATCGGCGTGTCATGCATGATCTCCTTGGCTGGAACCGTCAAACAGCTTGGATTTGTATACACAGACTTGAACATACTTCTCGTAGTGCCTCACTTTAAAGGAGTAGAAGAACTCTCGCATCATCAAATCCAGTTTAAAGAAATGGCTTAGATTCTCAAAACACATGATCGCCAGGTAGACGTTCGGAGTACATTGACTAGGAGCACACACTATAGCACAGAACACCTTCCTGAAGAACTTCGACAACGGGAACGTAAAGCCCAAGGAGAAATAGAACAAGTCAAATTAAATGTTAGGTTTGCAAAAAAAAAAAAACAAAACAAAAAGAAGAAAAGAAAAGAAAGAAAGAGACAAGCTCGACATACCTTGGTGTGCACAGCAACTCCTCTCCTCGACAAACAGTACAATTCTCCAAGATCTCTCTCACAAGCTAGAAAGTAGAGAAAGCAAGTTTGCAATTTGAAGAGGAGTGAAAAGAAGCCTTGTATTTATAAAGGTTGGGCATCCTAGGTCAAAGAGGAATCACAAATATATTCCCATTAGGAGCCCAACTCCAAGAAAAAGTCAAAAGCCTCCTGTTTGGGCCTAAAATTGGCGCACCCATCCCGAAAAATAAAAGCCCATGATCATGGGCCATTAAAGTCAGCCCATCAGGCATATCCAGCCCAATAAGTGATGCAAGCAGGCCAATGTCACGTGGCCCAAAGAACGTTGAAGAAGGCTGGGCCGCAAAAAAGACAAAAACAATTCCGAGCCAAAAAGAGATGGGCTTGACAATATTCGACAATTTCGATTAAAAAGGACCGTGCCCATGAACAGGAATAAAACAGGGCGCTTCTGAAACATTTTCTGCGGCCAGAGGATAGTTTATCTAAGGATATTCTGATATTTTTGATAAACACTATTTTAAGAGTTAAGCAGACTCCTGTTTCCTGTGAAGGGAAGAGAAGCGGGAAACGGGGAGTTGATCAAAACTGGGAACTCGCGAAAGATGGGAGACAAGCATGGCGACCCATCAAAACACAAGGGAATATTCACTTCAGTGGAGTGCCTGGTCGCTAGAACAAGGATGGAACTCCTTAATTTTTTTCTTTTTAAAAGATCTGCTGAGTTTTTTCTTGCCACCCATTATTAAAAGATAGAAAAGCCCCACAGGAAAACATCTCCTATAAATACCAGAGAGGGCGAACAGACAAGGACATTCAACCAACCCAACCAAAAACTCAGTCAAAAGACAAACATTCAGAATGATCACTTGATCACAAGCAGATTTCCAGACGAGACTCAAAGTCTGAAGCATTCCAATCTCAAAAGCTTCCCAGGCAGCTTCAGAACCATCTTGTTCACAAGAGAGGCAACAGCGAGACTTTTCTCGTTACAAGCAGAGTTTGAGTTTTCTCAAATACGAAAACCTCAACAAATTTATGAAAAGCTCTGGCTCGAAGCAGCACAGGTGTCCCAGGACAGATTCTAGCTCAAGTCCAGCCACTTCTGCCCCTCTCCAGACCTGGATAAATCCCAGTTCTGCCCATCCAAAAGCCTCCCAGGGCTTGAAATAGATTAAAGCTCTGCCAAACTCAAGCTTTGGTATCGAATTTGCAGCCAAAACTCTTCAGTAAAAGCTGTTTGAAGTCCAGTCCAGCACAGGCACGTCCAGTCCAGCAGGTACATCAGTCCAGCAGCAGAAAGAGACAACTGTCCAGGCAGAAATGGAACCCCAGCCCTCCTTTTCATCTTTATATAGTCAATTTTCCCTTTTTTGAGTCTTGTAAGAAGGAGTTCTGCCTGTAAAAAAAGGATTTCTGCCTGAAAACATTTGAGTTCTGCCTGTAACAAGGGAGTTCTGTCTGAAATCAATCCATTCTGTCGTCATCCATTCTGGCCAGAACTACCGATTTTTATCCTGAGATAAATTATGAAGTCCTTACCAGTCTAAGGCATAGAAAAGAACTTACTTGGGAGATATTTGTTGCGTAGATTCAGCTGCACCAAAATGGATTCACTGCATCCTCAACTTGTGATACTCGCAAGTGCACGAACCGTTGGTAGTTTAGCGTATGTAAGTGCGAGGTCGATTCCACAGGGATTGGTGATTGAATGATCCAACTCAGTTTTCCTACACAAAACAGAAATGGAAACAAGAGAAACAAAACAAGAAGAAAGAAAAGAACTAAGACAAGATGGTGAGGTTTTAGAATCCACCCTAATTGTTCTAATCATGTTATGGCAGCAAGTAAACAAATTGATTCACTCATGAAGATGCTCACAAATAAGTCCATGGTGTTTGGATCAAATTGCATTGAACATCACAAGGACCCCAAGCATGGTGTTTACATTAGGAGACCTAGAAACCAAATCACATAAGTTGCTAATGGATGGAATGAAGATGATCCCCAAACCTTCCCAACAAGAGCAAAGTGCATAAAACCTCAGGTGATCAATCAAAGGATGCAAAAACAGCTCCATTAAAATAGTGAAGAAGAATTCATGAATGAAATCAAACTTTATAAACTCAAACCATGATACAAGACTAGCAAGATGTTTATTACAACTAATAACAGAAAACAAAGTAAAACAAAGAAAATACAAGAAGAAAATAAAAGACAATGGGAGGAGAAGAAGATAAGGACAGCATGCTAGAGATGGAAAAGAATCATCTCCATGGCTGCCAGGAGGCCAAAGCCTTCCAGCTCCTGCCTTCTCCCTTCTCTCCCTTTATGACTCTCAACTTTCCCTCTCTTTGTGTACAATGGAAGTGTAAATTATGGAATGAAATTCTGACTCTAAGCTCTCTAGAGACTCCCTATTTATAGGCACAAGGGTTAGGTGAATCAGATTATACAATTAAGTTCACCAACCACACAAATTTCACCTAACACACTTGCATTAGATAATCAGAAATGGTTGTTGCACTTCACCAACAAATCCCACCAGCAGCCCTAGCTCATCAATATGTCAGCATGACCAAGCATCCATCCAGAAACCAATACCTCATGCCTAGCTCACCATGACCAAGCATCCATTCAGCTCATCCTTATGTCAGCATGATGTGTATTTTCATGGGCTTACGAATTGGGCTTGGCTGAATCAAAAGACAACTTTAAGATGTCCATTGTGAAGTTCAGAATGTCTCTGATCCAACCACACAAGTATTGGCCCAATCCAAGCTCGGATGAAGAAGATAACGCTGAAATGAACGTCTACCTCAGTCTCCAGCTCTTGCACGTTTTTGCACCATATTGCTTCATTGGCCTTAACATGTTTTAATTGCATGAATTATGCTCTCTTGCTCTATTGGCCTACAAAACACACAAAGAGAGGCAAATAACTCAAAATTCTAAGAAACTAAGCAAAAGAAATAAGTAAATAGGGTACGTATATGTATGAAAATATGAGCTTAACAATATTCCTCACCCAAATTCACAATCGTTTGTTCAAAGTCAATAGCTTGGGGCGCAAGTTATTCTTTTTCTAAGTCTGTTAGAATTTAAAAATTGCTAACAGTGGCACGCTCGACACACAAAGAAAGTTAGTTCACTGACCAAACATTGGTTTTTGGATTAATGGGGAACTTTACCCTTTCCATCTCAGGAAACTAATCAAAACGGGTGAACAATTTGGCACGCCCAGATGGGACTTCTCGGTGTATACTTTCTGTCACACTTTGAAAGTACATGTACATTGGAAGTTCTAGCCAGAATCTACGTCGCACGATGGAGCGAGACCAAGCAGCCTTCCAAGAAGGACCAGAATCAGAAGAAAGCGATATCAGGCAGTCAGCCCATGGCAGGACAGGAAGGCGTTCCAGAACTGGTTCCAGGAGGCTAAATCGAATACACGAAGCTGTGTTCCGACAGGAAGCTACGACAGAGAGGAGTCAGGAGTCTTTAAATACTATAACAGCCATGATGCAATGGCAAGTCAACAGGCAGTTCAGGAAAGACCGAGAGGCCGCCATGGCCAGAATTCCAAATCCTGATGCCTGTGATTCAGGCGCTGGACCTTCCCTTCGGTGCTCCACCAGGACTAGCATGGCCACATCAAGAGAATCCTCTTATTGCGCAGATAGCTGGAATACCAGGACCGATGAAATCCAGGCTGGACAGAGGGGAAGAGCCCTTCTTGTCCAAGAACACGAGGCTCCAAGTCGAGGTCAAAGTCCCTACCGGTTCAGGCTCCCAGATCAACCACCTGCCACTTCTGCCTGAGGCACCAGCTGTGCCACCCTATAGACCAAGGAGAATGGATCCCAATCCATTTCCTCCATTAGCAAGGGGCAGAAGAGGCAAAGGGGGAATTAACCATTTTGCTAATAATGAGAGGAAACAGACCAGGGGCAAACTGGAGGAACCATCCAGAAGTTGAAGAGGAGGAAGAGCACAGGGAAGAAGGTCTGCCCAGGCCATACAGAGGGGAGCACAGGTTTGACCACGACCACCCAGAGCAGGGACGAATTCCACACCCTGTCAATGATTTAAACGACGTGGGGGCATTACAGAGGATGATCAGGGAAATGATGGAGCCAGAAGCCAGAAGAGGAGAAAGGCCAACCTATAGAAAGCCATACCCGGCTTATATAGATCAGATTCCTCTACCCCGGGTTTCAAAGTACCAAACTTCACTTTGTTCAATGGAGAAGACCCCCATGCTTCGTCGGTTGAGCACATAGGCAGATTTTCTGTCCAGTGCATAGCCATAGAGAACAATCCCCTGTTAAAGCTAAGGCTTTTTGGAAATTCTCTCTCTGGAAGGCTTTCACCTGGTGTACCATTCTGCCAGCCAATTCTGTTAGACCTGGGAGCAAATGGAAAACGTTTTCCATGATTATTATTTCAGGATCCAGCCAGAAGTCACCATCAGTGATCTGCAGCTCTTAAGCAAAGTGAAGATGAGCCCGCCCAGGATTTCATAACCAGATTCAGGAAGCTCAAGATGAAATGCCGAATCCCTATGGAAGAGAGACATTTCATTCAGATGGCTCAAACCGCCCTTAAGATTTCTTTGAGGAAAAGATTCGATGGGATGCTGTTCGGAGATCTGGGAGAAGCTGGGAGACAAGGCATCTAAATATGAGGAACTGTTGAGAGAAGAACGGCAAAAGAGGAACTCTTCCAAAGGCACGTACTACAAGACCCCTTCTTCTTCAGTCCATTTGATTGAAGTAGAAACTGAAGAAGATACGGATGACTCGGAGGAAAGAGAGGTGACAAGTGGCAGAAATGGCAAAATTAAAACATCCCATCAGCTGCAAAACTCTCATAAAGCCACCGAAGGACCAGAAGCCACCACCATTCACAGGAGGGTTCGTTCCAAACAAACCAACACAGAACAAGGTCTACTCTTTCGATCTGACCAAAGTTGATGCTTTGTTTGACGAGATGCTGGCACAGAAGGCAATAGAGATGCCTCATAAGTTACCCAAACCAGAAGAGCTCAAGGGTAGGCAATATTGCAGATGGCACAACTCCTGGAATCACTCCACCAACAGTTGTGTCGTTTTCAGAGATGTCATACAGGAAGGAATAACTGCAGGGAGATTGAAACTGGAGAGAAACCTCCTTCAGTTACGACAAATCCTTTTCCCCAGCCTCAAGTTAACATGGTCAACTTAAATTGGCCAGAGCGGAAGGGAAAATGCCAGTTCAGGAGAAGCGAGAGAACAGCAAAGGAGGACTTCCGGAGGCCAAAGGCAACCATCTCGGCTGGGATAGTATTATGAGGTAAATGCAAGTGCGAATGTGAGTTGGAAGTAACTCTGGCAGAGGCAGAAGCAGCCCATACCCAGCGTGTTTGACCGGATTGGAGCGTCACACCAGGCAAGACCTAGCTCCAACCCCTCCAGAAACGGAATCAGACAAAGGGATTACCTTAGACCGGTTCAGCACAACAGAAGGGTGCCAGAGCAGCCTAAGGAGGAGACACCAATCAACATGCCGGGAAACGACAAACCTTTGGCAACTATCATAGAAGGAAGATGGTATTCCGTTGGAAAAAGCGGTAGACCAACCTTGGAACTGAGCAGAACTCAGAAGAGAAGAATCCAGAAACAATATTCCACCTTCCTTAGAGACACGAGAGCTGCACAGGTACAAGGAGAGTCGAATTCTGCCAGGAGGAAAGGAAGAGACAAAAACAGCTCCTCAGGCAGAACAAGCAGAACCTGAGCCACAAAAGCAGGAAAAGATAGAACCTCCAGGCGAGCCCTCCGTCCATTCAAACTCACCCTCAGTCGATCAACTTGAGCTTCCACAAGCACAAGCTGGACCCAAATCTGGTCCAGAGAAGGACCAGGCAGTCTGGGGCTGAAGAGAACGAGGAGGAACAGTTGGATTATGAACCATCTACGGAGGATCAAACTGGTTTTCTGAGGCAGGAGAGCAAGAGGATTGGACAGAAGAGATGGAGTATGATGAAGGATTAGATGAAGAAACCGAAGATTTTGGTGCAGAATTAGAGGACTTGTTACAAGGTGATCTAGGCATCAATATGGTGTTCATCTTATCAGAAAAATTCAGGGCAAAGGAAGGACAGGGAAGTACCTTGGAGGGAGACGTGTTCTCACAAGAGAACTTTGAGTGCAGACTGGCGGAAGTAGAAGAAGTGCCAGAACAACAACTACTTGCTGCCAGAACAGATGGAACCGCCATGAGATCATTTGCAGAACAGCTTTGTTTCTCCATACCAACCAAGGAAATGGCTAACCACCTCATACCTCTATTCATCACTGCAAACTTTGGAGGAATTCCTATTTTCAAGGTAATGGTAGATGGAGGCGCAGCCATTAATGTTTTACCACACAGACTATTGAGTAAAATGGCCAGAACAGAGAAGGATCTGATTCCAACCCGTCTGAACCGTCACCAATTTTGCGGGAGGCATCACTAAAACTCATGGAATTCCTGGACGTGGATGTCATTGTTGGAACCAAAAAGCTGAAGATTGCATTCTTTGTGGTAGACACTACTTCCACTACCTACAATGCATTGCTCGGAAGAGACTGGATTCATCAAAGCCTTTGCATTCCCTCTACTCTACACCAGCAACTAGCCCTTTGGCATGAGGAAGGATACATGGAGATGGTAGAGGCCGATCCACGGCCATTTTTGCCTTCTGCCATGTGCTTTGAGGCAAGGTATTATCATGATGACCTTGGTCCTTTCACCTTCTTCGGAGTCGATCAGAACGGCCGCCCTCACGGTGTCACGGCCCAAAGGCTCATTGAAGACGGTCTGGCCAGTCTCAGAAGACTGGAATAGACCTTTTGTTCTCAACCTGAGAACTCCAATGTTTAGTCCCAATCAACAGGAAAAGGATCGAGCTGCAACAATCCGATCCATTACAAAAAGATTGTTGGTATACTGGGAAGAAAGGAAGCTTATTGCAGGATCCAGCCATTAACATGGCAGAATTCACGCATGAGAGCTTTGAAGAACAGGAAGGAAGTTTACAGGAGGAGATATTGGATTTCGCACCAGGCAGCACTAGATGACTCCTTGCCAGAAGTAGAGGATCCTTTACAGGAGATCAATCTAGGGACAGAAGAGGACCCAAGACCTACTTTCATCAGCGCACTGTTAGAAGAACCACTCAAGAGTGAGATCATCGCACTTTTGCATGATTTCAAGGATTGTTTTGCTTGGCATTATCACGAGATGCCCGGGAACTGGACAGAGAATTGGTTGAACACAAACTTCCTATCAAAGAAGGCTACCTTCCAGTGAACAGGGGCCAGAAGAAGAATGTCCATGGAGACAGAACTGAAAGTCAAAGAAGAGATAGAGAGATTGCTCAAGGCAGGGTTCATCAGGCCGGCCATTTACACAGACTGGCTAGCTAATATCGTGCCAGTTTTGAAGAAAAAGAGGGGGTAGTCAGGATATGTGTTGACTACAGAAATCTAAATGAAGCATCCCCCAAGGATGAATATCCAATGCCAATGGCAGATATGCTAGTAGATGGAGCTGCTCACCACCAGATGTTATCTTTCATGGACGGCAACGCAGGATATAATCAGATTATGGTGGCAGAAGAAGATATCCACAAGACAGCCTTCATGTGTCCAGGGCATATAGGTGCTTTTGAATATACTGTAATGCCTTTTGGCTTAAGAAACGCAGGAGCCACTTATCAAAGAGCAATGAACTCTGTTTTCCACGATATGATAGGACATTCTCTGGAAGTATATATAGATGATGTGGTGATCAAGTCCCCAGAGTTAGAAAATCATGTATCAAACCTAAGAAAGGCATTTCTAAGGATGAGGCAACACAAATTAAAAATGAACCCTAAGAAATGTGTTTTTGGAGTACAGGCAGGAAACTTTTTGGGATTTTTGGTACATCAAAGAGGCATAGAAGTTGACAAAAATAAAACCAAGTCCATCATAGAGGCTCAGAGCCACCTCGGAACAAGAAAGAACTGCAAAGTCTTCTTGGGAAAATTAATTTCCTAAGAAGATTCATATCCAATTCTGCGGGAAAAATTCAGCCCTTCTCTTCTTTGTTAAAGCTAAAGCAGGAACAGACTTTCAAGTGGGAAGAACAACACCAACGAGCTTTTGAAGAAATCAAACATTAACTCTCCAATCCGCCAGGTCTGTCCCCACCAAAGAAGGGCAGACCACTTAAGCTCTATATATCCGCATCAGAAACATCTGTGGGGAGCTTGTTAGCTCAAGATAACAAGGAAGGGAAGGAACAAGCAGTCTACTATCTCTAGCAGAACTTCTCGCAGAAGTAGAAAGGAACTATTCTGCGATTGAAAGGCTTTGTCTGGCCTTATACTTCACTGCTGTAAAACTCAGACACTACATGTTGCCATTTACCATCTACATCATTGCCAGAACAGACCTGATCAAATACATGCTGACAAGGCCAATGTTAAGAGGCAGAATTGGAAAATGGACCCTGGCGTTAACAGAATTTGCTTTCAGAGATACGTTCCTCAGAAAGCTGTCAAAGGGCAAGCTGGAGCAGATTTCCTCGCAGATCATCCAGGAGAAGAAATTGAGAATATGGACTCTTTGGATATAGCAAGCGCAGATCTCCTGACAAGGGCTCATGTTTGCCTTAACAATCCCGTTTATTCTATTCATCTCACGCCATGGAAGCTGTACTTTGATGGATCAAAACTGACTTAACCTCAGGAGCAGGAATTGTTCTAGAAGAACCTTTGGGAGTTAGACATTGTTATTCTTTTCAGTTGGACTTTCAATGCACCAATAGCAGAAGCTGAATATGAAGCTCTAATCATTGGCCTTGAAATGTTGGTAGAGCTAGGGGTCCAGTCTGTGGAAATTTTGGGAGACTCTATGCTTGTTTTGAAACGGATTGCTGGAGAATACAAATGTTTGAACCCTGATCTAGCTGTCTATTTGGTAGCAGCTAGGAATCCGTTGACAGAATTCAGGGAAGCCACTTGGGAACACATCCTAAGAGAAAAGAACTTCGCAGCCAATGAACTGGCTCAAATAGCTACAGGAATACAAATCCCTGAAGACTGTGTCCAAAGAATAATCAAAGTAGGGAAAAAGAGCCTGCCATCTGTTCTTGCTAGAGGAATGGAGATAGATGTCAATTCTGCCACAATCACCGAGGATGATTGGAGGGCCCCCATTATGAACTACTTGCAGTATCCGATTCTCCGCCCTCTGAGAAGAGAGTCAGAATCATGGCTTCAAACTACCTCATGTGGAATGAGGAGCTGGTCCGGAAAAGCAAGGATGAGGTATTGTTAAGATGCCTGGGAAAGAAGGAATACATGAAGGTCATGGGAGAAACTCATGAAGGGATATGTGGAGCTCACCAAGGCGGAAGGAAAATGTGTTGGCTGATCATAAGGTATGGCTATTTCTGGCCGACCATGATGAAAGACTGCATCGATTATTCCAAGGGATGTGAGGCTTGTCAAAGACATGGACCAATCCAGCAGGTTCCTTCGGTTCCTATGAATCCAGGTAGTCAAGCCATGGCCATTCAAAGGATGGGCAGTGGACCTCATTGGAAAGATATATCCAGCCGCAGCCAACAGCATTGTTTCATCATTGTGGCCACGGATTATTTTACCAAATGGGTGGAGGCCAAGCCTGTTAAATCTACCACATCTCAAGAAATCATCACTTTCATAGAAGAACAGATCATCCAGAGATTTGGCATTCCAGAATCAATCACCACCGACAGGGGATCTTCTTTCATATCTAGAGATATGCTAGATATGGCAGAAACATTCAAATTTAAACTACTCCAGTCTACTCCTTACTATGCTCAGGCCAATGGACGGGCAGAATCAAGAAACAAAATAATAATCAATATCATCAGGAAAATGCTTGAGAAAAATCCAAAGCAATGGCATGACAAGCTTTCAGAAACCTTATGGGCATACAGAACTTCAAAAAGGGAGGCAACTGGTATGACTCCATATGCTTTGACTTATGACCATGATGCAATTCTGCCTATGGAAATAGCAGTCCAATCCCTCAGGATTGCCCACCAACACGAATTGGTTGGAGAGGACTACAACCAGGCCATGTTATTAGAACTGGAAGGACTGGATGAAAGCAGAATTGATACCCTCAACAAACTCTTAGCAGGAAAGCAGGCTGTGTCAAGAGCATATAACAAGAGAGTCAAAAGTAAGAGTTTTGAGGAAGGGGAAATAGTCTGGAGAGAGGTTCTGCCCTCCGAACACATATAGCTGGTTATGGAAAGTGGTCACCAACTTGGGAAGGACCTTTCATAATTAGCCAAGTCCTGGGATTAGGGGCATACAGACTACAGGATCGGAATGGAGAGGTCCATGCTTGCGCCAATTAATGGCAAATGGCTAAAGAAATTCTATCCAACCATGTGGGATTCACAGGCTGTAAAGACGGATCCTGGGATAGAAAGGGAACAGTTTGAAACTATCGTTTGATTTTGTTTCAGTTTTAATTTTTGTCTGTTAGTATAACTTTCCAAGTTTTCAGTTCATCCAGAAAAAATCAGAATTCCACAAAAATAAATAAACTTTTATTAAAGTCACCTTAGTGACCATTTGGTTCATTACAAATCTCGAAAATCCTAAAAACCTAGTTTTTTGAGTGTCTCCTGAGGCTGGTCTTCTTAATAGAAAGCTCCTTTTGAAGCAGCACCCCTTGATGGATCAAAGCTTCTGCAATTTCCAA
This sequence comes from Prunus fruticosa, assembly GCA_018703695.1. Classification (NCBI taxonomy): domain Eukaryota; kingdom Viridiplantae; phylum Streptophyta; class Magnoliopsida; order Rosales; family Rosaceae; genus Prunus; species Prunus fruticosa. Next base: position 21,055,960 of record CM031922.1, read on the forward strand.
AGCCGGCCTGGAAGCTGAAACCATGCTTTGCACAAGGAAGGTAGCCTTGGTCTTGGAACTCAGTCCAGCACTCAGCTTGCGCTCCACCTCCCTTTGAGCTGCCAGTTGTTTTTGAAGTTCCTCGATCCGCTTCTCCAGCCTATCCGCATTAGCCTTGGCCCTTTTGTACCCCACAACCATCTGATCCAGTTCTGCCTTTTGTTTTGTATAATCAGCCAAGTTGGCATCATGAGTAGCCTTGCAGAGTTCAGAGGTCTTGAAGGAAGGTTTGAGATCCTCATAACGACCATGAAGGTTGAGCACATCTCTGGCCAGATTCAGACTTATTTCAAGGATAGGCTTGGGAGCCATGTTCTGCCCTGTAGGCAGATCCAGATCTTTCATCAATTGCTCAGCAGCCCTCGATTTTCATCCAGCTCCAGCTAGGAGACTGCCAAATCTTCACTCTTTCCATGGCCTCATCCACTGCCTTGAGTTTAGCCTTGCTGGGAGGAGACTGAGCTTCTCCAGCCTGTCCAGCCGGGCGTCCAAGTCCATAGCCTCGAATTCAGCCAATTCTGGGGTCAGCAAGGGAGGTTGTGATGGTTGAGACAGCACGGGACCTGGATAGGCATCTGCAGAATCAAAATTGTGAATTAGCAAAGGGACAGAAATGAAAGAAGGGTTCATGACATTATAATGCTTACAGCTGCGAGAACAGGCTTCAAGGGACTGACTACCACTGCCACGACCCCTGCAGTTCCTGGGCACTTCCACCTGGAAGAGATAAAAGTTAAAAGGGAAACAAGGACAGGATAATAGTGCGAGAATGAATAAGTATAAAGGTTCTACCTGGTTTCAGAAGCAGCGCAGTTAATTCTACTTCTGGCTCTGGGGTTGCAACCAAAAGTTCACCCTGTTCCACAGGTTCCGATGCTGCCAAAACCTCTATCTGCTCCCAGACCCAAATGTCGCTTGTTCTGCTTAACCTGCGACAAGGGTTCTGTCTGTGCTGTAGGTTCAAATACAGGCGACTGATTAAAACCGCCGCAGGAGCTTCTGCTTGTTCCCCTGATCCTGAAAAGAGAGCTCTGGCTGCTCATCAGAGGCTGGAACTGAGTGAATGTTCAGCCTCCGAATCTTCAAAGGCGGCCAGTTCAGGAGCTAGTCAGTTCTGTCCGCGCCATAGCACGTTGCTTTTGAGCCAAGGCGATGCTCTCTGCTATTACTTCGCAGGAATTTCCTCCTTGCAAGAGCAAACATAAGTCAGGAATTGAAAAGTAAAAATAAAAAGAAACATAATCACACGACCAAAAGGAGGGCCTCACTTCTTCTTCAATTTCTTTTCCCTTTGAGCAGGTTTCTGTCTCATCTCCTGCCCTGGCCTTTCTCCTGCTCAACAGCTCTGAAAGCCTCTTCCAGCTCATCATCATCAAACTCAGTAGCCTCGGCTGGAATAGCGGCAGCCCCACCAGCGCCGGCTCCACTCATCTTCCTAAGTCTTTTAGACCTAATGAGAGGGGGAACATGAGGACTTTCAGCTGCACAGAACGAACAAGTATTAGAAGAAGAACAGGCAAGGCAGAACAGGTCAGAAGAAATGAAATCTGAATCCAGGAACCATACCAGAAGCTTCAGGTTGGACAACGTTGCCCTGCGCAGGAGTACTTCCTTTCCTTTTCCGGCCAGCAGGAGGGCCAGCCTGAGCACCTGTTTGTTCTGCAAATTCTCATCCTCGTCATCACCAGATGGGGGTTCCAGATCACCAGCGGCAATGACAGAACTAACTGCATGAGGGAAATATAAAGTCAGAATTGAATCCAGCGATAGAGAATGGAAGCAAAAGGGTAAATCGAAGCTTACCAAACATTGCTCCGGCTTGAACCGTTTGTTCACTGATGATGTTCTTCATTGAAGGATCTGATACAGGCAGAATTGATGCATCAGACAAACATAGACAACAGAACAAGAAAATACAGACAGAATGAAGAAGTTACCTTCTATAATTTGATCATTGGTGTCTTGGATGGTATTGACTGTGAATTTTCTGGCCTCTACATCTCCAAACACATTGCCACAGGTCCAGCCATCAAAAAGCACTTTGACTTGGCAGCAGAAGCAGGCATCCCCCAGGAATCTGGCCTTCCACCAGGCATCAAAATTGGCAGAACTGGATGAGTTAAGCTCCCAGGATGGATAAGGTTCATCCAGACTATTATTTATTTTATTTACTCACAGCGAGCATCCTTGTGCACCTCCAGGCTGCCCCTGAATCTCTCCAGGAAGAAGCCCGATTACAACTTCTGTAATATTTGAATGGAATGACCTGTGGACAGCCGAGCTATCTTGCACAGAAGTTGGGATGGTAGATTTCCTCCCCCAAATGATAACTTGGAGGCTTCCCACCTCCGTAGGGCAGATCCCTCAGGAGAGATACGCTCAGGAAGATCTTCCTAAATTCAGTTATGGCAGCTTCATCTTCTGGCTCCCTTTCAAAAAGCCGATGCCCAGGCTGGAACTAAGGATATGTTCTTCTGATCACCACTTGCCACTGAGCTGCGGAACGCTTAGAACAGTGCCTGAACCACATCAGGTACTCCTCGATAGAACGCTTGGGGACTTCTGCCGACATAAGAGGAAGAGCCAGGACCTGATTTTCAGGCAGAACAAGGTCAGGAAACGGAATTCCGGAAAATACACCTGCAGCCAGACTTGAATCATCCAGGAATGAGCCAGGAGCAGATAAATTCAGAGGACTCTCCATGGTGGCAGTGTGTAGATTCTTGAATAGATGAGCCAGAACTGACGGTCCAAGCCCAACGTCTGTGTGATTGTGCAAGGCTTCCGCCAAGTGCCTATACTCAAGCAGAATAGCAGAAGAGCGGTTTGGGAAGACAAACCTATTCAGCCAGTCCAGAAGGAACAACATATGCTGCTGATTCTTGTCCTCCTCCACACTGAATTTCTTCAAGTAATTGGAAAAGGAGCAGCTCTGGTTGATGGAGGAGGAGAAATGGTGAAAGGCTTGGTCAGTTTCTCCTGATTCCTCTTCGGTGATAATCACCAACAGCATCGCAGGTCTTCCATGGGGTCTGAACCCAAAAATCTGAGCCATGTCCAGCAGGGTTGGCGCCATTGGACCCACCCGGAAATCGAATGTGTTGCTGGCAGAATTCCAGAAACAAAGGGCGGCAGCAAGAGAGATTCTCATCCCGGTTAATGGGACTGCTTGGACAGGAGAATTGCATCATAAATTCCTGCCCTCTTCCAATGAGCTCCGAATTCTGGGAGAAGTTTATCAATCCAGCCTGACCACTTCATGGGACAGTTCCTCACCTCGCTGGACGGGAACGAACGGCTCAAATTCTTCCTGACCCAGGAATAGGAAGAGAGGGCAGAGGTCCTTTGATAACACAGAGGTGCTTCAGCATCCTTCTGGATTAGTTCTGCTATTTCAGCCGGGGGAGAACCAAACCACCGAGGCCCAGAATCAGAGTGCTCTCAAATAAATGAAGGACGCTTTCATCCAAATTCTTCTGAACAAAGGGATGAAGCCTGCTTCGAACCTCCATGGCATGAGCATCGACTCCATCCCCAGTAATGTAATCAGGAGGAACTGAAGAGGAAGAGGAACCGCGAGCACGAACTTTTGGAGAAGACATTCTTCTGGGAGGTTTCAAAAGGAACTAAGAATTGATCAAAGAAGAGTGTTGGTGGGAAGGGTTCTGAAAATTTGGGAAAGAAGCAAAGGCTGAGGAGGCAAGGGTTTCGAGATGAGCAGGAGCTGAGAGTTTCAAATTTCTTTTAAAGACTCGAAATCGTGGGAAGACAAGACGCCTGAAAGCTGGCAGTGACCAGCCCGTAACTAGCTAGTAACTGAACAGTTTCCCACGAAGCCTAGTTCGTGGTGGAGAGACGTGGCGGGCAGGGGGACGTTTTATTTCGCGCGCAATTTAATGGCAAAATCATTAAGTCTAAAACCGTTCAAACAACAATTCAGACTTAATGGGGGCATTGTTTGGGCCTAAAATTGGCGCACCCAGGCCGAAAAATAAAAGCCCATGATCATGGGCCATTAAAGTCAGCCCATCAGGCATATCCAGCCCAATAAGTGATGCAAGCCGGCCAATGTCACGTGGCCCAAAGAACGTTGAAGAAGGCTGGGCCGCAAAAAAGACAAAAACAATTCCGAGCCAAAAAGAGATGGGCTTGACAATATTCGACAATTTCGATTAAAAAGGACCGTGCCCATGAACAGGAATAAAACAGGGCGCTTCTGAAACATTTTCTGCGGCCAGAGGATAGTTTATCTAAGGATATTCTGATATTTTTGATAAACACTATTTTAAGAGTTAAGCAGACTCGTTTTCTGTGAAGGGAAGAGAAGCGGGAAAACGGGGAGTTGATCAAAACTGGGAACTCGCGAAAGATGGGAGACAAGCATGGCGACCCATCAAAACACAAGGGAATATTCACTTCAGTGGAGTGCCTGGTCGCAGAACAAGGATGGAACTCCTTTAGGGGTTGTTCGGTAGGATATTTAGAGGCCCATTTTTGTTTTTTGAGCCCAAATCCAGATAAAAAATGCATTCGGTGGGTTCTCGACAAAAACACGGAAAAGGTTTTGGGAGAATGAATTCACGCTTAAAGCGTAAAACGTGAAAATGCCAAAATGACGTTCTCTCCGTTCTCAACCCTAAATTAGAGAACGCAGGATTCTATTTGGGAAAACATAGAAAACAAGGGAAACAGAACACAGAACACGCTTCGTTCCCCTCATCTTCGTCCCTTCACCCCTTCGTCTTCGTCTTCATCTTCGTCTTCGTCTTCGTCCCTTCGTCTACCTCGCCCTTCGTCTTCGTCTTCGTCTTCATCCCCTCATCTTCGTCTTCGTTCCTTCGCCCAAGTCTGAAACAGAAACACGCCCTTCATCTACGGGAAACAGAGAAATTCCTTGCTTCTCACTCTTGCAATCTTCCTACACACTCTCTTGGAAGATCTTGGTAAGAAAAATTTGTATAAAATATTTCGTTTTAGACTTGGGTATTTCTGTATGGTGTATCTGAAAGTTTTCTTCTAGAATTTCGTTTCACACTCTCTTGGAAGATCTTGCTGCTGACCTTCTGGAAGATTTGGTAAGAAATTACTCTTCTTTTTTTTCCTGCTATTTATGTTTAGATTTGGGTATGAAGACTATGGTGTTATTTGTGTTTAGATTTGGGGTTTTCTTTATGCTAAGTTTAATTTAAGTTTTGTTTATGTCGATGGTTGAATTTTTTTCCTGTTTTCTGCAATTGATCTTAAGGCTTGGATTGAATTTTTTCCATGTTTTCTACCTTTGGTTAAGTCAAAGGAGCTGGATCTATTTTCTGATTTAGTTTGCTTTATAACTGTGATTGTAGTAAATGGGCAAGATTGATTCTTAAATTTGGTAAGAAATTACTCTTCTTCTTTTTTTCCTGCTATTTATGTTTAGATTTGGGTATGAAGACTATGGTGTTATTTGTGTTTAGATTTGGGGTTTTCTTTATGCTAAGTTTAATTTAAGTTTTGTTTATGTCGATGGTTGAGTTTTTTTCCCTGTTTTCTGCAATTGATCTGAAGGCTTGGATTGAATATTTTCCATGTTTTCTACCTTTGGTTAAGTCAAAGGAGCTGGATCTATTTTCTGATTTAGTTTGCTTTATAACTGTGATTGTAGTAAATGGGCAAGATTGATTCTTAAATTTGGTAAGAAATTACTCTTCTTTTTTTTTTTCTGCTATTTATGTTTAGATTTGGGTATGAAGACTATGGTGTTATTTGTGTTTAGATTTGGGGTTTTCTTTATGCTAAGTTTAATTTAAGTTTTGTTTATGTCGATGGTTGAATTTTTTTCCCTGTTTTCTGCAATTGATCTTAAGGCTTGGATTGAATTTTTTCCATGTTTTCTACCTTTGGTTAAGTCAAAGGAGCTGGATCTATTTTCTGATTTAGTTTGCTTTATAACTGTGATTGTAGTAAATGGGCAAGATTGATTCTTAAATTTGGTAAGAAATTACTCTTCTTCTTTTTTTCTGCTATTTATGTTTAGATTTGGGTATGAAGACTATGGTGTTATTTGTGTTTAGATTTGGGGTTTTCTTTATGCTAAGTTTAATTTAAGTTTTGTTTATGTCGATGGTTGAATTTTTTTCCCTGTTTTCTGCAATTGATCTTAAGGCTTGGATTGAATTTTTTCCATGTTTTCTACCTTTGGTTAAGTCAAAGGAGCTGGATCTATTTTCTGATTTAATTTGCTTTATAACTGTGATTGTAGTAAATGGGCAAGATTGATTCTTAAATTTGGTAAGAAATTACTCTTCTTTTTTTTTCTTCTGCTATTTATGTTTAGATTTGGGTATGAAGACTATGGTGTTATTTGTGTTTAGATTTGGGGTTTTCTTTATGCTAAGTTTAATTTAAGTTTTGTTTATGTCGATGGTTGAATTTTTTTCCCTGTTTTCTGCAATTGATCTTAAGGCTTGGATTGAATTTTTTCCATGTTTTCTACCTTTGGTTAAGTCAAAGGAGCTGGATCTATTTTCTGATTTAGTTTGCTTTATAACTGTGATTGTAGTAAATGGGCAAGATTGATTCTTAAATTTGGTAAGAAATTACTCTTCTTTTTTTTTTCTGCTATTTATGTTTAGATTTGGGTATGAAGACTATGGTGTTATTTGTGTTTAGATTTGGGGTTTTCTTTATGCTAAGTTTAATTTAAGTTTTGTTTATGTCGATGGTTGAATTTTTTTCCCTGTTTTCTGCAATTGATCTTAAGGCTTGGATTAAATTTTTTCCATGTTTTCTACCTTTGGTTAAGTCAAAGGAGCTGGATCTATTTTCTGATTTAGTTTGCTTTATAACTGTGATTGTAGTAAATGGGCAAGATTGATTCTTAAATTTGGCAAAGTTTGATATGATTCAATTGAAATATTAGGATGAAACTCTTGTAAACAGGAGCTGCCTGTTAGATTCAATTAAAAAGATGCAAATCAATTCTGTCAAACATTTGGTTTTGTCATAGTAAGATGAAACTCTTGAAACAGGAGCTGTTGTTAGATGTAATTGACAGATTGATTGTTGGCTTTATATGTTTTGTGGTTTTAGACGAAACAATGCTTAATGCATTTGAGAAAAAATCTAGACTAGTTTAGGAAAGCTATTTGGTAGTTTCTAGTTGTGCATTACATGATTGAAGGTTGTCATAATTTTCTTTCTTTAAAAGGATATGGCGTCCAAGAATGTTGACGGTCAAGAAAAAATGTCATGGCCTCCAAGACATGAGACAATATTCATACATATATTGCATGAACATGTGAAGAAAGGTGACTTGCAGACATCAACTTTTAAAATGAAAGTTTGGGCAGAAATAAGTGATGAGTTGAATGCACAATGTGGACAAAAATGTACTATTCCACAACTTAAATCTAAGTTTAATAGACTGCGACAAGTACATCGTGACTTCTCAGATTTGATTGAGCATACGGGATTTGGGTGGGATCCTATTGCAAACACAGTGACTGCCTCAGAGGATGTTTGGGCAAGTTACTTGAAGGTATTATAATAATATCATATAGAAGTCTTTGTATTATTATTTTTAACTGACTCTAATACATAAGAATTGGTTTTGACATTTGATATAATATAATTTTCATGGTTTGTAGAGTAAGCCAAAAGCGAAGCAATTTCGCACTCAAGGCTTAGAGCACTATCAACTTTTAGGGGAGATATTCAACACTACTACTGCAACCGGGCAATTGCATTATGCCTCTAGTCAACTTCCTCCTAACTCAGATGATGAACGTGAGTTAGAAAACAACTTCCTTAACACCGGAGTTCATATCGATGTTGACTTGGATGATGATGGTGACAACCCTCAGCTTCTGAGTGGTAAAGGAAAAAGAAAGTGTGCAACTGCTGCTCCACCCGAGCGTCGTTCAAAGAAATGGGATAAAATGGAATCTTATTTGGATGTTTGCAGTGAAGTTACGAGTCAAAAATTACAGCGGAGAAAAGGAAAAGAGTCTTGAGGCATCTAGCACCTCTAAGGAGATGTATTCGATTGAAGAATGCATAGACATTGTTGAGACAATGGGAGATGTTGATAACGATACATTCAACAAGATGCTAGAAAAGATAGTGCTTGTTGAATGGAGGAAAATCTTTGTTACAATGCCAGCAACAAGGAGGAGAGCGTGGTTGGCTAGTCTTTAGGATTACTACTTATGTTTGTTGTTGAGAGGATATTTATGAATTGTTCTTGTTATTATGTTTGATGTTTGTGACTTTAATTTGTATGCATATTTATGGATTTTTGTGACTTTAATTTGTATGCATATTTGCAGATTTTTGTGAATTTAATTTGTATGCATATTAGCAGATTTTTGTGAATTTAATTTGTATGCATATTTGAAGGTACTAGACATGTCTACAAGGAATGAAGACAATCACTCTGATAGTGATTCAGATCTTGAAGAAATGGCGCATCATATGATAATTTGTATGCATATTTATGAATATTGGCAATCATATGTAGATAGAACTCCATGTCATAACTCTGTTTTTATCTGGGCATGAATATGTTCAAGAGTTGTTGAATGGGCATCCAGATAGGATTTATGACTCATTTCGCATGGACAAACATGTATTCCAAAGGTTGTGTTACACACTTGAGAGTTTAAATTTGCTACAGAATGATAGACATGTGAGTACTCAAGAGGCAGTGTCAATTTTCTTATTTATAGTGTCTCATAGTATCCGCATGCGAGTGGCTGCTGAGCGTTTCCAACGATCTAAAGACACTATTCATAGACAATTTAAGCGTGTTTTGGGAGCTTTATGTGCATTAGCACCACGCATTATAAGACCACAAAGTCGAGGGGAAACACCTTCTCACATTTTGAATAACCCGAAGTATTATCCTTATTTTGAGGTAAGAAATTGATTGTTTTATTTGTTTTATTACTAGAATTATATATTTTAAATGATATTTACTTAAGTTTCTAAATATATGAATTTATCGCAGAAGTGTATTGGTGCAATTGATGGAACTCATGTTGCTGCTTGGGCACAAGCTCAAAAGCAAACCTCATATCGTGGTAGGAAGATCCTTATTACTCAAAATGTCATGTGCGCTTGCTCTTTTGACATGATGTTCACTTTTGTTTATACGGGCTGGGAAGGAACTGCAAATGACTCTAGGGTGTTCATAGATGCAGTGATGAGGCCAGAAAATGAGTTTCCTTTTCCAGATGAAGGTATAAACATAATATTACAATTAATATTATTATGTACATTATTTGTGTCATGCAAGTAATAAATTAAAATTACAGGGTATTACTATGTTGTGGATGCTGGATATTCAAACGTGCCTGGATTCTTGGCACCCTCCAGAGGTGAGAGATATCATTTGCGTGATTATAGAGGACCTCGACGAGCACCAAGAGGTCCTATGGAGTTGTTCAACTATAGGCATTCCTCATTACGTAATGTAATTGAGCGGTGTTTTGGTGTTTTGAAAGCTCGTTTTCCAATTTTGAAATTGATGCCTAATTATCCTCCGAGAAGGCAACGACGAATTCCTATTGCATGTTGTGTGTTACATAATTTTATAAGAAAAGAAGCTCGTCGTGATAGGATGTTTGAAGAGTTTCAAGTTGAAGACATGATCATTGATTCAGAAAATACAACAACACCGAATATAGATATGTCTGCAGGAAATATTGCACAAATGGGTGACATTAGAGACAAGATCGCAGCGGATTTGTGGCGGGATTTTATTTAGTGCTCATGACAACATGATTTTAAATTTTATATTGCATATTTTTCAAATATTTGTGAGACTATGAGAGATTTGATCTATGATTTAAGATTATATCTTGGAGGACATGAGACCATTTTGGGTTAGCTAATGCACGTATTGGATAATGATAATTAATTTGACCATTGCACAATTTTAAAGAATGTTTTTGGCTTATTAATAAGCCTGATAAGATATGTGCTACACAAAATATTTGATTTATGATGTTGAAACTAATTTTTACAATACTGTTGCCGAACGCATATTCACTGTTTTTGTCATTTTCATATGTTCGTACCGGACACGTTTTCACTGTTTTCGTCCTCGGAAAATGTTTTCCAGTTCAGCGTACCAGACGCATTCTCAAATCTTGAAAATGCAAATTCGTTTTCTCGTTTTCTTTTTCTGAAAATATTCTTAGAAAATATTCTCCGAAAACGTTACCGAACGGACCCTTAGTTTTTTCTTTTTAAAAGATCTGCTGAGTTTTTTCTTGCCACCCATTATTAAAAGATAGAAAAGCCCCACAGGAAAACATCTCCTATAAATACCAGAGAGGGCGAACAGACAAGGACATCCAACCAACCCAACCAAAAACTCAGTCAAAAGACAAACATTCAGAATGATCACTTGATCACAAGCAGATTTCCAGACGAGACTCAAAGTCTGAAGCATTCCAATCTCAAAAGCTTCCCAGGCAAGCTTGCAGAACCATCTTGTTCACAAGAGGGCAAACAGCGAGACTTTTCTCATTACAAGCAGAGTTTGAGTTTTCTCAAATACGAAAACCTCAACAAATTTATGAAAAGCTCTGGCTGAAGCAGCACAGGTGTCCCAGGATAGATTCTAGCTCAAGTCCAGCCACTTCTGCCCCTCTCCAGACCTGGATAAATCCCAGTTCTGCCCATCCAAAAGCCTCCCAGGGCTTGAAATAGATTAAAGCTCTGCCAAACTCAAGCTTTGGTATCGAATTTGCAGCCAAAACTCTTCAGGTAAAAGCTGTTTGAAGTCCAGTCCAGTCAGCAGGCACGTCCAGTCCAGCACAGGCACGTCCAGTCCAGCGGAGGTACATCCAGTCCAGCCGAGAAAGAGACAACTGCCCAGGCAGAAATGGAACCCCAGCCCTCCTTTTCATCTTTATATAGTCAATTTTCCCTTTTTTGAGTCTTGTAAGAAGGAGTTCTGCCTGTAAAAAAAGGATTTCTGCCTGAAAACATTTGAGTTCTGCCTGTAACAAGGGAGTTCTGCTGAAATCAATCCATTCTGTCGTCATCCATTCTGGCCAGAACTACCGATTTTTATCCTGAGATAAATTATGAAGTCCTTACCAGTCTAACGCATAGAAAAGAACTTACTTGGGAGATATTCCTCACCCAAATTCACAATCGTTTGTTCAAAGTCAATAGCTTGGGGCGCAAGTTATTCTTTCTCAAGTCTGTTAGAATTTAAAAATTGCTAATAGTGGCACGCTCGACACACAAAGAAAGTTAGTTCACTGACCAAACATTGGTTTTTGGATTAATGGGGAACTTTACCCTTTCCATCTCAGGAAACTAATCAAAACGGGTGAACACCTACTCCAATTGGAGCCCAATTCGCAAAACGAGTCCAACTCAAAGAAGAAAGCCCAGATGTAGTTGCAAAGCCCGAAGAGTATTTTTCATCTCCTCCATGCGCCATAAGCGTCATGCAGAAGCTGGAGGGCATTTGTTGGAGCAAATATACCAGCTTCCAATCATAAGGTGTCATATGGACAAGAAGAATATCTCCTAGGTCAATAATTTAGCCCATTTATTTGGCCAATTCATTGATACTAAAAATAGGGATATTATATTTATTTGGGAATATAATCACCAATTAAAAGATAATATCACCAATTTAGGATATTATCTTATTTTGGAGATATTATCATCAATTAGTAATTTGATCCCAATCAAATCCTTAATTGACTCAATCTCTACAATTTGGGGAAAGAATATCTTCCTTCCAAATAGGAAGATATTCTTTGAAAAACCCTAGATGGCTAGAGCCATATAAATACATAGCCACATTCAACACACATGGTAATTTTAAATTCCCCTCTCAATCCTAAATCTAGCTATAAAAAAAACCCCTTGAAACCTCTCTCTCTCTCTCTCTCTCTCTAGTGGACGACCTCCCTAGCCGCCGACCACTCCCTCTCTCATCTCTCCCACACGGCTAAGTGCCACCACACATTGGCCACCCGGTTCTCCTCATGAAAGAAAACTTCATCCTTTTTTAGATATTGCAGCATCTTTCCTCAAAGATCCAATTGAACTAACTTAGGCATAGGAGGGCCCTTGGCCAACACCCCTTGGGTGTGGTCTTTTACTTATATTTATATTACAAGAATCGAGGAAGAGAGAAAAGAAAGCTCAAAGGGTGAAAGATCTACATGTGAATATTCTCTCGTGGGAATTGCACAAACATGTTTCTATGGATTGGGTTGTCTCCTCTCTCTCCCTCTTTCTTATTGAGCTACTTCAGAAATGCTTAAAGAAGGGAACTTGAAACAGAATTTCAGATTATTTGATTAGGAAACCAGAACTTAAATGAAAAGGATAAACTAAACTAAAACATCAAGATTAGGGATTCAACTTCACCACAAACATCTAATTCCATGCTTCAAAGTAACAAGCATCAAAGTAAATCAAACTAGCTTATGGAGTTCGTTCTTTCTCAAATATGATTATCCATTCGGTGTGTGGTTGTAATCAAGTATTCAAAAAAGCAGTTAGCTATGGTGTTTAGTCTAAACACAAATTCCAAACCCATTAAGAACAAGAAGAACAATAAAGAACCAAGTAGAATTTAAACATGGTGTTTGTCTTCAATATCTACCCATCCATTCACTAATCGGTCCAAGAGTCATATGGTGTTTATGTAAACTTGAACAAGATATTTAATTAAGAGCAAGTGAATGAAACCAGAAACTAGCAATAATCAACATGCTACTTGAACCCTTTGTTTGGTGTTGTGTAAGCTGGGACTCAAACCCAGTTCTCTTGCTTGTCAGGCAATTGTCCTTGTCCGTTGGACTACAAACACAACTTATCAATTAACCTCATTAACTTTAAAACATGAAACTGTCCAGTTATAAAAAAGATAAAAATAAATAAAAAGTAGGAAAACCAAATAGAATCAAGCAATGTTACCGATCCTCGGCAACGGCGCCAAAAACTTGTTGTGTAGGATTAGCTGCACCAAAATGGATTTAGCTGCATCCTCAACTTGTGATACTCGCAAGTGCACGAGCCGTTGGTAGTTTAGCATATGTAAGTGCGAGGTCGATTCCACAGGGATTGGTGATTGAATGATCCAACTCAGTTTTCCTACACAAAACAAAAATGAAAACAAAAGAAACAAAACAAGAAGAAAGAAAGTAACTAAGACAAGATGGTGTTGTTTTAGAATCCACCCTAATTGTTCTAATCATGTTATGGCAGCAAGTAAACAAATTGATTCACTCATGAAGATGCTCACAAATAAGTCCATGGTGTTTGGATCAAATTGCATTGAACATCACAAGGACCCCAAGCATGGTGTTTACATTAGGAGACCTAGAAACCAAATCACATGAGTTGCTAATGGATGGAATGAAGATGATCCCCAAACCTTCCCAACAAGAGCAAAATGCATAAAACCTCAGGTGATCAATCAAAGGATGCAAAAACAGCTCCATTAAATTAGTGAAGAAGAATTCATGAATGAAATCAAACTTTATAAACTCAAACCATGATACAAGACTAGCAAGATGTTTATTAAAAATAATAACAGAAAAATAAAGTAAAACAAAGGAAATACAAGATGAAAATAAAAGACAAAGGGATGAGAAGAAGATAAGGACAGCATGCTAGAGATGGAAAAGATTCATCTCCATGGCTGCCAGGAGGCCAAAGCCTCCCAGCTGCTGCCTTCTCCCTTCTCTCCCTTTGTGACTCTCAACTTTCCCTCTCTTTGTGTACAATGGAAGTGTAAATTATGGAATGAAATTCTGGCTCTCTAAGCTCTCTAGAGACTCCCCATTTATAGGCACAAGGGTTAGGTGAATCAGATTATACAATTAAGTTCACCAACCACACAAATTTCACCTAACACACTTGCATTAGATAATCAGAAATGGTTGTTGCACTTCACCAACAAATCCCACCAGCAGCCATAGCTCATCATTATGTCAGCATGACCAAGCATCCATCAGCTCATCCTTAGGTCAGCATGATGTGCAGCTTCAAGGGCTTACGAATTGGGCTTGGCTGAATCAAATGACAACTTTAAGATGTCCATTGTGAAGTTCAGAATGTCTCTGATCCAACCACACAAGTATTGGCCCAATCCAAGATCGGATGAAGAAGATAAGGCCGAAATGAACTTCTACCTCAATCTCCAGTTTTTGCACGTTTTTGCACCATATTGCTTCAAATGCTCTCATGCTCTAATTGCATGAATTATGCTCTCTTGCTCTATTGGCCTACAAAACACACAAAGAGAGGCAAATAACTCAAAATTCTAAGAAACTAAGCAAAAGAAGTAAGTAAATAGGGTACGTATATGTATGAAATTATGAGCTTAACAACGTCCCACCTTCTGGACACGTGGCACGCTTAGGATCGACGTCCACAGGTCCCACATCGAAAAACTACAAGTAGTGCACACCTCTCAAGGCCTATAAAAGGGATCAACCACCCCAAAATATAGGTAATCAGAACGATCGGCATACTGCTTAATTGATCTGAAAGTAAAACTTACTAAATCCCGAACTTACTTAGGCTTCGGAGAGCCTTCGGCCGGTACCACACCGGTGCCCTTCGCCTTATCGAGCGTTCCTCTATTTTGCAGGTCACGCTCCCTACCGAGGCATCTAAGGTACCAAAGGCATCAAAATTACTAAGTTGACCCTAAAGTCGCAAGATCACTTTTTGGCGTCAACAACAAGTAAGGCCTTTCCCTGCCTTAGAAGTGTCTGCGCCTTCTCATGATCCCAAACCAATGTCGCGTTCATGGCATGATATATTTTTTGAGGAAGCTGAAACCCAGACTAATGTTTCAAATAATAGCGACACCATTGCATCTCCCACTCTTTCTCATCCTGTTTTGGGGAATGAGGATCATGGTTGCAATGCAGGAGGGAGTGTGTTTGCTCATACATCACATGTTATTATTTCTCAAAGCAATGACATTGAGGATTCTAATCAATCATTCTCTCTTGTGCTCACAAAGTCTCAAAGGAAACGAATGCGCAAACAGGCTCGTGATATAAACCGAACGGTGCATGCAGTCTCGTACGCCCTAGAGATAGGGCAACTATAAAAAAGGTTACTAGATGAGGTTCCTTTATGGGAATGCTCGGGGAGTGGGTAACGATCCCACTCGGGAAAGAATTCGTCGTATTCTTCGACAACATCGTCGGAGGTTTTTTGTCTTTCTGAGCCTTTTGTTTCTTTGAATTCTTTTAATTCTTCCTTTTGGGATTCTCTTAATCTTCAGCTTATCTGCACAAATGATCGTGGAGATTTGTTGCCCAATTTGTGGATATTTGGAAAAGTTAACATATCTGTTCAAGTACATTGTGTTACTGATCGACAGGGTTACTTTTTCTTCAGACCTTGATGGGGGTCAGTTGTGTGTTTACAGCGGTTTATGCCAAAACCACTTATTTAGCTCGTCGTGGCTTATGGACAAGTATTGAATTTGTTAAAGATCAATTTGCTTCCTGGCCATGGATTGTTTTTGGGGATTTCAAAGCGGTTTTGGGGGATCATGAGAAACTTGGTGGGCATCCTATTGACAGGAAATCTTGCGAGGAGTTCTAGCGTATGTCTGATGTTTGTGAGCTGATTCATTTTAATACTAAAGGTGCTAAATTCACATGGGCAAAAGGGTTGACCATTAACTCCCGTGTAGAGCGGCGTCTTGATCGGTGCCTTGGGAATACTCTTTGGCTTGACGCTTAGGATTATTTTGATTGTTATACTCTCCCTAGACTTTGCTCTGATCATAATCCCATTGTGATGAGTTGTGGCAAGCTAGCTCGTCCCCGTGCTTCCCTTTTTCGTTTTCAGAGAGCTTGGTTAACACATCAAGATTTTCATCAGTTTGTTAAGTCTACATGGGCAGCCACTCACTCTTCTATGGACCCCTATTTTAATCTCACTCACAAATTGAAGATTCTCGATAAAGCTTTGCAGTCTTGGAACTGGGAGGTTTTTGGGGATGTTAATCATAATGTGACTGCGCGCCTGATGGGGGGTCAGATTTTTTATTTAGCAAGGAGAGTGAGTTGCAAGCTTCATTAACTGAAGCCTTTCGTGTTCAGGAGATTTTTTGGAATGAGAAATCCAGAACTAAATGGGTCGCGGATGGGGATAGAAATACTTCTTTTTTCCCTTCTATGTGCAAAATTCGGAAGGCTCGTTGTTCTATTTCTCTCCTCAAAAATGGATCCACTATTCTCGAGGATCCGTGCGCCATTCAATCGCATGTTGTACATTTTTATTTTGATATTTTTACTGCTAAATCTGTTCCTGATCCAGGGTTAGTGGAAAAAGTTATCCCTTCTTTAGTTACATATGAGGAAAACTTGAGCTTGATTGCTCTTTCTAGCGCTGAGGAAATTTTTGTTGCTGTAAAACAAATGGACGCTTCTAGCGCCCCTGGTCCTGACGGTTTTAGTGGTCACTTTTTCTCAGAGTGTTGGGATATTGTGGGCAAGGAGGTCGTGTGTTTTGTTCAACAATTTTTTTGGGATGGTTACCTTCCTCGACATTCAATTCTAGCCTCATTATTCTCATTCCGAAGGTTCCTAATGCTGTTTTGATGGGGCAGGTATCGGCCCATTGCTTTGGCAAATTTTTTGTTCAAGATTATTCCTAAAATTCTCTCTATACGGCTTGCTCCAATTGCCTCTCGGATTATTTCCCCTCAACAACATGCTTTTGCTCCAGGTAGGAATATTGTTGATGGTATTATCCTTACTTATGAATGTTGCAATTTGTTAGACAATGCATGTGCTGGAGGTAATGTGGCCCTTAAGTTGCATGTGGCAAAGGCCTTTGATACTCTTTCTTGGGATTTCCTACTACGTGTTTTGACTTCGTTTGGCTGACACAGTGTGTTTTTTGAGTGGGTTTATATCCTTTGGCACATTATGCCAAGCTTTCTATTCTTGTTAATGGACAAGTTTCTAGTTACTTTTCTTGTGGGCATGGAGTTCGCCAAGGTGATCCTTTGTCTCCGCTGCTATTTTGTATGGCAGAGGAGGTGCTTAGTCGTGGTATTTCAAATTTGATTAATTATGGTAAGCTCATCCCAATATCTTTGCCCCGCGGGGTGCAAACAATTTCCCATGTTCTTTTTGCGGATGATATCATTGTGTTCTGTAGAGGCTCCAGGAAAAATCTCACAATCCTTATGGATTTCTTGAAAGAATATGAGCTTAACTCTTGGCCAAGTTATCAACAAAACAAAGTCTAATGTTTTTCTGGGTAAGACTCTCCAACACCACCATCGTTTGATTTCGAATGTTCTAGGCATCAAGGTGGGATCATATCCCTTTAATTATTTGGGTGTTCCTATTTTTAAGGGCAAGCCTCGTGCAATATATTTTCAAGGCATTGCAGATAAAATCAGATCTCAGCTGTCTTCATGGAAAGGGTCTCAGCTTTCTGTGGCGGGTAGACTTTAGCTACTTAAGTCTGTTGTAGCTAGTATGCTTGTTTATAGTTTTCAGATCTATGAGTGGCCAATGTCTCTGCTTCGAAAAATTGAGACTTGGTGTCGTAATTTCCTTTGGTCTGGCTCCTTTGACAAACGTGGGGTTCCTCTAGTTTCTTGGCGTCGATGTTGTGCTCTTATGGCAGAAGGTGGTCTTGGCCTTAAGCAACTAGTGGTTTTAAATCGAGCATTTTTCTCAAAAAAGGCTGGGATGCTCTTTCGTCTTCTTCTTTGGGCTACCAGTTTCTTCGGGATAGGTTTTGGCGAGGGGGTAAGATTCGTTCTGCTTATGTCCCGTCCTCCATTTGGCCCGGCCTCAAGCGTATTTCGCTAGATGTACTCAGTAATATTCTCTACCTTCTTGGAGATGGTAAGAGCACTTCTTTTTGGTGGGATAACTTTATTGGTCAACCTCTGTCTACTTATTTTGGTCTTCACCCTTCTCTACGGTCGTGCATGGGGGAATTGGTTTCTCAGGATCGTGTAAATGGTGTCTGGCACCTTCCATCTCTACTAACTCTGCACTTTCCAGGTATTTGTGAGCATATTATGGATATTTCTTCTTTTCATGTTCCTGTTGTAGGTGATTTGTTAGTTTGGGCGCCATCCTCGCCCTGGCACCCTCTCTGCTAAGGATGCTTATGAATTCACACGGCCTAAGTTTGCCGAGGTTCCTTGGTGTAAGTTAATTTGGAAACCTTTTATTGAGCCACAGAAATCGTTCTTAGTGTGGAAAGTTATGCATGGCAGGCTTCTCACAGAGGATTTTCTTCAAAAATGTGGTATTGCCCTTGCTTCTATGTGCTTATTTTGCAGGATGGCTCCTGAGAATATTAATCATTTATTTTCTGAGTGCCCCTTTACTTGTTCCATATGGAGTTCTTTGTTCATGTTTTTTGGTCTGCACTTTACTCTGGGGTCTTTAGCAATTATTCTTTCTTCCAGCCCATCTACTCATTTTAGCCCTCAGCTCATGGATCTATGGCTTCTTATGTTCGGAACTACTGTGTGGTTAATTTGGGATTTAAGGAATAAGTTGCGGTTTGAGGAGAATAAGTTGCGGTTTGAGGAGAAGGTTTCCACGGTTTCTTCCGCTTGTCGTACCATTATTAATCATGTGCATGCCTCTAGTCCTCTCGCCAGGGGTCATATGTCAAATAAGGTGCGTAATCTGTGTATTATTCATTCCATTGGGTGCGCTGTCGTCCTCGCCCCAATCCCAAAATTGTTGAGGTTATGTGGCATCCCCCTTGTGTTGGCTCTATCAAAATTAATACTGATGGAGCACGCAAAAGCGACTCTGGTAAAGCAGGTAGTGGTGGTGTGTTTCGTGATTATCAGGGCCATGTTCTTGGGGCATTTTCGGCCAATTTAGATGTTCCTAATGCATTTCATGCTGAAGTTTTAGCGGTCATAAAGGCCATTGAGCTTGCTTGGCTACATGCTTGGCATAATGTTTGGATTGAAACTGATTCGTTGTTAGTTACTAATTCTTTCACTCTCCACATTTGGTCCCTTGGCTTCTACAAGTTGATTGGCAAAATTGCTTGCATCGTCTCCAACACATGTCATTTAAGATTTCTCATATCTGTCATGAGGGTAATCATGTTGCTGATTCTTTGGCGAATCATGGTGCTTTGGGCTCTGGTTTAATTTGGTGGGATACTGCACCTTCTTTTATTTTGCCTTTTTGTCAGCGGGACTAGCTGGGCATGCTTAATTACCGGTTCTCCTAGGTTCTTTTGTTTACTCTTTAGAGTTTTGGTCTCATAGGTCAACATGTTGTTGTGCTTTTCTGTCATTGTCTTTCGGTTCGGTCCCCCTGTTGTTCTTTTTATGTTTTTGTTTCTTATTAATAAATTATGATCAAGGGGACGAGCGGGGGGCTTCCAGAGTATTGGTCCCCTCTTTGAGGGTGGTGGATGTGTGTGCATCCGATGACCGATCCTGAGGAGCTAATCTTGCATAATCCTTGGTTTATTTTATATAAAAAAAGAATTGTAAACGAAGCAGGAAATTATGGAGCCTAACATCGTTAAAACTTGGTATTGTTGGAGCACGGGTAACTTTTGCGGATTTTTAAGAGGCTGCTATGCATTCTTCCGCGTCTGGATCAAATTTACTTAGAACAATTCAAGTAACATTCAATGCGCGTCTGGATCAAACCACCACCACAATTCTTGCTAATGTATTGTGATGGCGCTATTGGCAAGCGAGGCAGAAGGCGAGGCCTAGGGGAGTTGGTGCGTGATTATGAAGGAAACTTTAAATGGGGTTTTGTTTGTGTGGGGGCCAGAAGGGCTTGAGGTGATGGTGGTGGCGGCTACTAAATTGGCTGCTCTACGGATTGGCTTGCAGCATGCGGCAGCAAGGGGGTTGACAGGTCTTTTCATATCTACAGACTCACAAGAATTGGTGAATTTATTGAAGGGAGAAGGAGGGTTGTGGTGCAACTTGGGGAATCTAGTTGAGGATGTTAAATTTCTTTTATCACAGTTGCATATTGTGGATGTTTTGTTCCAACTCCGAATGGGCAATAAGGTGGCGCATTCTTTGGCCCAAGCAAGTATGCGGCTTCAACATCGGACGTTTTGGGAGGATATGCAACCTTTTGGGATTCTTCCATTGCTAGACAGAGATAGGGAGGGTGTGTAGTTTTGTTTTGTTCAGGAGATGCAATGGTACTCTTTTTCCTTCACCGGACTTTCCCTTACTGAGAATTTTCATGAAAAAGTTTTAACAAGGCCACATAGATGCATCCCTGTTCCATGACTATTTGTAATCTTGGTTTTATTGAATGAAGCTCTACTTACAATAAATAAATAATGCTACAGTAGTCCTAGAAGTGTCTGGGGGATTCATGCGTCTTTCTTCTTGAATCTTTAGGACAGTCTTGCCATTTTTGGAGAAGTGTGGACTGGCTTAGGAAGTATATGTATTTTAAGAGCTTTTTGATCATTTGCCCAAAATTTGATAGATTTTCGAATTTTGCAATAGATAAATTAAAATATTTTCTGTAAAACCCAAATCTCTAATAGTGATTCAATTCTGTCTATAACTTGAGTACAAGTAATTGATGTTTATGACTTAAGTAAAGTGATGTATCTTAATGTTGCATAATTATTTTGGATACAAGCAATATTGGAAGAGATGGGTATGTGCTCTTAACCGCTTAAGCTACAAACTCTTTACATAAGTATTTTACTATGTAAAATAAAGTTTACTGAGAATGGTAACCATGGGAAAGGGATTCAAGAAATCCATCTAAGCTGGTGAGGTTCTTGCTCTTTAGAAATTGGGAGTACCAATGAGCAGAGAGTTTGGGTTGTCTTTTTAAATCAGGGTCTTCCAAATCGATGTAGTATAGGCCGAAGCTTGATTCATAGCCCCCCAATAGCTCAATGGAGTCCAAGAAGGACCATATAAAATAGCCTCTGGCATTTGATCCATTCCTTCCAAAAGTAAAGATTTCATATAGCATCCGTCAGTAATTAAGAAAAAGTACTAGTTAGTTGTCAAACTATGGTATAAAACAAGAAAAACCACTTAAGAAAAAAGCAAATAAAGATAATATCATATAGTTAAAGACTTCATAAGTGGTCAACGGTTATAGCCCAGTAAAAAAAGACCTTGATTAATGTGTGAGAAATCCTTTTTTTCTTAGTTTAGACTATCCCTCGTATAAAAATAAAATAAAATAAAAGACTTCACACATGAAACATATCTTGCCAATTCTCACATTGCCTATTTAAACAACAATTTGAGTCTTGACTAATTGATTTCAATTTTGTTCATGTAATTAATTATTAGCTACAAAATCAGTCATTTCTTTGGCTTCAATTGTCATTTCTTGTTAAAGCAAAGTAGTCTTTTCATATCGAGGGTGGCAATTAAATTTCCCTTGTATGAACACTTTCTTGGGACTCGGATAGCTAGACTTCAAATGGAGAGAATAAGATAAATCTTACGACCCTTGGGTTAAATTATAACTGGCAGAAAATAGGTATACCTTACAGCTTCAAGCAAAGCTTGGATATGGACCTGCACATATTTTATCCTCGACCTATCCTCCAATGATGAATTGCGTGCAGTTTGTTGACCTAAAATACATAGGATGCCAATACTTTTCCATTTAGATAATGAGATAGATGAAAATAATATAAACATGAAAAGTTAGATTCATAATAAAGAAAAAATTCCCTATCCAAAGAAAAAAGGGAAAAATTAAAGAAACCATAAATTATTTTCAATTAGGTTTGTTCTTTAATGTCCTATTATAACATTATCATCTAACTAAATTTTGTTTTGTTTGATTTTAAAAAGTTGAAACTATATGACTTTATTACAAAAAGAAGAGCGAAACTAAAAGTACCACTAAACTAAATTGCAAATTGTTCCAACACTTTATATTCAATAGATGCATTATAGCACTACTTTGATTAAATTTCAGCATTTAGATAGAGAGAAATATATACCATTTTCATGGATATATACAGGAGGATTGCCATAATTTTGCTTCATATATTCCAACAGTCTTTGCAGGCCCCAGGGAGCTATTGGATACTACATCAACCAAATGCATTAGTAATGCTTGAAATTAACCCCATAAATGGTTAAACGACCCTAAATTAAACCCACATTGAAAACTTGAAAAAATAAATACAATATGTAATGAATGATGCCACTCCTAATAACACCGAGGTTTCCTGATAAAACAACACACCTACTGGAATTTGTAAGTGGTTAAATTGTGAACAACATCGATGTTACTAGAAGTGAGCCGATCGATAACGCATCTCTCTAAAGTTAACAAGTTGTTATTTCAAAGTTTTACCTTGAACGATGATGACTCATTACCTTTAGGAACTGCACAAATAAACTTTGTAAGTTAAATCAATAATTATATCATGCCTTAACCAAGATAAAACTTGCCCTATAGTGACCAATGCGCACACCAAAGCAGTGCAAAAAAGATGTAATCGATGAATCACGTAATAAAAACTAATAATTTTTTGAATATTTACTTAATCGTGGGTAAATCTTGAAGCTAGTAATTCAAAACTTCAGTTTTTTTTTTCTTTTTTAAACATCCAATAGATATTTTACCAATATATTTTCACAAAGGCTCGGCTACATCCACAAAGTTATACTACGTACCATAATGGGATTAGGCCACAACTGGACTGTTAAATATTGGGTCACCCTAGATGCGGGAGGAAGAGGAATCGTACAATCCCGGTATGTGAGTTTTTGGCGTTTTGGCATGTTTTGATGTGGTTTCCTATTATTTTGGGGTTCTTTAGTACAATTTAATAGGGTTTTAGTTTTCTATTCTCAGTAAACTTGTAACCCAAGTCCTAGGAGTTATAAATAGAACTTTTAAGAGAGGAGAATTCAAGGGTGAATTTTGAAGAGAGAAACATAAGATTGAATTGAAAGGTGAATTCTTGAGTGTTTACAATGGCATCAAAGGGTTTGAGTAAGGGTGTGAGAGAAATTAAGACCTAGAGTTTGAGTTGATAGAAAGCTAATGGGGTTCTTGTTGTAACCAAAGTTTTTCATATTCTTCTAGTGAAATTTCTGGAAGGGATCACCAAACAGGACATAGGCACGAGACCGAACCTTTATAAATCTTTGTGTTCTTGTATGTCTGCAACACTCTTCATGGTGTGTGTACCTCAAAGGGTTTGTGTGTATACTATCACACAATCCATCAACAACAAGGTTTTGGAGTGTTTCTGCACCACAAGTGGTATTGAGAGCCGTGCTTCATGGTAGGCTCTTATAGTTTTAAGGGTGTTTTGCAAGTGTTGATGATGGCAGCCGACAAGAAGGTAGCGGGAGAAAACTCCCAAATGAAGACACCACAAACGGATAGCATGAAGCTCGAGGTGAAGACATTCACAAGGAAGGAGAACTTCACATTATGGCAAAGGAGAATGAAACATGACCTAGACCATGAAGGTCCAACTCTATCTTGGCAGGTGACGAGACAAGACTGGAAACCATGACAATGAAAGAGAGGATGTGCTCGGCAAGTTGGCTAAGGGGTCCATCAAGGTGATGGAAGACACCGCAAAGCAAACACGGAAAAAGCTCAAATGGATTTTTGAGGGAAAGTCACTATCAAACAACGCTTCATGAATCAAGCTCTCCTAAATGTTCGTATGGAGGAGGGTGGAAATCTCACGGAGCATCTTAACACCTTTAATAGGTGTATTGAGGACTTGCAGAAGGTGGACGTGGTTTATAGCAAGGAGGATGAGGCGTTGATGTTGTTGACATCGTTGCCTTCGTCCTATGAACATTTCTAAGAGGAAGCTGATGATCAGCAAGAGTACTCTCAATTTTGAGTTGGTGGTGCAAGACTTGGTGCATCACGGGCTGGCTCAAAGTTCTAAAGATAGCTCTCAAGGTGCGGGTCTATTAACATGGACCGGAGAGTAGTGTCATTCAAGCGAGCGCAAGGGTAAAAAAGGCAATGGGAGGAATCCTAAATTCAAGGATAATGAAGGGCGCTTTAAGTGTGGGTCTCGGATCATTGGAAGCAGAATTTTCTAGTATGGAATGAGAAGCAGAACAAAATGAAGAATGCCAAAAGTTCAAGCACAGCCAATGATGAACTTTTGACGGTTATAGATGAGGAGTGTAACGGGGAAGTAGTGGAAATTTCTATCAGGTAAGAATTATACTTTAGTTTGGCACATATGAGGAAAGGAAGGGTAGCAAGATTTTGTTGGGAGACAAAACAAGTTGTGATTTTTGGGCGTGGGGAGATCTAGATGTAAGATGATGTTGTTAGGAGCCTTAGTGAGGTTAAGGCATGTACTAGCACTAAGAAGGAATCTTATTTCTCTTGGCACTCTAGATAGAAAAGGGTATTCTTACAAGGCCAAAGAAGGGAAGCTCTTAGTCACACAAGGTTGAGGGGAAGATTCAACTCAGTTATGAGGGGAAAGATTTAACCTAACAACTGTTATCAGCTTTGGAGGGTACAATTGTAGGTGAAGCAGTAAATTTTACCAATAAGGTGTTTTTCTACCAACAAAAAGCAGCAAAGGATCTTACGGTCAAGGAGCCTATGTAAAGAAATGAAGCTAAGGACTAGTTGGATATGATTAATAGTTTATCACCAAGGGTGCTTGATTTCATAGGTGTAGAAATGGCGATGTTGGAGGACAAGGTCCAAAAGGGTGAAGTCATGACAAGGGATGATGAGGAGAATGTTGTTGGGTTAGTGGCAACCGAAAAGATACTTCTTACTAAGGTGTTCATAGAAGGGACTCTAAGACGAATGGAGCTTGATACAAGGGTTGAAAAAGATGGGCATGAACAACAAACTCACAAAGGGGTTCTACTTAAGGTGTAGCCTTCACCACAACCAAGGTCCGGGCCCAAAGAATCCATCAAACCGGCCCAAGGGAAGGACAAGGTAGATTCAACTACATTTCGGAGTGCTTTTGGGAGCATGAAGCAGGAAAGTTAAATGGGTGCTTGGATGAAAAGGAAAGAGCTAGTTCATAAATTCAAGAGCAAAGTTGGTGGTTGCGTGGGGATTTATAGAACGAGGGTTGGTATGAGGTTTGCATATCAAGGCATGTTAAGAATTCGAGGTTCCAAGAAGGCAAGGAGAAAGAAGTTCGACATGGGGGATCTCTTTTCTACACAAGAGGTCTGGATTGCCAAAGTTTAGCTTGGGTGGAGCACCTTCTCACCTGAGGTGCATTAAGGCAAGAGGTTTGTTGCCATGGTGGAGCTCTTGGGAATTACTAGAACAGTTTCTAAGAGGTTGAAAAGGTTATAGGGGTCAACCATTGTTCATGGCTGATTGATGGTTCGCCAAGATGGAGATTGTTGAAGATTGGCTCACCATATATGTGGGGGGGAAGAGGAAACCCAAGGCGTTGCAAGGATGGAGCAATAAGGAAAGAGAGGAAGAAGTCGTAAGGAAGCAACAATGCAAGTGACTAGTCCCCGTTGGCCAGGCAATCGGTTAGTTTTGGTCGAGAGCTTGAAGTCGGTTTTTTACTCCTTAGCGACTGGTCATCTAATCCCAACGACCGATTCATCACGGGAATAGTGACACGCACTATTTTGACATTTTGACGTGTTTTGACGTGGTTTCCTATTATTTTAGGGGTTTTCTAGCCTAATTTAATAAGGTTTTATTTTCCTATAAACTTGTAACCCAAGTCCTATAAGTTATAAATAGTTTTTGGGGCTAGGTTAATTTAAGAGAGGAGAATTCAAGAGTGAATTTTCAAGAGATAAACTCAAGACTAAATTCAAGGGTGAATTCTTGAGTGTTTACAAGGGCATCAAAGGGTTTGAGCAACGGTGTGAGAGAAATGAAAACCTAGGGTTTGAGAGGATAGAGAGCTAAGGGGAAGTTCATGTTGTAACCAAAGTTGTTCCTATTCTTCTAATGAAGTTTCTCGAGCGAATCACCAAAGAGGACATAGGCATGGGGCCGAACCTCAATAAATCTTTGTGTTATTGTGTGTTTGCTTACACTCTTTGTAGTGTGTGTGTGTGTGTGTTTTATTCTCAAGGCGTTTGTGTGTATGTTGTCGCATAGTCCATCAACAATAAGGTCTTGGAGTGTTTCCGCACAACATCGACGTTGAACTCTTGAATATATATTTTTTTTGTTATGAACCAGCTGGGGAAAGAACCCCAAACAAAGAACTCTTGAATTCCTTCAAACATAGAACTTCGACATGATATCTGTTGTTGTTAATTAGCATGACATATTGGTACTGGAGATTGGTTTGTTTTAGAGATTGGCCACATTGTGATTATGAATTTAAAAGCCATTAGAGGTAAATTAATCATTTTGGATCTTTTTTGTTTCATACAATCATCTTGTACTGGTTCGTGAACATTTGATAGAAGAATTGTTATTGGAATGAAAGATGTTCTGAATGATGGGCTTAAAGAAATTGAATCCACATACATGTAGCAAAAACTTGATTAAATTTTTAAGGCTCAATAATAAATATACGTATAGCAAAAACTTACGTGTTATCTCGACTGCTGAGTCAGCATGACAGTCTCTGTTTGTACTCTTTAAGCTGATGGAGTTGTCCCTGGCGTATACGACGGTATAATAATTAAATCCTATGAAGTCAAACGAACCCTTGACACTTTGAGACTCAAGCCTAGTGAAGAAAGGAATTCTAGAGCCTGCATTGTTTTTCATTACATCAGGGTAATCTCCAAACACCAAGGGATTCAAATACCTACAACACAAAATAGACACAAAGGAATTACAATGAGTTTGCAGTTAAGACAACTAAATAATAATTTATGTATATTTATATACTCTGTTCGGCCGGTTTCACATAGTAGCTTGATCATCCAAGCCATCTATTTTTGATGTTCCACTGAAGGATTACCCTGTACTAATAATCCACCAAATTGGGCCGGAAAATGACTACAAAAGAGAGAACATAGAAGTTGCAATTTTATGCCAATATCAGACTTACCAACCAATATAGAAGTCGAGGCCTCTTTGGGTTGCTAGTTCATCTTCAATGGTTTTTGTTTGAGGAAAAAACCAAAAGGCAAAAAGGTTGATTCCTATAAACCCACGTTGTTTATCCTGCATTCCAAAAGTATTGATGTTACATGGAATAATCTTTGTTGAATTAGGTTGGGTTTATTTTAACTTCTTTATCATAGTTTATAACGGTCTGTATTGTATGTTTGAGGTTATAATCGTTTATGCATTTCCACATAGTATATGTACATTAGAAGGAGAGGCATCAAATATTGCACAGTTTTCTCTTTTTCTACTTCCCATTTGCTCTCAATTTCTTATTTCCTCAACCTATCTCTAACTATTTTCTTAGTTAAAACGCTTTATGTTCTCAAATTAAAACTCGAAGACCTAAGTAACAAGTGAAAAGTTAGTAGCTATGACACTTATTAATCTGTCCTGTTTCTTGATTCAAAGACGTAAGGACACCATTGCAAGAACAACAGTGCTTGAAGCATTTAACATGAATTTGTTTTCTCTTGCAATTACCTGGTAGTTTTTCTTGTACAATCTAGCAGCCGACGCATGAGATAACAAGATATTATGCGTTGCCAAGTATGGTTCTGTTGAGGAGTTACCCCTAGAGCAGTTGAGACCAAATGGAATTGAACATCGTTGTGGTGGAAGAAATCCACGATCATAACCCCCAAGTACAAAAACATTAGGCTCATTCATAGTAGTCCAATGCAAAACTCTATCCCCGAAATTTTTGAAGCACACATCTGCATACGCAGTGAAGTCTTTTCTGCCACCACAAAATTGTTCCATCATGATCTTTCCCCTTTTCTCTTGATGTATTGAAATTACGCAAAACCAGAAGGGGGGGAAGAAACCATACACAATCTTTCGGCTAACCCATCCTCCATACTCGTCATCAAGTGCCTGTGGGAGATCGCTATGGTGTAGAGTAACATGTGGTTGGATTCCTGCTTGAAAAATAAAGCACTCAGACATAAAATTACATAATTTTTAGATTGGTGGAAGTGGTACATGTTTCTTAAGGCATGTTTACTTTATCAGGAATGTGTATTGGAATTACTCAAATTCATGTCTTCCTCCGTGTTGACTAACACAGAAGCAATCCAAAATTATATGAGTTGCATGCTAAACTCGCGAATATCCTCAAAAATAGTAATCGGATCAGTTACCTAGTTGATTTGATTCCAATTCCTCAATTTAGTTCCACGATTCATGACTTCCTCCATTCCCAAGTAAACATGCCCTAAGAGTGTAATCACTCCCTAAATTTGAAGGAAAATATATAATGTAGTATCATAAGGTAGATAGTAACCATGGCTGATTAGTTGATCAATAAGATTGTTGTAATATTGTAGACCCTTTGGATTGACAGGTCCTTTTCCATCTGAAATAAAGAAATTGGATATTTGAGTGCTTGAAAACTTAAGCCTTGTTTGTTTAATATGAGTAACAATTGGAAGCTCATGCATACTTGGGATAAGTCTTGACCATGAGATGGAAAATCTATATGCCTCTAATCCAGTATCTGCCATTAGTTGAACATCTTCCTGCAACAGTTTGAATGAACATTGTATATCAAATAGCATCAACATGTTCCTAATTAGTTATTTAGGCAATAAATCGTGTGATTATGTAATTGTACGGGAACATATAGTATGTATATTGCCTCCCAAAAACTATAAAAACCTCTCGAATACTAGCTAGTCTTGATATAGCATGAAACCTCTGAACTAAAAGAAAAGATTGTTAGCAATAACTAGATTGAATTTTGCAAAATATATACCTTGTATTTGTGATACGCATCACACGCTACATCTCCAGTGGCTCCATGAAAATGACCTGAAAATTTGAGTTAAACAATGAACTAACAAGGATCATGACACACGCAAGTTATCATGTTACTTTGAGCAATCCACTTTATCTAAATGTTTGATTACTTGATTATCTTATTAATATGGATTAAGTTTATTTAATCCGCTTTATCTAAATATTCTAATTTTCTGGTCAATATATTTTGGCAGGACTTGTATGTAACCACCTAGTATATGCTACTCCAAATCTGATAAGAGATATCACCTGCCTTGCAACTTGAGAAAATTATATACGAGCTAAAACAAGCTTCTCATCACAGTCGTGGGAAAAATATATCACCTGGCCCGATGCCTCAAGTATACAGTGGGAATGGGCAACAAGGTACCAAAATAACCCACATTGAAAACACTAGAAAGGGTACTTGGGAGGAAACCAGTACTTATAAGCTCACACTACTAATTAACAATTTAGAAGTGGTTGGACATTGAGCTCAGATTTTTTCAGATGAAGTCTATAGAGGATGGATCTTTTTTATTCTCGGAATAGTTATATATTAGAGGATCACAAAGAAAAACACGGTTGTTTCGCTAATTGTGAGGGCGAAAGATTTTGATTTCCCTCTATATTGTTGTCAAAAAGATTTCAGCCTTAATTGTCCTTGGCCAGTGAGAGCGGATCTTCTTCTTTTTTTCTTCTTTTTTTCTCAATACAAGCTATAATCTAAACAGGATTTCTCATACACACAATCAAGATGTTATTGGGATTCGAACCTAGCAACTCAAGGTATTTTTTCCTACAAACGATAAGAATACCGGCATAATACATACCCAAGAACCTCCAATGCTTAAGTTAGGTAATTATAGGGTGTGTAAAGGTAATTTCACAGAGTAGATTTAGAGTCTCTGCATGTCACTTTGTGGATAAGGAGGGAAATATTGTTATAAAAAAAATAAAAAATAAAAACCCAATACCTAATTAAGTAACCATAACTTCACTCTAGAGTATGTGATAAAACCGTAATTTACAATAATAATGTGACATATTACACTGTCATGTATGTTTTTATTAATTACGTAGTTTGTCCCCAAAAAAAAAATGCAAAAAAAATCAACAACAAAACGAAAGTATGCCAATAGAATATGTGAATTACTATTTTGCACCTGATCACTTGTCTTTATGAATTACTTTTTCTTCATGCCCATCACTTTTTTTGTTGTGTATGTATGACTGCCGACTGACATTGCTTGGACGGACATGAATTTAACGTCATAGATGACAGTGGTTTTGGGGTCGTGGGCCCCTTCCAATATAACATTGAATCTAGTAGAAGAAAGCAACTAAGACTTTTCCTGCTTTAAGAATACCAATCACTACAACAATATCTATGGCTGCTTACTAATAATAACATTTATCGGTATCCAAATCAATATGATTTAAAAATTAATATCTAAGTAAAGGATTTATTAATGCAGTAGTTTGGAGTAATTGCTTTATTAAGTAAGATTCTGGATTCGAGCTTTAGCATATGTATATTGGCGTGTGTGAATTTAGTAATTATCACCCCTCTAAATAGAAAAAATCTTTAATAAATAATAAATATATATATATATAAATCAATATCTATGACTGCATCCTTCATTGACTTTTTCGAACTGAATTGAGACGTTGGATATATAACATTTTTAAAACTAATTAATTCTTGGAAAAATTTAATCTAACTAATAAAAAACTCAAATTTATTCATGAAGAGGTTAAAAAAATTTCATCAAAATAAAAACTAAAAAACAAATGCAAAATAAAAGCAAAAAAACTAGTATTGCTACAGTCTAACCTGGCCTCGCCAACCAACAAACAAAAATGAAAAAAGAGCGAAAAAAGAAGAAGAAGAATTTGATATGAAAGTAGTGGGAAGCTAACCAGCATGCGCAAATGTGTCCAAGATGCTCGGGGTCCTGCCATCTTCGGCTGCAGCACCTTCCACCTTTTTTCATGTAGATTTTTTAATTAACCCAGGTAATAATACGAATGAAAAGAAATTAGAGAGAAAAATAAAAATGAAAAGAAATTGAGAAAACCTGATAAGCAGAGGAGGAAGCACCAAACACAAAGGCCGGTGCCGGTGGGAAGTCATCTCTGCAAAAGTTATCACTGCTTGAAGAAACACTTTTTATAGCAAGAAGAAAACACAGCAGAAGTGAAACTCTCAACATTGATTATGTAAAAGATGAAAGCACACAGCAAAGAGTTGGTTTCTGAACTTATAAAAAGCAAAACTTTGAATGAGAATTGAGTGGTTACCCTTAGTTATCCTTACTTTAGTTTACCCTAAAGGTCTACGTCAAAATGCTACAAGACTCCAAATTACTCTAGAAGGTGGTGTGTTGAATTGAATTTTTCATTTGTCGAGTGCGGAAATTTGTCAAAACAGCCGAAAACTTGTCAAATTAATTAAAATAAAAAACTAGTAATTAATTGATAAAGGTTGTGCAAAGCCCCACTGCGATGATTGGCTTGAAGTGGAAAGCCTTTGCTTTCTCCTAAACTTCACAATTGAGCATTTCGTTTGTCGATATTAGGTGACACAAATTGAACAACAAGGTAAAAAGTCACTTTTCGTTTATGTAGTTTGATAAAATTTTCACTTTCGTTTATTATGACAATTTGACTCTTATAAGGACACGTCAAAATTTTCCATCTAATTTTATAAATGAATAAACACGGTTTTTCTACGTGGAGGGTTATTTTCGACGGAATTTTGGATGGAAATTTGGATGTATCATTCAATTCCGATAGAATCAAACTATAAAGGTTAAATTGACAAAATTAACACTATAATGACCAAAATAGAAAAACATGCAAAGGGGTTTTAAGGCGTGGCGGCATAGGGGCATTATTTTTGCTATTATGTGCCAATGTGTGAAATACTTATTACATGGTTGTGTTGATTTTAAAATACTAAGCATGAATATGATTTTTTCATAATTTTCGGATTTAGCTGTGATTTTTTGAAATGTAAAAAAGATATGAAATGTTCATTGTGTTCTTAAGTTGTTCATTATTGGTTTTGATTTATCCAAGAGATCTTGTCTATTTAATTCTCTAGGTGTCTTTTGGTGTGATTGATATGTGTTAGTAAAAAATAACATGTTATGACCAAGATTTAAAATATTGAGAGTTTCGAAAATATCGATCGTCCAAAAAACATGATATTAATGGAAATATTGAGAAAATATCGATATTGATAAAAATTGAATAAAAATCACAGAAATTATGAGAAAAACTTGAAAATTTTTATTGAAATTTTAGAGGATGTTTACTTAGTCAATTGTCTATTATTTTATTACAAAAAATTGAAAGGAAATACAGAACATGGTGGATTTGAGTGATTTAAGTTGATTATGTCGCAAGGTACAAATACCGTGACTTTAGAAAATATGTAGTAATTAGTGAAAGAAAATTTTTCTATCTGAATAACATTTTCTCTTTGGTTTATTTGGTGCTTGCATAACACGTGCTTGGTTTTGCTTATTCACACAGCTTATGCATGGTTACACCAAATACATGCAATGCAACCATGTGACACCTAACCCCTCCTCCATCAGCAGCATTCAATTATTTATATCAGATCATCGGATCTGGAAATGGACTGGTTCAATGTTGAACGGTTCCAGATTTAACCACGTGGCAAAATCAACAAGGAAGGAAGAGAGTGGTTCAAATCAGTGCGCTGGGTGTGCAAAGAATATTCTGGCATTGTTCCTCTCTTTGTTGTCTTTGGGTTTTTGCCGACCTATTTTATTATTAAAAAATAATATTAAAAAAAAGTGGTGATGTTGTCTAACCTTCTCAGTCTCATTGTTCCTCTCTCTTAACAAACCATTTCCGCTCCAACCTTCTCAGTCTCTCTGCATCAGTCTCACAGTTTCTCTCTCTCGCTCTCGCTCTCGCTCTCTGTAAGCCTTGACGCTATTAAATCTGTTTGGTGGCCGAGAAACCCAAGGAAAAGAAAAGAAAATGAAGAATTAGGGCTCGATTTTCATTTTCTCTTCTTGTCTTTCTCTCAGAATCCAATTGGAGCTCTAGATTCGCTGTCTATTCATTCTAATTCGGTAAACTGATCGCAATCTCTCGTCTATAGGTTCTTGTAAGATCTTTGTCGTCAACTCGTGTTTGCTTGCCTCAGGTGGAGAGGACCCATTTCGGGGTCTTCTTGTAATTACCGAAATTTTGGTGTAGTTTTGCAATTTCTGCAAAATTACAATTTTGTCCAAAATTTTAATTAATTGCGATTTTTCCCCAATAATTTTTTATTTGATTAAATTGAAGATTTCAATGAATTTAAACTCATATTATCCAATAACAAGTTTTTAGAGTTGCATTCCAAATTAATTATCTAATTAGATTAAAGGATTAAAGGATGATTATGGACTTAAGAATCCCAAATACAAGTAGTTAAAACGCGTAATAAAATCAAGAGAGTTTTAGTTTTAACACACTATATAGTTTACTAATTTGGTAAATAGGAATTCAATTTCACCCTAATTAGGATAAAGCCAAAGACCAAAATGTAGTCCTCCTTCCCCACTTCTCGAAGGAAAAATGTTGCATCTCATAACTTGGAATGAATTTAGCCACAAAATACAATACATAAACATTCATAATGGCAGAATTAATTATGTTTATTCTAGTTGAGCTAAGCCTTTTTCATTTTAACCAAGTATCTTATGATCTAGTCTCTTTGAGCACAAAATAGAAAAGAGAAGAAATGTTAAGCTTTTACCCTCGTAGACTTTTCTTGGAGAACCAAGAATGATCACCTTGTTGGAAAGGCCTTTAATCTCCTCTTAGAATGTAGATTCCTCAACCAAGAAGCTTCAAAGTAGAAGCCCTCTACCTCAGGACACCAAAATGGACTAGAGATGGAGAGAAATCAACCTAGAAGACTTAGATGCTAGACTTCCTCTAGGTTGGTCCAATTTTTGGCTAAGAAAGATGAGAGGGAGGATGTCTCACCTGGTCATCAATACACCACCATGGAATGCCAAAAATCCTACCTTGAAAAATGTCAAAGTATGGCTTTATAGCCAACACATGTTCCTAGGCCCAATGAGTCCTTGGGCTATTTTGCCCTTTGGTCCAAAATGCCTTTAAAGCCCAAATCGAGTCCAATCGTCAAACTAACTTCTTTGAGTTGACTTGTAAATTAAATTTCACTATTTAATTCTTCCTATTAGTGAAGGTCAATTATGATTGAACCTTTCAGGACTTCCACAAACCATGGTTGACGCTTGGCAACATGTCATGGTTATCCAAGCTAAATAGGGTGTAGGGAAGAACCTATTCAAATTGGAATGATCATGCAATTGAATCATTCTCTTATACAATACTCCTTATTCACATTATTAGATTTTATCTTGTTATGAGCTTCGTTGGTAAATTTTGTTGTGGCTGTCTAGTTTGGTCTACCTTAATGTGCATCGTAGATCCCTCCAGGTTTATAGCTCTGATGCTTTGCTTATTCTACTTCTTACTCGTAGCTTGGTTATGCAAATTCTGCTATTTGTATGTCTTTATGTTGCTCTTGTCTTTCCTGTTGTTTTACATGTTTGGAAGTTTGATTAATATGTTGTACTTTTCTTTTTTCTACAGGCAAGTTATCCAATTTCAAACATGTCATTTAGTTCGGCTACCTTTGATGCATGTGCTCACAGAGATTTAACATTGTTTATGTGTTTTTGAGTTCATAAACTTCGCCCTTTTTTTCTTGCTTAAACGTGTTTCATAAATGCATCAAAAGGATTCACTAGAGCTTCAACATCTCTTGATTTACTATTCACTAAAGTTTCGTAAATATTAATTTTATTTTTATTTTTTAACACAAAAGTCTTCATTAGTATTTTTATGAATTTTTTAGATAAACTCAAAATATGTTTCCTAAACGCTTCAAAAGGATTCAATAGAGCTTCAACATTGCTTGATTTACTATTCACTAAAGCTTCATAAATATTGTTTTTATTTTTTGACTCAGAAGTCTTCATTAGTATTTTTATGAATTTTTTTAGATAAACTCAAAAGATTAAAAAACAAAATGTTGTGAGGTTGAGGTATTTGTGAGTGTATATTTTCTACTCTTTTTATGATTTTATTATGATTTTTTAAACTTAAAGCATTGGAAAATAGTAATAAATAGAAGAGATTGACAAGTGGCACCAACTGAATGGTGCGTCGTTAGTGCTTCTCATATATGTCATTCTTGTGTAGCATCACGTGTCATTAGAGTTTTATTTTTGTGTGTTAACAAAATATGTCAGAATTTTTTCATTACAAGATTACAATCTATCAAGGCCATTGAATTACCAAAGGGTACATGCATGTCTTACCTTTCACAAGCTCCGCAGCATCCTAGTGAACATTTACTC
The DNA here is from genome assembly GCA_018703695.1 of Prunus fruticosa. Lineage (NCBI taxonomy): Eukaryota > Viridiplantae > Streptophyta > Magnoliopsida > Rosales > Rosaceae > Prunus > Prunus fruticosa. The sequence goes on from CM031922.1 coordinate 21,091,241, forward strand.
AATTGAAAAAAGATTTTAAATTTTACAAGTATTGTAATAAAATAGTAGAGAAATGAGAAGTAAGGATCCCAATGTTGTAGCATCACTTGTTTGCAATCAAAATATGTTTCATAAACGCTTCCAAAGGAGTCAATAAAGCTTCAACATTGTTTGATTTACTATTCATGAAAAAGTTTCTAAATATTTTTTGTAGTATTGTTTTTCTATTTAATGAATTGTTATGGTTTTTGGAAGTTAAACCTTTCAATAATAATAATAAATGGAAGAGAATGACAAGTGGCAACACTTGAATGGTGCGTCATTAGTGCTTCCTGCGGGTTTCATTCTTAGCGGCACCACGTGTCATTAAAGTTTCATTTTTGTGTGTTAACCTTAAACAATTCACAAGAAATTAAGACATTATTTTCAACAATGATGTGCGAAAATCTAAATTTGACATTGGCAAATTTGAAGTGTTAATTGGAAGAATAGTTGAAGTGAGGAAGAATATTAATCTTCACTTTAGTGTTATTGATATTATAAAAAATAAACTTGACTTTAAGAACGTATTTGAATTTTTTATAATCCAAAATTTTTAAAATCTCAAAACATGTAGAAAATGTCACAAAGAGTTCATGGAATTTTTTTGGTATTTTCTTATGCTTTTTAATGAATTTATTATAATTTTGGAAGTTAAAGCATTCAAAAATAGTAATACATGGAACTTTAATGACACGTGGCACTACAAGAGATTTTCATTGCAATGTTTCTGATTTTCAACGAGTTTGTATAAATTTTCTTAGAGAGAGAGAGAGAGAGAGAGAAGAAATAAAAGTGATGGAGATAGGGAGAGATGGAGAAGAGAAGAAGAAAAAAAGAGAGGGAGAGATGGAGAAGAACAAGAAGAAGAAGAAGAAGAGAAAGAGAAGAGAGAGAAGAAGAAGAAGAAGAAGAGGGAGACGGGGAGAGGGAGACGGGGAGAGGGAGTGAAGACGGGCGTAAGAGAAAGGAGAAAAAAAATAGAGAGAGAGGGACTGATGGAGACAAGACAAACGGAGAGAAGGAGATAGAAGCAAAAGAAAAGATTGAAACTATGTATTTTATATATATATATATATTTCTTATAATAATATTATATATAATATTTAATACCATCGGTTTGGTTTGGTTAAACCATGATTTTGAATATTGCAAACGACACCGAACCATATATTTCGGTTTAGTTTGAGTTCAAACAAATGACCAAAAACAGATTGAAAAAAAACCAAACCAACCCAAACCATCGATTTGGTTTGGGCGGTTTGGCCGGGTTACGGTTTGAATGCCCAGCCCTAATGCTAGCAATAACATTATGTTGAAGATCACTACTCTTATTCACTATAACTCTTCCTCCAATTATTACTTCAAATTTTCCGAAGTAAAATTTGAATTTTCGTACATCATAGTGAACGATAATGTCGCAAGGAGTTTGTGGGATTTTTTGGTGTATTTTTTCTGATTTTTAATTAATTTTTTGTGATTTGTTCAAGTCAAACACATAAAATAAAACTTTGATTGCACATGGCGTTATGGGATATGACACATGTGTTGAGCCTATTCCTAACAACTAAAATGAGTTATTAAAAATAGCAACTTTAATTCTCGCAAGTGCACGAACCGTTTATAGTATAGCTTATGTAAATACGAGGTTCAATCCCACGGAGAATGGTAACTTGGTTGCAAGTTAAATTACTTAGAATGCTGGAAGAACATAAACAAAGAAACAAACAATTTGCAAGGTCTAGGACAGAATCCTAGCACCACACACGCACTCGAAATGGGGGGGGTTTTGTTGTTGAGATGAAAACAAGATAATGAAATGGAAGTGCTAGAAAGTAACAATGGCAGCAATCAACAAGTTGTGAAACAATGATTGAGAAGTGTTAGAGCCTTGGAATCTACCACTAGTCTTCCTATCCAAGTTATGAATGCGTAGAAATTGACTCAAGCTTCATCAACAATAGATTATCGCATACAAGCCTATGGTATCTAGGTGCAGGATGCATGATTCTCCTAAGGCATGTAATTGTGCATGGTATCTACACAACACGTGATCTCTAATATGCAACCTAAGCATGGTATCTACTTAGAATAAAGCATACAAGAGTCATTAAGTTCCCTGAGAATATGATAATCACACAAGTCCTAGAACATGGTATCTGTCCTAGTCAACCTATGGTTATTAACCCATTGAATGATTCTTAGGCCATTCATGTGTTGCTTGTGAAAGGAGAGTAGAATTGGTGAATCTAAACCCCTTCCCAACCTGTGCTAGATGCATAAAATCCTAGTTAGCTACTCCAAGAAAACATACATCAAGCACATAATAAACTGGAGATTAACAACTTGGCAATGAAAGCAAGGAAATCAATTAACTATGAAATCATCCATAACATTGAATATTCATGACTAGGGCTTCATCCTAAGCCCTAACTTAATGGATTAGTTACACATGACTAAGAATACAGAAAATAAGAAATACATAGATAGATTAAAGAGAAGAGAAGAAGAACTAGTTGGTGGCAGCAAGGTAGTTCCAGGGATAGCTCCAAGCTCTCCCTCCTTTGCAAGCTAGCTCTCTCCTCACTTTGTGGTGAATCTGAATGTGTGTATGTGTGAGAGGGGATTGTGAATCTCAGGATATGAGTTGTTGAATGTGGAATGGGAGTGGTATTTATAGGGAGAGGGGAGGGATAAATCTGAATTTAATATGGTAATGACCTAACACACTTGCATTAGATAATCAGAATTGGTTGGTGAACTTCACCAACAAATCCCACCAGCAAGCCCTAGCTCATCAATATGTCAGCATGACCAAGCATCCATCAGCTCATCCTTATGTCAGCATGATGTGCAGCTTCAAGGGCTTACGAATTGGGCTTGGCTGAATCAAATGACAACTTTAAGATGTCCATGTGAAGTTCAAAATGTTCTTGATCCAACCACACAAGTATTGGCCCAATCCAAGCTCCGGATGAAGAAGATAAGCCCGAAATGAAATTCTAACTCAATCTCAAGTTTTTGCACGTTTTTGTACTATTTTGCTTCAAATGCCTCAAGTTGTAATCCTCTCATGCCAATCAGCCCTTAATATGCATGGATTGTACCAAAAGTGGTCTCTTGCGCCTTAACCTACATAACACACAAACATAGGTAAGTGACTTGAAATAAAGAGAAACTAAACAAAATTACTAAGTAACGAAGGCATGCAAATGTGTGAAATTATGAACTTATCAACATGTCACAAACATCCTACGACGCACCCATGAGGGCTACCATGTGTCATTTTCTTCCATTTATTAATATTTTCCAATGCTTTAATGACAGGACCCAACCCAAATTCTACTTTGAAATTCAAACGAATCTTGTGCGGTTCTGGAACACCTGGCGGGTGTCGACACAATTGACTAATTGCCCTTCTAACCAAAATCCAATGAAATTCAAATGCGACTTCTGCCAAAAATTCGGAACAAGTCTCCCCTGTAAATTGCACATTTCCCAACAAATTTCCACCTGTAAAACAAGCACATATGTATATATATATAACCGGCGGGTCGGGGAATTTTTCAGGGAAGGGCAATAAATAAAAGACTAAAAGTTGAAAAAATAAAATAAAATTAGACAACCAAATACCTTTAGAATTTAATGAAAATTAATCTAAAAATATCAATTTCAATTAATCTAATTGAAATGCATATCAAATTATGAATTAAATAAATAAATCATAATTGATCATACATCGAGTCATGTGCTATTATATTGATCATACAAAATCCAGAGAGAGCCAAATCAATAATAATAATAATTATTATTATTTATTATAATAATAAACATATTATAAATAAATAACAAAAAAAAAGAGAAAAAAGAAGAAATGCTGGCCGTGGTGAAGAAGAAAACAAAAACCAGACCTTTAGTTGAGTCAAAGCTCTTATCAAAAGTGGCAGGCTCCTCACTCAACGATGACAATCAATTTAGTTAACTTAGTAATAATCATCAATTCAACGCAAGGTAAGGGCTGGGCTTCTTCAACGCACGGCTATTTAGTAATTGCCTTGTCTTCAATTCAAGCGATAAGTCGTGGGAAGGCAGGTTTCCTATTTCTTTTTCTTTTTTTACACTTTCCTGGCCCAAAACTATGTCGTTTTGGTCAAGATTTTTTAAAAACACATTAGAGCTGCGCACAGTGCATCATCTGCGCCTGAAGCAAAGAACGGAGCTTCTTGAGGCATTTTCTCAAACAGGTTGTGGGCACTGAGCAGAGGGGCATTTTTTGACACCACCAAAGCCTTTTCAGGCGAGGGAGGTGCAGCTGCACCTCCTTACACCTATGTGGATCCCCACTGTATATAACTCAACTACCAGGCATGCATTAAATTATAACCAATAACATCAAGCATCAAATGACTCTGGCCTCCGGGCCTCAACAATTCAAATAAAATACTCTACCAACCAAATTCAATTCAAATTCTTAAAATATCATCAGAACAATATTAGATTTCAAAATAACTTTAGCTGGACTACCTTTTAATCACTTAACCTCATGGCTGCATCAGAACTCTAGGTTGCCTACGTACCCTTAACAAAGGATCAAGCCACACGTAGTTCTTCCACTTATAATTTGCTACCAACCCAAGCTCTTATGTTAAAGATTCGAGTAATATCATTCGCCTGCTATGCTTAAATCAAATCAAACGTGCATAATTACATTTATATGAACATCCCATCAATCAAACAATTCGACAAATCCAATATTATTCCGTCAATTCCTCGTATCACCATATGTGACACGCCTTTGCTAGCTAGGTGACCCAAAGTCGATCCAAGCCACGACCCTCGCTGGATCAGGAGACATTTATTCAACTGATTCCGCATTCCTATCTCCACACGGTCCGAATATCCCTAAGACTCGTGGGCAACAGCCAATCATACCGACATATTCAATAACAATCGTAATGATCAGGTAATATGGATATAATCCGAATATAATATAAATACTTGAAATCAAACTAACATGCTTGGGAAGCGAACTTTATAATAACTCATTCGCGATCAAGTAATCAAACTTAAGTTGCACAAAGTCACTTAGGGCCAGTTTGACATTCCTCTGCCTGTGAAAATAATCGTTGTTAGATTTGCCTGAGAGGAATCAACTGTAAGATAAAACTTGTTGTGTAGATTTCAGCTGCACCAAAATGGATTCAGCTGCATCCTCAACTTGTGATACTCGCAAGTGCACGAGCCGTTCGGTAGTATAGCATATGTAAGTGCGAGGTCGAATTCCAGGGATTGGTGATTGAATGATCCAATTCGGTTTTCCTACACAAAATAGAAATGAAAACAAAAGAAGCAAAAAGGGTTTTGTACAACACTTGAAAACATTGAGAGCTTTTGGAGAGAAAGAGAGAGGTGTTTGAGAGCATGGGGAATTTGGAAAAGAAAGGAAGGTTTTGGGGAAGCTTGAGGATTTTGAAAGGGAATATGTTTGAGAACTTTGAGAATTTGGAAGAGAGCGGTTGAGAACTTGGAGGATGTTTGTGAACTTGGAGAATTTGAGAACTTAGGGGAAGGAAGAGAAAGGTGTTTGTGAAGTGTTTGAGACATGGAGACTTTTAGAGAAGAAAGTAGAGAGATGTTTGAGAACCTTGTGGATTTTGGAAGAACATGTGTTTGAAAGCTTTAGAGAATTTGATGAAGAAAATGGGAGAAGTGTTTGGGAAGTGTTTGGAGAAGAGAGTGTTTGAAGAATTTAGAAGAAGAGAAAGGAAAAATGTTTGAGATTTAGTACAAAGAAAATTTAGTAGAATGATCTTATTACAACAATTGAGAACTACAAAGGGAAACTAAGAGAATTTGAGGGAGAGAAGGGAAGGGAGCTCTAGAGAAGTGTTTGAGAGCTCCCCCCCTTGGGGTGTGATTACAAGCTTAGAGAACTTCCCTATTTATAGGCTTAGGGGAGATGAAAATCTGAATATACAATTGAATTCACTAACCACACTAATTTCACCTAACACACAACACTTAATTCACCAACCTAACCTAACACACAATTGCATTTGAAAACAATTCCCTCTTGTCTTTAGGCTTAGTGTTGCATCATCCACTTCAACATCTTTCAATTCATTTGGTTGCTGCAAAATTCCACTCAATTATAGGTATTGAATATGCTTCACCAAACTTTCCCACAATCAACAACACTTCATCATGCATATGTCATGCATGACAATGCATTGCAGCCAGCTTGTGGGCTGATTTTGGGCTTGTTTCTCCATCCATAAAATTCTGGAAAAATATGGATCTTGAAGCTCTTTGTCTTATCTTTCCAAGCATATGCAGCCCAACTCAAGGAAAAATCCGGAAGGCCATCAAATGTGATTTTTGGCCTAGAAACAGATGCTGCCGAATTTGACCTTAAGTTGCCAAAACATGTATAACTTTCTCTAAAAGACTCGGAATCATGAACCGTAAAATTCTACAGAAAATAGACTTCTGTAGCTTTCCAATGATGTATGGCTCATCATCTGGTTCTTCTTAGAAAGTACAGTCCAATCCGTGAAGTTGACTGATCTGCAGACACCGTTTTGAGCTAACTGTCTCAAAATGCAATTAGTGAGTCCTTAAGCTTATTACACTGAAACAAACACAAAACTTATTAAAAGCACAAGTTTAACTCAAAAACATAACCAAATCATAAGTTAAAAGGATACAAAATGATATGTAATTATGCACCGATCAAATACCCCCAAACCTAGATTTTGCTAGTCCTAGAACAAACAAGGAAAACAAAGATAAAAATAAAACAAGAAGTTAACTAGACCACTTTTCGTAGGTAACTCGATTGCATTGAGCGTATGCAACAAGCCTTTAAACCTCTAGGCATCCCTATAGGAGGAGTTGTGTCTCCTTAGGGTTTTGGAAATACGAATACCCACAAACGTTTGACTAATTTCTACAAAACAAAATAGTTAGAAAACTTATTAGAATTTGTTAGTCCTTTAAGCAAAATAACAAAAACTAAAATATAAGTAAAAACAAAAATGAAAAATAGAAACAATCAGAAAACACAAAACACAAAACACAAAAAATCAAAATAAAAACTCAAAACAACCTTTCCGAACATTTTCTGAAGAGAAATAACTCATGCACATGACTCAAAAGTTTTAACAATAAAAGCTCAATTTTAGACATTATTCACAAGGTGGCAAAATTCAAAACATAATATGTTCGAAGTGTGGTAGTGTGATAGCCAAATGCAACAAATTCCCAATCTTAGTTTTCACACAATTTCAAAAATCATACAAAGCACAAGTTCAACTTCAAATCTCACCAAAGTTGTCCTCTCACAAATGAATCACTCGGAAGAGGGTTACAATGCAACACCCATTATAAACATGAGATTAGAGTTAAACCATAAAGACTTAACTCGAAAATAGAAAGATGAAGAACTTGCATTAATATGATCTCAAGAAGGATGCCAAACACTTAAAAGTAGAAAAATGAATGCAATTCAACCACATGACATTTAAGATCAATTTAGGTCTTTAACATAGGTTGTAATGGGGCCAATGGTGTAAGGTGAGTAAGAAATGAAGGGTATGGATAAAACAAAGTCCAAGGAACTCAAAATATTACAAGACTTCGAATCATCACAATGAGAATTTATTTTTACATGATCAAAACTCCTTATACCTTCATTTACAATGATTCATACTCCGTCATTGAACAACCACCAATTTATTTTGAAGGCCCAAAAATGAATTTTCAATCCACTACCACTTTCTCTTTCTTCTTTCACCAATTGTGTGATTTTTTTTTTTCCTTTTTTTTTTTTGAAATGTAACAACTCTTCCCAAACTTAGCATGAAAAACACATCCCAATTAAAGCTCATGAGTTCCTTAGAAAGGTAAATATTTGTTTTTCGGGCTAAGGTGAGGAAATAAAATTGGTAAATGAAAGAAAAGGTTTACATGTAGGCTCAAAATGGTTAACAATGGAAAATCATGCATAAGCATGCATAAGGTTAGCTTGAAAAGGCACAAACGATCCAAAGAGGGCCTTAAAATCATTTCTTAAATGTCATGGAATCAAATTGCATAAGAATGAATGACTTTTAAGTGTTCAACCAAATCAATGAATAATGAGATCAAACAACAACTTAGATGACAAGAAATTAAGAGTATGTGTATAACACTCATGAATTGAAGTACAAGGCTCAAAAGCTCACTTTATATGGTTGGTTATATAAGTCTAATTTATGCTTCATACAATTCTTTAGATCATGCAAATCCTTTAATTTGAAAATTATGAAACAAATGGCAAGTGTAAAGATTTCGAACATATCATGCTAGAACAATGTCAAATTTATTTATTTATTTTCAATTTAAAATTTTACTCTTTTTTTTTTATAATTTTTTTTTTAATAAAATAAAATGAAATCCAATTTTCATTTAAGTCATGCAACATTTATCACAATCTCATCATATGTGTTCGGAAAGTGACTCAAAAACAAAACAAAACAAAACAATACTAAAAGAAAAACAAGCAATATATATATATATATATATATATTTTTTAAGACATACCAAATTTACTTGCTAAACTCCAATACCCACAAACCTAGAAATGAACATTGTCCTCAATGTTTAAAAATTAGCCACAAACAATGTCATAATAACAAATGAAGGTATTAAAGAAAATAAAAAATCACAAAACACACAAGAATTAAAATACAAAAAGAAATATAAAATAAAAATTACAAAACAAACAAACAAATAAATAAATAAACAAAACGAAAAGGTAAAACACTCAAAACGGTAAGCCCTAAAATAGACGGTCATCAAAGCTGAAACCCAAAACAAAAACAGCCCAAAGCCCAAAATGAAATTAACCCAACAACGGTAAAACCTGAACCCAAAATGAAATCCGAAACCCACACGTTTCAATTTTATTTTTTTATTTTTTTTTACAATTTTTCGAAGCGCGAAGGCGGGATTCCTGAAAAGAGATAATGTGGTCCTTGATGTTTTGGCAGAGCGAGACACGTGTTGACAAGTAGAACACCGTATTTTCACAAGCGGAAATTACGGGCTCATGGAAAGGCGCAAAGACTTTGTTGAACCCGTCCAAGACAAAGCAAAGTCGTGATAAATGAGTTGGGTGTGGTTGGAAAGAGAGAAGGTGGTGGGACTGGAGGAATGCTGGAGATCTAGAAATTCTCAAGGACGCCCAATGGCTAGGGTTTGTTAAAGACTATGTCTATAAGAAGGAAAAAGAAGGGAAAACACACAAACTCAAAAACACAAAAGAGAAAAGAAGGAAAGAAGAAAAGCGAGTGAGAAATCAAATGGCCTCTAACTACCCATTTTCGTTGGATCTCAACCTAGCTCCACCGACTCAAACATGGGGCCAAGCAGTGGCACCAGTGTGGGTACCCTACTTTGCCCTCTGCAAGGGGGCCTGTGAGTGTCAATGACTCATACTCCTGGACAACGAATGTTGCCATTGGAGTTTGCAGAAATTTAGTAACTCCTAAAGATATACATGTATTTCGGACAAGGGATGACAACCGGGTCATGAGCTATGCCCTGGCACTCAGCGTGCAGAGATAGCATGTGTTGCAAGTTTGGGTCATTGCTACTTGCGAAGTCCCATGAGGTAGAGATTCTGAAAGGTCAGTGAGCGCGGAGCGAGTATGGTTGAAGAGTGTAAGAGTGCAATAAAAAGCTTGAAAAGGGAGAGGGCAAGGATAGTGGAGGTGAATCGACACAAGCTAGAAGTACGGGACGAGAATAAAAACCTAACAAAGATGGTAGAGTTGTATTCTCGTGACATGAGAAGCAGTTGGAGGACCTAGAGCGGACCCGGTAAAACGCAAGAAGCGGGATCGCGGAGTAGTTACGCTCAAGCTAAGATTGCGATTTTGGGGAGCTCAAGTGGTGAGCCCCAGAGGCTCTGCCTGAAAATCCTAAAGAAGAGGACAGCCAGAGGCCAAACTCAAAGCTCCTATGGTCGAGACACCTAGCACCGAGAAGAAATGACTTCTACCTGTTTTTATTTTTATTGTTGTTTTGTTTTTGTTATTTTTGTTTCAGAAAATAAAATAGTAAAGTTGCAGGAAGGAAAAAAAGAAAGAGACAAAGAAAACACACTTCCCAAACTTAAATCAAACAAAAACGACAAAACAAAAGAAGCACACTTCTCAAACTAAAATAAGACAAAGGTGATAGCCGAAAGGGAAAAACACAAAACACTAGAAAATGAAAGAAACGGGCAAAAACATAAATACCCTGAAAGACCGGAAAAAAAAAAGTAAAGTAAAGTTAAAGTTAATGTGCTCCCCCTTGAAGCGATTAGGTTCAACATGCCGGGAAATCCGAAATGGTGTTGGCTCTTTATTCAGCATATGCCTATTTAAACCACATCTCTGGCAAGCTGTGATACCCAGCATTTCTTCCTGCAAACTCAAGGAAAAACATCAAAAAATTCAGAAGCAAAACAAATGGCATCCTCATGCACTCACCTTGATGATCTCAACCTTGAGCTATCCCTTGCACCACCGAATGCCCGGAATAAGGGCTCTCCAAATCCCTGCCTTCCCAAACTCCACATATCATCACTGCACGACCTCAAACTTCCTGAGGCAATACCGAACTTCTTGAGGCGGTGCCGACAGGCAGTGCTCCGAGGCAGCATGATTGGCAGTAAACTCACATCGGCAGATCACCTGCATGTGGCACAGAGGTCCAACAGGCTGCAGTGGAGGAGTCCCACAATTTAACGGTCTCCATGCCGGTCTCGGCTACCAATTTGGGCATGCGATTCCGGCGAGGACACGGGAGTGTGCCGCGCTGGAGCGAGGAAGTAGCTTCTTTGAAGGCTATGGTGGCGGACCCTCCAAAAGCGGCTCTCCTGCCAATGAGCACGTGGAAGCACTGCAAGAAAAATGAGGACCATGTGGAGCGCTGAAATTCTGCAAGTAAGAGAGAATAGAGGCAAGCCATGATGATGATGAAGATGAAGAAGACAAAGAAGAAGAAGTTTGTTATTTTTATTATTGTTTTTGTTTTTGTTTTTGCTTTTGTTTTTGTTTTGTTTTTGTTTTTTTGTTTTTGTTTTTTTTTGTTTTTGTTTTTTTTTAATGTAGTGTTTTGAAATAAAATAAAAATGTGTTTTTAACACTCAAAATAAACTAACTAACCATACCACAAAAACAAAACAAAACAAAGACTAAATAAGAAAGAAAACAAAGAAAAAAAAAACTTAATTTAAAAACACATGAATATACAAGCAACTCACGGATGACCAAGTTAAGGGCCTCAGAAAAACAGCGAGGGGATCAGGGAAGGTTGGAGGGGTCACATGGTTCCGCTTAAAACCCAAACTTCTTAGACACCGAAGGTGTCGCCTAAATAACTCCAGACACTGTATTGACGGAAGTGCTTCCTGGAGTTACCATAAGTGAGCTCATATGAAAAAATCTTTTTGAATTTTTGAATTTTGAATTTTTAGTTTTTAAGATAAGAAAAAAAATTAAGATAAAATGAGACAACAAACCATAAATGAAAATGAACTAAGTACTCTAAACAAACTCAAACAAATGACATAAATTGTTTTACTAAAAGAAACAAACCAAGAAATAAACAGAATTTAAAGAAGAGAAAGGATTGAAATGCTCCCCCTTGAAGCGATTAGGTCGGAGCATGGATGCACTTGGAGCGCGGACTTCTCCCACTGCTCCACACTTCCCATTCTTATGATTGAGGTTGCCATCTCTCTCCATTTTTATTGAGCTATTTAAATTGCTAGAACAGCACACACAAAATCTTGAAACCGGAATCGAAAGGGTTAGGAAATAAAAGGAAAATCAACACACATCCAATTTCATGCTTCAAAGCAACAAGCAACAAAGTAAATTAAACTAGTTTATGAAGTTCGTTCTTTCTCAAATATGATTATCCATATGGTGTGTGGTTTTAATCAAGTATTCAGAAAAAGCATTTAGCTATGGTGTTTAGTCTAAACACAAATTCCGAACCCATTAGAACAAGAAGAACAATAGAGAACTAGTAGAATTTAAACATGGTGTTTGTCTTCAATATCTACCCATTCATTCACTAATCAGTCCAAGAGTCATATGGTGTTTATGTAAACTTGAACAAGGTATTTAATTAAGAGCAAGTGAATGAAACCATAAACTAGAAATAATCAACATGCTATTTGAACCTTTTTCTTGTGTTGTGTAAGCTAGGACTCAAACCCAGTTCTCTTGCTTGTCAAGGCAATTGTCCTTATTGGGTAGACTACAAACACAACTTTTCAATTAACGTCATTAACTTTAAAACATGAAACTGTCTAGTTATATACAAAAAAAATAAAAATAATAAAAAGTAGGAAAAACAAATAGAATCAGAACAATGTTACCGAATCTCCGCAACGGCGCCAAAAACTTGCTGTGACATTTCAGGCTGCACCAAAATGGATTTAGCTGCATCCTCAACTTGTGCATACTCGCAAGTGCACGAGCCGTTCGGTAGTATAGCATATGTAAGTGCGAGGTCGATTCCACAGGGATTGGTGATTGAATGATCCAATTCGTTTTCCTACACAAAATAGAAATGAAAACAAAAGAAGCAAAAAGGGTTTTGTACAACACTTGAAAACATTGAGAGCTTTTGGAGAGAAAGAGAGAGGTGTTTGAGAGCATGGGGGAATTTGGAAAAGAAAGGAAGGTTTTGGGAAGCTTGAGGATTTTGAAAGGGAATGTGTTTGAGAACTTTGAGAATTTGGAAGAGAGCGGTTGAGAACTTGGAGGATGTTTGTGAACTTGGAGAATTTGAGAACTAGGGAAGGAAGAGAAAGGTGTTTGTGAAGTGTTTGAGACATGGAGACTTTTAGAGAAGAAAGTAGAGAGATGTTTGAGAACCTTGTGGATTTTGGAAGAACATGTGTTTGAAAGCTTTAGAGAATTTGATGAAGGAAATGGGAGAAGTGTTTGGGAAGTGTTTGGAGAAGAGAGTGTTTGAAGAATTTAGAAGAAGAGAAAGGAAAAATGTTTGAGATTTAGTACAAAGAAAATTTAGTAGAATGATCTTATTACAACAATTGAGAACTACAAAGGGAAACTAAGAGAATTTGAGGGAGAGAAAGGGAAGGGAGCTTAGAGAAGTGTTTGAGAGCTCCCCCCTTGGGGTGTGATTACAAGCTTAGAGAACTTCCCTATTTATAGGCTTAGGGGAGATGAAAATCTGAATATACAATTGAATTCACTAACCACACTAATTTCACCTAACACACAACACTTAATTCACCAACCTAACCTAACACACAATTGCATTTGAAAACAATTCCTCTTGTCTTTAGGCTTAGTGTTGCATCATCCACTTCAACATCTTTCAATTCATTTGGTTGCTGCAAAATTCCACTCAATTATAGGTATTGAATATGTTTCACCAAACTTTCCCACAATCAACAACACTTCATCATGCATATGTCATGCATGACAATGCATTGCAGCCAGCTTGTGGGCTTGTTTGGGCTTGTTTCTCCATCCATAAAATTCTGGAAAAAATATGGATCTTGAAGCTCTTTGTCTTATCTTTCCAAGCATACGCAGCCCAACTCAAGGAAAAATCCGGAAGGCCATCAAATGTGATTTTTGGCCCAGTAACGCAGATGCTGCCGAATTTGACCTTAAGTTGCCAAAACATGTATAACTTTCTCTAAAAGGACTCCGAATCATGAACCGTAAAATTCTACAGAAAATAGACTTCTGTAGATTTCCAATGATGTATGGCTCATCATCTGGTTCTTCTTGAGCAAGTACAGTCCAATTTGTGAAGTTGACTGATCTGCAGACACCGTTTTGAGCTAACTTGTCTCCAAAATGCAATTAATGAGTCCTCAAGCTTATTACATTCTGAAACAAACACAAAACTTATTAAAAGCACAAGTTTAACTCAAAAACATAACCAAATCATAAGTTAAAAGGATACAAATGATATGTAATTATGCACCAGATCAAATACCCCAAAACCTAGATTTTGCTAGTCCTCGAGCAAAACAACAGAAAACAAAGATAAAAATAAAACAAGAAGTTAACTAGACCACTTTCGTAGGTAACTCGATTGCATTGAGCGTATCCAACAAGCCTTTAAACCTCTAGGCATCCCTAGTAGGAGGAGTTGTGTCTCCTGAGGGTTTAACAAAAATACAATACCCACAACGTTTGACTAATTTCTACAAAACAAAATAGTTAGAAAACTTATTAGAATTTGTTAGTCCTTTAAGCAAAATAACAAAAACTAAAATATAAGTAAAAACAAAAATGAAAATAGAAAACAATAGAAAACACAAAACACAAAACACAAAAAATCAAAATAAAAACTCAAAACAACCTTTCCGAACATTTCTGAAAGAAATAACTCATGCACATGACTCAAAAGTTTTAACAATAAAACTCAATTTTAGACATTATTCACAAGGTGGCAAAGTTCAAAACATAATATGCACCGATCAAAGATAAAGCAGTTTGGCGTTTTTTGTAAAATTTTTGTTAAAAGTGTTGTTGATATTGATTTCAACAAAATCAGAAAATAATTGTTGCATAATCATTAAACCCAATGCCTCTTCGAAACTGATTTTCGTATAATTCAGAAAAATGACAGCACCTGCATTAGTTGCTTTCCCTTATAGCTTTCTCTCACAACAATTTTTAACAATAAGTGATTTCTCAAGTTTACCAAACGGGTTGGGCTTCCCAAATTTTTTAAAAAATCACTTATCACCCCTAATAAGCAATGCCAAACGGGCACTTAATAACCAAAAAGTTCACTTCCTGAACTTCTTTTAGTTTCATAGATCAATTTATATATTGCTGGCTTAGGTTAATATTCTCGATATATATATGTATAAACTCAATTATAAATACATATATATTTATAAAGATTTATAATTAACTTATTATAGGAAGGTAGAAAAACGAGAAGATTTATTAAAGTAATATATGTATGGCTCTTTAACTAATAAACCACCTCATAGCTTAAGACATTTATTGTAATTTGTGTAAAATCCTTTAACTAAAAAACTCACCACCAGGACATACCTTCATTCGTATTCCTGTCAATTCTAGCCTCGCACGTCTTGAAAACATGGGTTAAACTCGAGCCGCATTCCTCGAGGCCTCGAAGATACAAGTCAATTCGAGCTCGCACCCTCGCAGGTCTTGGAGACACCAAGTGAATTCGAGCCACAATACTCCGAGGCCTCAGAGGATACCACTTCATTCGAGCCACGGATCTCTCGCACCACACGGTCAGGGTCCCAAGAACACGTGGGGCATCATTTATAAATGACATTGTTTCAGCAACTAGGGGTACCCTTGTGATGAGTTTGAAAAACTGATCCCAAACTTATACCAATATTTTCCTTTTATTACACAATCTATTTTTTGGCCTTTAAATCAATTTTCTTAGAAATTAATTCAGATAACTCATTGGTTAGGACCTTGATTCCAGGGTCCTTCTTGTTGTGAATTATGACCAACTCACTCCCCTTTTAGACGTTGTTGTTGATGGACTTTGGACAAGACTCAATGATGGATGAATCTTACACACACACACACAGAAAATAAATCAAGCACAAATGACACAAATGTTTATAGAGGTTTAGCGATTTTCTTACATCCTCTTTGGTGATCCCCTTGATAAATTTCACTAATGAAGATAGGTTACAACTTTGGTTTACACGAAAACCCCTTAGAACACTACCCTCACAACTTTTTTCTCTCTACACCCTTTTCTCACACCTTGATACACTTGAGATTTCTCTGTTTTACTTGACTCACTAGTTTCCAGCTACTTGAAACTCTTCTCCAACTAATCTGGAGTTCTGCTACTTTCCTTTAATACACGAGCCTAAAAACTTAAGAGGAGGCACTTGCTTTGTCTCCCCAGGTTTCTCCCTTGAATACCTAACCTGGACCAGGTTAGGCCAAGCCTCAAGCTATGTATTAATGGCAACATTGTAGCCACCCCTATATAGAACCATAGGGTAGCTACACCTTGAACAAGTCAACACATGTCCTTCAATGCTCCCTCAAACCTCCCAACTGATTGTCAAACTTCCTATGACTTCAGAAGTGACCCATGGGGTCCTTGCAAGTAGGTGGGAGGGCGATAAGAACCCTTGAAAATAGAGTTGGAAACCGAGAAAATCCGGAACAGGACACGTGATGGGCAACGGTCGTTGGCTCTTGGACTAATCGCATTTTGGCGAAGTCGAAGAGACGGTCGCTTGAGCTGCGACCGGTCGCCGAGAAGGTTTCACTCTCGCTTCGAATCTCCTGCAAAAACCGGTCGCTTGCTTCGTGCGACCGGTCTTTAATAGGTAAGTTTCCTGTAACCGGTCGCTGGACATCGGAAACCGATCGCTTCCTTTGCCGCTTGTATCCTTTATGCAAGCCAATTTTCACAACACCTTCTAACCCTCGAAGTTAACTTTCTAGGAAGACTCGGATAAATGGAGTGAAAACAGCCAAACTTTGTGAAGTAGGCCGCGGGCATATTGGCTCCTATCACAAATCTAGGAGTCCCCTGAAGGTTCCATATGCCGAGGGACACATGTCCCGAAAGTTTGGTACTCATTTGGCCTATTCAGATTACTCACGATCGTACGATTCGGACCCCTATAAACCTAACCCTAGGAGTTGGCGTTCTTGAAGTATTTGGATCCATTTGACGTCGTGGAATCCTATACGATCATGTTACTACCTAGGTCAATATGGGAAATTCACTACGATCCAAAGAAGTGAAACCATCTCGAACCCGGAATCGCACATAGGCGACGTTCGGGGTTTAACGCTAACCAAATTGGAATCCAAAAATACTTTAGCGCTCCTGAGAACCAGGAGATCATTTTAGGACACAAAGCCGGTCCACTGCCTGGCCCCACGAGCGCGTGAGTGCCCTAGTAAATTCTGAGGACGAAACCCCAACGGCCAAGCTTCCTAACCTAGGTGTAAACCCCATTTGGAGTTACTTTTGTTCCTTGGACCTACCCCGAAAACAACCCAAAATGGCCGGAATCTGAATAAAAATCGGCCAAACTTTAGGTCAAAATCGAGTTACCTAAGCTAGAAGTCAATCCAATCCTACCCAATCATAGTACTAGTACAGAAAATAGATGAGATTCCATACCTCGATTGCAGAAATACGGGTCGTATGAGGGGGATAGACCAACGGGAAAGCTTAACAAAATGGTCGGTGCTTTATTTTCCGCCAAAACTGACGGGGCCGAGCGGCGACGACGGGGTGGAACGGCAGAGGGAAAAGGGAAAAAGAAAAAATCAGATTTTTCTAAAATTACAGTTTTGCCCTTTTTGTGTAATCTGCTTGTATTTTCTCTCCGTTATACCATCGGTGCATAATTACATATCATTTTGTACTCTTTTTACCTTATGATTTGGTTATGTTTTTGAGTTAAACTTGTGCTTTTAATAAGTTTTGTGTTTGTTTCGGTGTTATAAGTTTGAGACTCACTAATTGCAGTTTGGAGACAAGTTAGCTCAAAACGGTGCTATACAGTTCAGACTTAGCAATGGGACTTACTTTTTAAGAAGAACCCTTTATGAGCATACATCATTAGAAATATACGAATCTGATCTTCTGTAGAATTTTACGGTTCATGATTCCAGTTCTTCTAGAGAAAGTTATACATGTTTTGGCAACTTAAGGTCAAATTCGGCAGCATCTGCGTTACTGGGCCAAAAATCACATTTGAAGGCCTTTCCGATTTTTCCTTGAGCTGGGTTGGATATGCTTGGAAAGATAAGACAAAGAGCTTCAAGATCCATATTTTTCCAGAATTTTATGGATGGAGAAACAAGCCCAAAACACCCACAAGCTGGCTGCAGTGCATTGTCATGCATGACATATGCATGATGAAGTGTTGTTAATTGTGGGAAAGTTTGGTGAAGCATATTGAATACCTATTTTTGAGTGGAATTTTGCAGCAGCCAAAAGATGATGAAGTGGGGTGAGAACACTAAGCCTAAAGACAAGAGGAATTGTTTTCAAAATGCACTAATGTGTTAGGTGAATTCATTGTTGTAAGTTGGTGAAGTGAGTGTGGTTAGTGAGCTCTATTGTATAATTCAGATTTTCACTTCCCTAGGCCTATAAATTGGATCATTCAATCACCAATCCCCTGTGGATCCACCTCGCACTCACATATGCTATACTACCGAACGGCTCGTCACTTGCGGTATCACAAGTTGAGGATCCAGCTGTATCCATTTGGTGCAGCTGAAATCTACACCAAACTGTGATTGAATGATCCAATTCAAATTTTCCTACACAAAAAAAAAATGAAACAAAAGAAACAAAACAAGAAAAAGAAAAAGTATGTACATTACAAGAAAAATAAATTACAACTAAGAAAACATTTAAGGAAACTAAGAGAGCTTTGAGGAAGAAAGGAATTGTTTGAGAACTTTAGAATTTTAAAGAGAAGAAAGTGTTTGGAAAGTGTTTGGAGAAGAGAAAGGGGTTTGTGAACTTGGAGAAGGAAGAGAAAGGAAGTGTTTGGAGAAGCTTGAGGATTTTGGAAGGGGATGTGTTAGAGAACTTTGTGGATTTTGGAAGAGGAAGGAAATGTGTTTGGGAAGCTTGAGTCCTTTGACAAGAGAGCAGAAAGTGTTTGAGAAGTTGATGAAGGAATGGGAGAAATAAGTGTTTGAGATTGAAGAAAAAAAAAATTGAGTAGAATGATCTCATTACAACAGTTGAGAACTGCAAAGGGGGTCTAAGGGTATTTAAGGGAGAGAAGAGGAAAGGAGCCCTAAGAAGTGTTTGAGAGCTCCCCCTTGGGGGTGTTGTTCACAAGCTTAGAGGACTTCCCTATTTATAGGCCTGGGGGAAGTGAAAATCTGAATTTATGCAAAAGAGTTCACTAACCACACTCACTTCACCAACTTCAAACACTTAATTCACCTAACACACTATTGCATTTCCAGAACAATTCCTTTTTGTCTTTAGGCTTAGTGTTGCACCCCCACTTCATCATTTTTTGGCTGCTGCAAATTTACACTCAAAAATAGGTATTGAATATGCTTAACCAAACTTTCCCACAATCAACAACACTTCATCATGCATATGTCATGCACGACAATGCATTGCAGCCAGCTTGTGGGCTTGTTTTGGGCTTGTTTCTCCATCCATAAAATTCTGGAAAAATATGGATCTTGAAGCTCTTCTGTCTTATCTTTCCAAACATATGCAGCCCAGCTTAGGAAAAACGGAAAGGCCTTCAAATGTGATTTGTGGCCCAGTAACGCAGATGCTGCCGAATTTGACCTTAAGTTGCCAAAACTTATAACTTTCTCTGAAGAAGAATTTTCAATTCATGAACCGTAAAATTCTACAGAAAATAAACTTCCGTATCTTTTCTAATGATGTATGGCTCATCATCTGGTTCTTCTTAGAGCAAGTACAGTCCAATCCATGAAGTTCACTGATCTGCAGAACATCGTTTTCAGCTTAACTTGTCCCCAAAATGCAATTAGTGAGTCTCAAGCTTATAACATTGAAAACAAACACAAAACGTATTAAAAGCACAAGTTTAACTGAAAAACATAACCAAATCATAAGTTAAAAAGGTACAAGAAATGATATGTAATTATGCACCGATCAAATACCCCAAACCTAGATTTTGCTAGTCCTTAGGCAAAACAAGAGGAAAAACAAAGATAAAAACAAACAAGAAGTTAACTAGACCACTTTCGTAGGTAAATCCAATCAGCAGAGTATAGAAGAAGCTCTTTAAACCTCTAGACATCCCTAGTAGGAGGAGTCTGTTGCCCTTGTATGGTGAAGATTAAGATACGATAGTTTCCTATTCTTACAAAACAAAGTAGTTCGAAACCTATTTAGAATTGTTATTCCTTTCAGAACCCAAAAACAAAAACAATTACAAAAAGATTACAAAAATAAAAAGAGTCTTAAAACAGGATATTTTTGGAACATTTTTGAGAAATGACTCATGCATATGACTCAAAAGTTTTAACAATAAAAGCTGAATTATTCACAGGTGGAACTTCTCAAAAACACAACATGCTAAAGTGTAGTAGTGTGATTGCCAAATGCAGCAAATCCCAATCTTAGTCCACACAATTTCAAAAATCATACAAAGCACAAGTTCAACTTCAGATCACAAAGTTGTCCTCTCACAAATGAATCACTCAAAAGAGGGTTATAATGCAACACTCATTTATAAACATGAGATTAGAGTTAAATCATAAGGATTTAACTAGAAAATAGAAAGATGAAGAACTTGCATTAATATGATCTCAACAAGGATGCCAAACACTTAGAAGTGAGAAATGTATGCAATTCAACCACATGACATTTAGAATCAATTTAGGTCTTTAACATTAGGTTGGGAGTGAGGCCAATGGTGTAAGTTGAGTAAGAAATGAAGGGTATGGATAATACAAAGTCCAAGGAACTCAAAATATAAAGTAAAACAATTGTTTACAAGACTTTGAATCATCACAAATGAGAATTATTTCTACATGATCAAAAGTCCTTATCCTTCATTACAATGATTCACACTCCTTTGCTGAACAAACCACCAATTTATTCTGAAGGATTCATAGGTCCATGGTTGTCAGCCATAATCCTTGACCCTGAACCATCACATCCCGGCCGACAACAAAAGGAACAACCTTGGCAACTCAGCAAGAAGCGCCTCCTCCTCGACAATCCTCGCAGCTTCAGACAGCTCACGTCGGATAACGCCTCTTACCTCTGGATACTTGGTGGGTGGGGGTCGTACTGAAGTTTGAGGACGACAGTGTAGGGTGAGTTTCAAAAACCCATTAGATTCTGCTTCACCACGGCCTCCTTGGGATTCTGGAGGACGGCATATCCTGAAATCGTGGTGTTTGTTAAAACAAGTTCCCCTCCCCCTAAATCGTTATTGCTTTCTGGAAGAGTTGATGATCAGTATCAATTTACTTATTAAAAAAATGCAATTCTTTTTTTTTTTGGGTATTTCAAATTCTGAACTTGTGATTTCTGTATTTTAAGTTTACTAGGTCTTTGCTTATATTTGCAGCTTCATGCCTTCTCTACTATTCCATCTCTTTGCCCTATGTTGGCTTCCTCTATTTTGAGATATGATACAAATTTCTATATGCTATGATTTTGATAGAAAGAAAACTGATATATCTTTGTCACTTATGGTTCAAAGAGGATGGCGGAGGCAACTTTCAGCCCTGGGAGCAATGGTAGTAAATCCCAACGGAAAAAAATCAGGTATGCATACTTTTTCTCTTATTTATATTAGCTCTTATTTTATATTAGGAAAAAAGTGAGAGGGGATGTCATGGCATGAGTCTTTATTATGGCTATGTTTATTGTTGTAAACATGTTTGAATCACCCTCTGTGCTTTCTAAATATAATCATTCTAAGATGCAATTATATTACAAGGTAGTTTAAGACTCTATGCCTTCGAAAAGTATACCCTGGCTAAATTATTTGTAGGTGGCTAACGAGTCCTTGCATTTGATAAATCACCTTATGGAAAGACCAAAAGAAACTAAAAATTAATCAGAAACCTAATCATGATGCAACAATT
This sequence comes from Prunus fruticosa, assembly GCA_018703695.1. Lineage (NCBI taxonomy): Eukaryota > Viridiplantae > Streptophyta > Magnoliopsida > Rosales > Rosaceae > Prunus > Prunus fruticosa. The sequence continues at coordinate 21,112,894 of CM031922.1, forward strand.
TTACGTCTTCCAAGAACTTAAGATGGGTGCATCCAGAACACTCCATATCTTTTACACAATCATTTTCAAGGAGAACTAAGTTAAAACCTCAAAGAAATAGCCCCAAGTTAGAGGGTGCGGTAAGTGAACTCTTGAAAAAATGTTGTTGGTATATATATTCTCCTATGTAATGTTTTCGGTAAACAAATGACAACTTAATTCTTCCCTCTAAAACCTCATTAACTTGCTCTCATTATGAATTTTATATGTGTTGATAGCATAAAAAACCCATTCGAAAGTAAGAAGTGCTTTATACCAAAAAAGGAAAGAGAAAGAGATGCTGTATTTTTTCTCTGTTTTGTTCTTCTATGCATCATGGTCCTGTTCAAGTAATGTATTTGCTCATATGGGGAAGGCTAGTACACAGAAGGTTGGAGAAAGCTGAACAATCAAGCAATAATTTCTTATAAATGGAATAGGTAAACCACAGAATTCTCAAGGTGATATCCCTTGGCCAAGAGAGACATGAGGGGGGGGCGAGGGGATATGTAAAATTGCCTGGTGAAAAAATCAAACCTAACAAGTCCATATACCCACATTGGTTAAGACATTTTGTTGTCATCCCATAAACAAATGTGTATAAATTTTTGCAGTCAAGAGGGCAGTTGAAATCAAAAAGACTCACGAAGAAGATGTTGAAGATGAGTATGGATTGGATACATTGAATCTTTGTGTACGGTTCGATTCTAAAATGAAGGGGATATACATGCTTAAGAGGGAGCTACAATTAGATGCGAGAGGTGATCCAGATTAAAATGTGGGAGACGTTGATCCTAATGCAAAAGGTGAATCTTTTTAGGGAACATGTAGTAAGTGTCAATACTTTATTAACAAATGGCCTTATTCACTAGCAATGGTAAGAGAAAAGTAAGGATGGAATCCAAAGTTTACTCCTACAAAAAGTGCACGCTTGCATGGAGACTTACAATACCCTACTAATCAAAGAATTTACTTCCAATTACGTTGCTATAGATGGTGATGAATGGATTTTACTCTCCATGAATGAGATGTTTTTTGATGTCTTTTTGCAGGATGTACCCATTATTTTACTGCTCGATCTGCTTCTAGAGGATAGATGATTTTAGGGTCGAGCTGTATAAGGTAAATGATTTGATGGAGGGATAGACCACTTGCTTGGACATGTGGAGTTTCTGACCACAATGGCATTCCCGTCTTTGAAGGAGGACGAGTAAAGGAATGATCAGGCCACATTATCCTTAAATGAGTTCCTGGTTAGGTATTACACTTTTGAAGACATTGGACGACTCTTAACAACAATGAGCCTCGTAAGATTGTTCAGTTGGACGTATCCACATTGGGTTGGGAAGAATTTGAATTTGAATTTTAATTAGACTTGGTAAGGTAGAGCCTGGATCCTTCTTACAATGTCAGGTACAATTATCTAAAAGAGCAGGTAATAGTCCAAAGTTTCGTAAACTTAGTCATAAATTTTTTAGCATGTTGGTTTGCTCTCTTTGGCCTCTCGTTTCTGTTTGTGTGCACTTGCTATTTTGGTTATGTCTTTATCTTGTTGCTTGTCTATTTCTAGTTAAGCTTGGATTGTCTTATTTTTTAGAGTTATGCTTGGGTTGGATGGATGTTGGAGGCTCGTGCTTGGTGCTCTTTAATGCCTTCTATGTAACTTCTATAATTTGTTGCTACATTTTGGTGTAGATAAGAATTCTAGCGGTGACATGTATAGCTTGTAGTTAAAAAAATAGGGGAAATTAAAAAAAATATGGATTTCGGACATTTTATATGAAAGTAAATTTTGCGATCAATGGTGTATTGTGAGTCTCATGCAACCGTGCACTTTTCTGCAGGAGTAAGGCTTTAATTCCATCCTTAAACTATGTTCGGAATTGTAATGAATAAGGTCTATTGGTTACGAAGTATTGACGCTCGGCTTCACCTACCTTAAGACATCCGACCTTATCAGGATCAATCAAATATACCTTATTCGGTCAATATTTAATCACGATCAACCTTATTAATTCAACTCCGAAGAGGAGTCTGAATGATGGAATTGAAGCTTTACTCCTATAGGAAAGTGCACGATTCATGAGACTTACAATACCCCATTTATTCAAAATCAACCTCATCTAAATTGTAGAAATCTATATTCTTTTTTAATTTCCCCTATTTTTTACTACAAGCTATGCACGTCACCACTCGAGTTCTTATCATACAAAAATATAGTGATAATCATAGAAGTTACATAGAGCAAACAT